>VXBI01001672.1:173297-353862 GCA_013397375.1 Toxostoma redivivum
TTAAAGGCCATTAATTCAGTTCAAGATTTACTTCCACCAAGTCATTCCTCAGCCTATGTTCATCTTTACAATTTCCTTTTTTTTTTTCTTTTGTAGAATTAATACAGCTTATAGTAGCCTGAAAAAATTGTGAGTTCAGTGTCTACTCATGAACAAGGTCATAGGAAACTTCACTTACCTCCCTGGCTTCCTCTACAAAGGAGGCAGAAAGTTATGCCTGTTACTTCCATCCTCACGAGTTGAAACAGGCTGTGTTGTCTTCAGATCAGCCCAGACATCTGCTCAGGTGAATTCTGTATCTGGCAAAGCCAGGGTCGCTAAGCAGGACAGGGCATGTTTGAAAGAAACCCTTGTAATGGAAGCCAGCTCAATCCAAATGACCCCTACTGCAGGTTCTTTTAAAATTATGAATTATTTCTATTCTGTAGTGATGACACTTCTGTGTTTTTTTACTTTTTAGTTTATGAATCTTGCAGGAAATGTATCACATTGACTGAATTGATTGATTAACTGAAGGAACTGAAATAGTCTTCTGCTGTTTTGATTAGAAGGCATGGAATAACAGTTTATTTTGTTTAATTCTTTCTGCATGCAACTTGAACTAAGTTTTCAAATTCCTTAGATAGGCTTTTTTCTTTCGGGCAAAACTATTCATGCAATTGGGTTTGCACTAAGCAGAAAATAAAATATTCAGAACTGTTTTGGGCTTATGCCCTCTAGAACCACAATTATGTCTCCAAACAAGAAGTTGATTTTGAAATAAGCCACAGGTTTTAATAATTCTCAGTGTTCAGGTTCCCATTCTGTGTAGGGAGTGTTGTAACTAATCACATCTCTCAGATCAAGGCAGAAGTACCTTAAATATGGATCAGAAATGGATCTGGCTGCAAAGGCTGGCTCTACACTCTCACAAAGCTTTGGAGGGTTGAGATCTTGGAACCTGATTTTGGTCAGGATTGTTCTTTGATATCTTCAGATGAAAGGGAGACTGTAAATGTGAAGAGCAAATTCTTCTGCCTTGGTTACACCAGTGTTACCGAATTAGTGCCAAGGTGGTCACATGCTGTAGCAGGGTGGAAATTTGGCCCAGAGTGTTTATTGTAAGTAGCAACAAGAAAAAGAAACCTATTGAAGAGAAGAAACACAAAACTAAATGGCCAGGCAACAGGCCTCATGCTAACTTTATTTGCCAAACTGGTGGTTTACTCCAACATTAATGTTTTATGCAACCAAGCCAAATTCACTGTGTAGAACATTTTATTGCCTTTCCTGCCCTTTGTCTTTTTGAAGAGATTGAAGGGCACACATAAACTGCTAAAAGACCCAAAATTGTTTAGCTATCTGTATTCAGCATCCCTACAGGCTTATTTACTACATAAAGAGCAAAGAAAACCAGCTAAATATTTTAAGAGGATAGTGAAGTTTTAATTGAAAAATATCCAGGGGCTTTATTGTAGACGTATATGTCTGCACTACAGATTTCTAATAGCAAACAATAGAAGTGAAAAATAAGAGGGTTTAATGCATTAGTTATGGGTTGGTAATGGACAATATATGGTGCTTATTCTCTGCCTAGCATGGCATGGCATCAGCCTTGGATCCCCACTAAAACAAAAAAGCGGAAAGTCAAACAACAGTCATGTCAAATTAAACCTCTTTTTGTTTAATTTTTCAAAGTGATTCATTTAGCTGGTTGGCAGAGAGTCAAACTGATAGCTAACAATAGTTCATTTATTTAATGTTGCTTTCAGTACCCTATAGTCACTCTACTGCATCAGAACTTATCTTCTGTAATTCTCTTTGAGCTGTGAAGATAGGCCAGGAAACGGGAGTAGGTCAGGTGTGCAGGAAGGCACAGCTCACATGGTGGGGCAGTTTGTGCTTCATGAACCGTAGGATTGGGAATGGATTTTCAAGAATAGTTAAAGCTTACTTTTCATTTGAAAAGAGAATAAAACTGATATCCTTATATTTAATGTTTGCTGAGTCTCAACAGTCCAAAAATGAAAGAGCTGTTTATAAAGTAAAAAAAGTGTTGTGTAAACTGCCAAGGCTGCAAATTATGAGAGCAAACAATGAAAATGAGACCTTTCTTGACAACATTTTCTCACCAGTTATGAAAATGTGGAGAAGTTACTTTCTTGGTGATTTCTGTTTAATTCTATTTTCTTAATAGGTTTGAAAAACACGAGTCTGATTAGAACAAACAAGCAACTCTTTAGTTTTGCACATATGTGAGTAAATGTAGTCATAAGCACTTTATAGGCTTGTGGGGTTTTTAAAAATAAAGTTTAACAAAGGTTTTTATGTCAATAAAGTCATTTGATACAAACCTAATAATCAGAGAGGAAGCAGATCAGTTGAGTAAGAAGATAATATTTATAGTAAGTGTGAGTGTTGATAGCAAAGTTTTTTCTGTTCTGTTTAATAGAATTTTGTGTGACTGTTGAATGGTGTTTGATCAAGGAGCTCTGGCATAGGTTGTTCACCTAATGAAAACAGGAGTAGTGTATGACAGTTCTCTGGCATTTTAGAAATGTATATAATGCAGTATAACTACATACAGAAACACTGTAGGGAGTGGGAAAATACAAGCAGTCTCCACATGTAAGACATTGAAATCCCATGTATAATTTTTGTTTGTTTATTTGTTTGTTATAAAAACTGGATGAGTCTGATCTTCCATTTCAGTTTTTACATTTTCTATCTATATTTTCCATATATTCATGCTGACACTAGGTGATTTTTAAAAAAAGGTAACATCTATAAACATAAGAACCATGGATTGCATATTAAATAAAATTTTATATTATTCAAGTCTGGTGAGGATTATCTATTTTTGCAAGGGACAAGTTTTCCCAAAAGCCAAGTAATCCTTTCAGTGCTGTTCTTATAAGTCTGTTTCATGCCAAAAGCTCTAGTGCCTGTGGTTCATGTAGTTTTACAAGGGTCTTTTACCACAGGAGGTTATTTTAGAATAATTTTCAAATGCTGTTTTTTTTTCTTTAAGAAACATAGTCACTATGTTTCTTCTTTAAGAAACATAGTTACCTGTTGTTCAATTTATATTTATGAAAAGAAATCCTTATGATAGAATAAAAGCGCTTTTTTGTTTGTTTTCATAAAATGAGTATTGCTGTTCCTAAGTAAAAGGATTCTGTCAAAAAAAAAAGACTGGAGAAAGAGCACTGGTCCACCATCCCTGATTCTCTGGGTCTATCATGATGTGATCCCTGCGTTAAAACCTGTAATTTTTCCTCTCTGAATTGCATTTTATTATTCCTTGGTTACTATATCTTTAATGTGTTGAAGAAGGCTTGTGTTCTCTGATATCAGGTGACCCAAGGCCATGAGAATTTTTGGTAAGTAGGAGTCTGCAGTCAGTCAAATCAAGAGCGAATTGTGATCAAAAGGAACCATTCAGTCTAAAAGGGAAAAGAAACAATCTTTTCTCAAGAAGGATGTACATTATAGAAAGAACACAGTGTCTGTTAAAAGTACTTTACTTATTTCTGGTGAGTTTTACAGTGATGTGAAATATAATGGAGTAAGTCAAATTCTAAATGTGTATTACTCACCGCACTCCAGTGGATGTATCACAAGCACTCTACTCCAGTGGGAGTGCTGGAAAGGCTGCTGGTATTGAGAACATGCCCATTATGATGAGGGTCAAGAACCACTCTGCTGTAATAGAGGCCTGCACTGCAGAGGACTTTAAAATAGAAAAGCACTTAAGAAATGTAAAATCAATACAGCATTGGTTAGGGCTAACATAAAGGCAAAGTAAAAAGCAATCCAAGCATAATTGTATTGTTATTTATTACCAGTGTTGTTTGTACTGATGTAGATGTTATGTAGATAGAAGTATAAATAACATTTCCTGCAAATTTTTAAAACTAAATGCCTATGTACAGAAAAAGCAAACCCACAGGAAGGGAGGTGCCAGGACTATTCATGCCAATGTAAAAATGTCCTACTATGTGGGGTGCTGGTTGTGTTGGCATGGGATTTACAGGACATTTTATACTGTTGAAGTGTGTATTTTGAAAATATAACCAGAGGCTAAAATCCAGTCATGAAATTGAGCTTTGCCTTTGACATCAAAAGGGCCATGGTTTCACTCAGGTAGGTACTTTTGTCAAAGTATGTAAAAATGCATGCCTGGGGAGAGTATTAGTCAATAGATGAGAGGCAACTAATAAAGTTTTATAGTTAATCTTCTTAGAAGTTCTTTTATTTCTGGAAATAAACAGGAGCTAGTATCAAGGTCATGCTTAAAAATTGCAGCTTGAAGTATGTTTCACCTTCCACCATCAAAAAGCATAGAACGTTTGGTTGGATTTTGTTCTGGAATCACTTCACTTAAATAAAAGGTGGGGAGAGATCACAAGGAATTTTAGTTCAAAATTTCAGAGTTTTGGGTTCCACAGACTCCACACATAAGCATGAAAAGGTGACAAAAGCAAATATTTACTAAAAGGAGGTGGCTCCTAGACTGGATTATAATTTGTGTTCTTCAGTGCAATGTGTGACCTCCTGGGTCAAAACATTTAGAAAACTGAATGTAAGTCAATCATTTCCCCAACAGTCTGAGGGTTTTTTTGTAATTCCCATAGTTTTAAATAAAAGCGCAAGGAATCATGGTTTTTATCACTCTTACTTGCAGAAAAATATAATTGCTTTCTCAAATAATCTGATTCATTGCTTATACTAGAAAAGGACATTTTGGTGTGAATGTGTCATTATGACAGACTTTAATTTTACATTTCATTTACTTGTATTTGAGAAAATACCATTCTGAAGACAGAGTTACATCTCTGTGCTGCTACTGTACACGTTTCTTCACCAACAATTTCTGACACAATTGGAGGGCATTTGAAAGAGTTAATACAGTTGTAAGTAGTTGGAGCAGTTTGCATTTAAGGAAGGCATTATGACAAGTAACTTTAGACTGGGCAATTGGAAAATTAGTTAGAAGGATGCAGAGATTTAGACCTTTAGGTGGATTTAGTATTTCAAAAGGCCAGAGTTTGGTGAATAGCAACAGCTCTACAAGTGACCACCTGTCATCTGAAGTACAGAAATTATCTGTAAACACACCTCAGTCATGTGAAAACACGCTAGCTCAAGCCTCACTGAAAGTAATCAGCTGCCTTGCATTTAACCACCAGATGGGCATAGATGACCACAGAGAAGCAGCAGACAAACTATAGATTAAAAAGATGATTTCTTTACAGCAATTCTTCCCTTTTTTCATGCACTAAACAGAAGGATAAAGACACCTAGGGATGAAGAAAGCTAAAGAACGCAAAATAATTAGCTGAATTATAAAGAAGTTAAATAAACCATAGCTATTGACACAAAAGAAAAGAGTAGTTTGCTCTGCTTTTCGGTAAATTGATGATTACTGGCAACAGGAGAAAAATGAAGTATAAATGGGATTGAAATAATGGAAATAATTATAACAGATATAAAAAAAATTATTACAGGTGATTTTAATAAAAGGACAACAAATACAGCAGTGGCTATCCTTTTAGAGAATTTGAACCAAAATACAATCTAGAGATAACTATTATAAATCAGGCTTACTGAAGTAGTGGTAGTACTAGGTCAAAGATAAGACCTTTGCCTGTGTGTAAGAAGAGTAAGCTGCTGTGTGCAACTGCAGATTTGTCAGACCATTTGTAGTTTTAAAACAGGTTTTGAAGGGAAAGGCCATTAAAGCTACAGATAAAAGAGAAGTAGAATATTGGTTTACCAAAGCAGGATGTGCCAAACTAAGGTAATCTGTTCTATTCTGTTTTGTTTTTCTTTTTTTTCTTCTTTCTTTTTCTCTTTTCTTTTAAATAGAATGACTTCATTGTCTGAAGAAAGGAAATAAAGGAGGCATATTCTGTCTGCCCTTTTACAATGCATTCATTATGCTGCTGAAAAGAAAACTGCTTACTTGCTTGGAGAAAGTGGAATTTAAGAGCACAACTGTGAGATAACCATGGTAGGTGATTTAGGACAATATTGAAAAGGAACCATCTGTATTAAGAGAAATCTTTTCCCTGATAGTCATAAAAGAAAAGTGGGAATGGAGTATCCTGATAGTATAGTATTGGGAAGCTTAGATAATCAAGATAGCAAATGAAAATAACTGCATTGCCTTGAGAACCAAGGGAACTACACAGGAGATTCAGCTGTAAGAGCTGCAAAGCATTTCAGAAAGGTACTATAGAGGAAATATAAAATGCTGGTGTAAGCAGAGAAGTCATCAGCTGGAAATGGAGATTATGAGAAGCCTGATTTATGTTTATCAAAATACTAGATGGCTGGAAAACTCTGTTCACCATTTTCAGTATAACCTTTGGGTCTTATTATGCCTTCCTTTGCAGTGCTAAGAATTGATTTCTTATCAAAAATCTCTTCCCCACATGGATATTTGTAGAATATGATCCAGTCACTTTCTTAATTAACTAAATGAATAGAGCTTCTGTCACTATCTCACTGCAAATAAACTATTCCCAGACCATTTTCTATTCTTGTAGTTCTTTTCTGAGACCCTGTCACCAAGATTCCTTTGGAAGTGCAGACAGCAGTGTGCTTCATCAATGATCTAATTAATACTGTATTACTCAAAAATCACCACTCCTGACACTGTTATACATCCCTTAATTCAAGGACTGTTTTCTCTGTCTACACCACACTGGAAACAGACATCAGTCAATAATCATGATTTTGAAAAATTTTCCAGTGATACTGTGGTTTAGGATAATAACCTTGTTCTTTTCAATTTGACTTGCTGTTTCCATTCCTCATATCTCTCTCCTTGTATATTAAACTTGTTTATTTATGAAGCAATAAAGATCATCCTGAAGAAATTATTTGACCCTACTCTTACATGTTATTCCTGTACTAAGCGGAAGGTTATTTGCCATAAGATGTGAAAATAAAATGCCAGCTTAGATACAAAGGTATTTTCCTTGGCTTTGTTAAAAATTGACCCTACTGATGACAAAGTAAGGATCCAAAATTGTTGATATCTTTATGTACCAATTATATATATTTCAGTGCCTTTTTTATGTGTATGTACATACATGTATGTGGAAGACATACATAGCAATCAATGTCTTTATACATTTTATGCATACATAATTAACAAACAGTGCTGATGTGTGTAAGTCTTCATACACATCCCCATTAAAAAGCACCAAGATTGAGATTTTGATCTTGATTATTAGCAAATTCATAGTATTAAAAATGATAAGCCTCAATAATGAAATTAATCATTAGGTCCTTAAAAATAACTCCAGTAAGTTAATTCTACATGAATTTAAAAAATAGTGTAAGTTATTATGAACTGCTGTTAAGGCTAGAATGGCAAGAACTATATGCCATGCAGAAACAGAAATCTTGTGTTCAAAATTAAATCCTAAATACTTCTACCATTTTAAAATCTGTTTTACTGTATGGCAGTGCAAGTAGAAGTTGTATGAAAGCTACTTCTGCCTGAACTACATTTCTTTACATACTATAGCTCTAGGCTATATGGGCAGGCACATTTAGGCCAGTGCCCAAAAACTAATCACAAATGAAAGGAGACAGATGTAATGGAAAATGAGAGGAAGCCAAAATATGATTAGCATCATAACAAGGCAAGAATTGGCTTGAAATGCCTTTTGCCACACTGCCCAGAGTACCCCTGGAAATTAGACACCTTTGCTGTTTGCTGCTCCAAAGGGGAGTGGAAGTGACCTGGGCCAGGTAATAGTGGTAGAGCCATTGAGCCATTTACCTTTTACAGGTCTTCTTGCTGGAAGAGGAAATAAAGTGGTTTTCTCTGCCTACATATTTCTTAGCGCCCCAACTCCTCCCGAGAATACAGAGAAGTTGAAGAGTAAGGCTGATGTCCTTTCACTCCCTGCAACTCATGCCATGTACAGCAACCTACACGATCTGTGCCTAAGCCCAACATCTTTCCTAGGCAAGCAGCATCAACTCAAACTAAAGATACAATAGTTATACCAAAAAAGGGGGGAAATAGCCATTAAAAGGGCAGATGGAGAACAAAAGATTGTCACATGGAAGTGAGAATGAAGGGCTCATGTTTCACAGTGGACAAGGAGGCACAGCTAACCAGCTCCCTGTAAGCCAAATGCCACAATATGGTCTGTCTGTGGTTCAGCATTATACATTTCTCCAAAAAATGTCACATTCTATCACCATGAATGACCATGACAAGGTTAGACTAATAAAATATGGCACTCTTTAGGACACCAAATTGGAGCTATAAGTCATGATGTGGGTTAGGCCCTTCATTTTTAGAAATGCAATGCATGATTGAGTAACTTACTATCTCTTATGCCAAGCAACAGATTCTTGGAAAAACAATCCAACTTTTCCATGCTATTAAAATGGGAAACAGGCACAACAAAGACTTAACTTCAGAAAAACAGTTTTACTGGCACTATGCACTGTGAGACGTATACCTTAGTCAGACAATTAAAAAAGTTTTGAGCTCGTGTCCAAAAACTACTTTGGAAATAATTTTCTATGTTAAAGGTAAAAATACTAAGCAGTTCATTACTATCAAAGTCATTCAATACAGATATCATTGACTCTCATTCTGATTTCCTGAGTGATGTACTTATGACAAAATATATGTGAAGTGTCCATTTCTGAGCATCCCTGTAAGCCATTTGCAGCAGGAACACTTCATGGAACTTTCCACTGCTTGTTGCTTTCCTACTCTCTTGGTGATTTCTTTTATGTCGTTATGCCTCGGTGGCTGGTAGGTGAGGGAACTGGATACAATGCTGGTGCTCTAATTAGGCCATGGTGATCAGTCAGTGGAAATTGTTTTTCTTTTCTTGCACTGCTTCATTTACCTTCCTGTTTGAACTTCTAAATCTTTTCTGTCAGCCACTGCATTCCATCTTTCCATGTACTTCAAGTTTGGGATGGGGATAACTGTCCAAAACTGCTTGAGTACCCAAAGCTTTTTTCTTTTTTCCCTTTAAAAAGTACCACATTTTAATAGGAAGACATTGTGAGAGATTATTTGTATTTTGCTAAATCCCACTGTTCTTACTGAGGATAATATGTACTAATGGTGATACAATTTCACACACTCTAAGATCCCTTGGCCTCAAAAAATTTCTTCTACCATAATCCTTTGGAGTGAATGAGTTTTTGAATTAGTTACCATTATGTGATCAAGATTCCTCCAGATTAAACTGCTTTTCTGCTTAAAAGAGCTTGAATCCAGCCTTTCAATTATACTAGTAGTTTTGCATATACAGTTCTTCTTGTGCCAGCTCTTGATACCCTTGATTTTTTTCCTCCATCTTTCTTATTGAAGCAAAATGTAATTGAACATTTCAGAATAAGCCCTGGTATTATCAAACTTAATACTTGCGTGTGCATGAATCATTCTCAAATCAAATAAAGCTGCTGTACATGACACCACAGACTACAGATATGACCAAGACAGGAGCTAAACAGGGACCTGTTACATATCCTTTCTGTCAACTAATTTTATGCAACACTTTTCAAGTGAGGAACACTCACATATTCAATGCCTTTACATACATAAATACGAGGAATCATTGAGCTCTTCTGTCTTTTACTGACTTTTATGCTAAGTATGGAGAGGATTAAACCCTTTGGTGAAAGCCATTTCTGCTAGAATAATATTGTAAATACAAGCTATAAAACTATAAATAATTTTAAAACAAGGAACGTGGAGCTGATGTGGCATATTTGTAAATTATATGTACCAAAGAAAAAACCTGCCAAGCTATGTTTCATAATATATACCTAGAGAAATTTCAAATAGAGATGCCTGCAGTTTTAAAGTATTTTTTAGAATAAGATACCAATTTGTAATTAAAAAATGTGCATGAAGAAAACTTTTATTATTATTTCTGGAACTAACAAAGAGTGCTAATTATTAAATGTAATTATTTCATATATTGAAGTCAATTTTAGCTGCTTGCTTTCTACCGCTGAATTCAACCTGTATTAACAGGCCCAGGAGGGAACAATTTTTTTCTGCTAAAATATTTGAATACTGAATATAAGTTCTACAGACAACTTCTGTAAATTTTTATACAAGAAACCTCATGCTGAGTTGCACTTAAAAATACTGAAAACAAAATAAATGCTACATTGCTTACCTGATTAGAAGTAGAAGTTAAGATTTTTTACTTGAGTCTACAGAGGAAAGGTAAATAAAAATTATCAAATGAGGGAAATATTAAGGAAGTTACTGAAAGATTCAGGAAAAACACAAAAAATTACCCAGTGGTAATGTGGATCTTATAAATTATTTCTTCCTCTCTGTTGATTTCCCTCATTCCTGTAATAAATTTAAGTCTTGTATAGTGCTGACTATGAGCACAAATAGCTAATCAGCAAAGGAAGCAGAATCCTTGATGGTCATCCTACATAATTTCACTGCAAAGGGCTTTTTCAATTGTTAATGTTTCTAATCAAAATTTGTCAAGGGATGCTGCAGGATACAATTGGGAAGAGCTCCTTGTAAAACTTGCAAAGCCAAGCCAGTTTGTATTTTCTCTTTCACAGCTCTCTTCAAAATGATGCCTGCAAAAAACATCAGTAGGTAGACCACTATGGTGCAATCATAACTATGTAGCAGACGAAGATTAATTTCACTTCTTATCAGCATCTGAAATATTTTCAAGCCTTTTCTTAACCTCTATAATTTTTCTCATTTTTTTAGAGTAAGATTTTTGGAGGAGAGACTGTGCTTCTCTTGTGTTCTACAGATATGATCCATGGCTAGGATTCCTATGTAAGTTAATGTAAGTGGAATCTTTTTATGCATTTTACTCCCTGAGAAGATATGCCACATATGCTCACATATGCTAAATGACTCACTTTTCTCTGCCAGTGATGCTTCAGGTGGCACCCTGAAATAGTACATTTTTTCCCCAAAGATAAGTAAATGAGATTTAGCAAAGCATGTGAGCAGACTGTACTTCAAGCATGTGAAGCATGTCACTGCTAGGAACCAGTCCAATACATGTTTCAGTGCATAGTTACTTGTTGTGCTAAGCTGTGATACCAGACATCTGCTTAAAAGTCAGCAAGATTTCAGAACTTCACTGCCAGGGGGTCTTTCTATACTTAAAAGCCATTAAAATCCTTGGATGTGAAACTGTGCTATCAATTCAGGCCCTTTACCCACAAGACCTTATGCACTAAGTATATTTTTCACTGGACTCATGATAACAAAGGAAAATTTTTTAGAAAAATTGAGACCAACCACTGTGTATGGAAAGAAAATGCAAGCTGTTTTCTTCCTCTTTCCAACACTGTGCATCTGAGTGCATGGATGAAATCTCTAGACTTCAGAGATCTTGAAAAGAATTTGATTCTTCAATTATTTCTCAATGTAGGTCACCTCAGAATGCAGCCAGGCAAGAAACCGTCCCATTTCATGTACTGTTTAAGATTCTTGTGTGCTACCATTGTGCAATTCTGTGGGCTTATGCTCTTGTCTTACATGTGTGCCGTACAATTAAAAAAGGCTGGAGCACTTTCTATACTTCATAAAATCTTTTAAATTTTTTCTTCTTTCTTTTCTTAGAACACATTTCTGGTTCCTAAAGTAGAGTAAGGAAAAACGAATACAAAATAATCCATCAAATGGATATAAAACAGTGAGTTGTACTTCTAGCTTCTTTCAACAGTTGGAGGAAAAACTTATTCTCATAATAATGAAATCCTGAAGTCTGCATCACAAGACTGATTAGTCTTCCTGATCATAAACCTCAACAGTAAAGTTATGACCTCAGGGAGTTAGCAAATGTCCTCATGCAGGGCATATTCCCAAATATCATTCATATGCAGTCAGAGCTGATTAGCCTAGGTGAATGGTAAGCTCATTTTATATTTAAATTACAGCACTAATAAAAAATGTATGAAGACAAGAGATTGAGAAGAGGGGGTTGCAGCCAAGTGAAAGAGGAAAAAATTCCATACTCTATTTTTCAGAATGTATTTGGAGTGTGCAAAACTCCATGTCTGAATCCTCACATACATTATCTTTCTTTAGAATCAAACATACAAAAACTTGCCATTGGTAAAAAGAATGGCCCAAAAAGTATATAAACATTGAATACTGCCTTTGATTTGGAGAATGAATCAGACTTTTGCAGTCCTGATGAAGCTGTTGCTGATCATTAACATTGGTCTGAAAAGAATAAGTAATGGAAGCAATGTGTTTGTACAGATTTCATTGAATATACAGATTTTAACAGACCATTAAGTGAACTGACACAAGTTCCTGAGCAGGTACAGTACAGCATAAAGACATATGAAAGGAGGAACGATGTGGAACAATCAGAGATGAGGTCTTGTTTCTTCTTGCAAGAGGACTCTTTTCCCTATTTTTTTCATCCTCAGAGGAAATAGGGTGTTTTAAAAGATAGTCAAGTCCTTGAGGAGGAGAGGCATGGAACAGTACTGAAGAAACTGGATGGAAGCTTTATAAGAAATCAAGATCTAGACACTGGTGACATCATTAATGAAAGTCCATATTACCTATTTTAAATATATATATATATTTGAAAATTGTATCTCATTGTGGATCCAGTACCAGTCACACAATGCAATTTCCCAATAACTGCAAGAGATGGCTGGTTTTTTTTTTCAGGAAAAAAAATAGAATTTTAAAATTCTTAAGGTTAGAAAAGACCTATAAGATCATCTAACACCATCGCCATGTTCACCACTAAACCATGTCCTCAAATGCCATATCCACATGTTTTTTGAAAACTTCCAGGAATGATGACTCAACCAGTTCCTCAGAAAACCTGTTCCAGTGCTTTAAAACGTTTTCTGTGATTTTTTTTCCCTAATATCTAATGTAAACCTCCCCTTGTGCAACCTGTGGCCATTTCCTCTCATCCTGTCACTTCTTACCTGGGAATAGAGACTGACTCCCACCTCACACAAGCTGCTTTTAAGTAGGTGTAGAGGGCAATGAGGTCTTCCCTCAGCCTCTTTTTCTTCACATTAAACAACCCGTTTCCTCACCTACTCCTCATCAGACTTGTGCTCCAGACCCTTCACCAGCTCCACTGCCCTTCTCTGGACTCACTCCAACACCTCAATTTCTTTCCTGCAATGAGAGACCAAAATGAACACAGGACTCAAGCTACAACCTCAGCAGTGCTGAGTACAGGGAGATGAACACCTCCCTAGTTTTACTGGCCGTACTATTTCTGTTACAAATTATTAATTTCATACAGTATCAATGATATTGCTGATGTTTGAATGCCACCAGTGAATTTCTGCTAGTTTTACTTGGAAAAAATTACTGCCTTTTCTCCTGGATGGCTTTGATCTATTCTGTTTCCACAGTATTAGAAATATTGCAAAATAACCAACAGAAAATTTGTGTATAGTAATTCTGTAATCTTTTCTAACGTGTTTATATTTCTCTTTCATCCTATTATTCATCATCAGTATTTATTATTCATAGAAGTAGTAGTTTGGAGTTCATCCAAATGTACATTTACATAAGATCAGGAAAGACCTAAGTAGAAAGACAAAAGGCCTAAGACAAAAGCCTCAGTAGACTTAACTACAAAGAGAGGGTGGGAAAGAACCTGTAGAAGGCCAAGTAAAAAATGTGAGATTTCTTCAGAGAAGGAAAAAGGAGAGACAGATATCCATTCCTAGGTCAGAGGTGTGTGGACCTCACTATGCACAGTAGATATTCAGTACTAAGAAGGTAACTCCAAGACTATGAATCAAATTCCATATAATTATCTCTATGCAGCCAGTTAAGCCTATGACTGCAAATCTCATTGCTTCTGCATTCTCTTGGAAGTTATGACCAGACTTCTGAATATCCTTCAGAGAGTACTCAAAAGTTAGTTCCTGCAGTACTTAAAGCAAATGTTGGATACAGGAAAGCACATTCTGTCAATGGCACTTGCTTGTGGTGGTAGGACTTGTGAGCAAAGGAATGATGTAATGTCATGAACCAGACCGATAGTTATCACATTTAGTTAGCCTATTAGATGGTGTCTTTAAAAATGTCACATTATTTCTGTATATATATATATATATATAATTTCTAGTTTTATGGTTGGCAATCCATGGATAGCAGTGAAAGGTTATTTTAATTATAATTCACATTTAAGGGCCTGCTTTTGCAGGAATTATATCAAGAAAAATGTTGGCAAGTTCACAACTGCAAGATTGGGCAATAAGGGAATTAAAAAGATTTGTAAAAAAACCAATGACTAAGTGCCTATTTCACTGCCTGTTGTATCCTGTTATATCCAGAGAATGGAAAAAGGAAATTCCATATTGGCTAGATTGAGCTGTACTTGCCATCTCAGTAATGAAACCATCATGCAATTCCTTCAAATGAAATCTCAATTAAACTGCACAACTGTTTCTTTTTACTTTCACACTGTAAAAATCCAGAACAGCAAGTGTCCAGGAAAATACATTCATTGGAAAGAAGCTACCAAAGTCTGTGCTTTTGACTGTCATCTGCAGCTTATTTCACACACCCCCCCAAAAGCAAGAAGTCAAAAATGGAAACTGCATGGGTGGTTTATTACTCAGCATTGGGCTCCAAGTAAGTCTTCTTGATGCAATTGTCTTCCTGATAGAAAACAGATTGATAATTTGTTTCCCAAATCCATAATTATTTGAACTCCTTACATTTCAGAAAATTTGAAAGCATTTCAGATTGTGCATATACTCTAATATGTTCCTGTATTGAATCTTTGGGCCTGGATTCCCTCTTCCTGGTAACCAATAAAGTAATTTACAGCTTTGCAAAAGTAAGGGAGTTTATTAGGTAAACAAACAGATTCTGATTTGCATAGGCCCTCTGTTACACTGAATTTGAAATATTTTTACTGGGATATGAGACCTGAAGACTTGAATTTCCAATGAAGTTCTTTTCCATGATCATCACTGTCTAACATAGTTTTTCAGTAAATGTTCATGTGGTGGTGTTAATAGCATGAATTTCCCTTGAAAGAAGGTAATTTCTTTATTTCACTCTGTTTTTAGGGAGATCTGTCTGCTCAGTTTCTGTGCCACTACAGTTCCTGAGAACCGTTTTGTAACTGAAGGCAGATATTCTATTCACACAAAGAATGTTGGACAGGTTAATACTATTGTGCAATATTGTGCAATATTAATGCATTGTGCTATAACCAGCACAAGTTCCTGAACATAGGTCTGCCAGAAAAAAATATTTTTGATGCCTTTCTAAATAGCAATTTTTACTCTCAGGATCTTTGTGTGTGCAAAAAGAAAATTCTGGATATAGTTAGAAAAAAAAGACACAAAAATGGGCAGATAAAACTAAAAAAAAAGTCCTTTGGGCTTCTTTTTCATCACTTTTCACCAGAAATGTGATTTTAAGTGTGTTTTGTTTTACTAGAATATTAGCTTTATACTAAAGTTTAGGAACTCACATTGGAAGTCAGGAATGAATGGCTGACTATGCTGGGGACAAGGAAAGATGGAGAGGATTGAGTGTTACACTTACGTAGTCTTTCCTGGAGCTCTCTTGGTTCTGCATAGCTGCTTATACCTTATACCATTCCAGCCTTCACAAAATATTGTCCAAATATCTGTTTTTGAGTAGGTCATTAATTTTCAGGGACTTGCCAGCTATGCTGCACAGTAGGTGGGAAAAAATGTGGTGGTGCTTGGGTGTGATGCCAACAATAACTAGCTATTCACAGCTATGATTTCTCACCAAGTAATTATAACTTTTGCTCTACTAGAGGAAAGAAAATAATACTAAGAATGATTTTTTTTAAACACATTTACTTGTTACCAAGCCATTCTTAAGTTTTCTTTGGGGAAAGGAGCTAATAGCCCTTCTTATTGGGTGGAAATTTCCACTAACTTTCTTGGGAACCCCAGACATGCTAAAAATACAGTGTCTATATACCTCTACAGCAAGGATTATCTTCTTTTCCTAGTTGGATGCTCTCTCTATATAACATAGACATCTCACAGCTGTATCATGGTGTTTAGGATCTTTTTGGCACAGTTTCCTTCCCAATTAAACTTTGAGAATTCCTGAAGGTGCCTGTTCCAATATTCAGTAAACTTCTTCCTGAAAATGTCACTGCTCTTCACATCATAATGAGGTACTGTTAGTATAACACAGTCTCAATTTATCATTGCAACCTCTATCCATTCAAGGATCACAAGGATACTGTGATAATCAGGTTTGTATCCTGTTTCATTTCCTTATATAACTGCAGTTTCAACTGCTGCTAGACTGTATAATTAATTTGCAGTTGTTGTAAATGCAGAGCTGCCCAGTAATATCACAGAAGTGAATTTTGCATTTTTTTTAATCTGTATTTTTCTACAGATCCTTTCTAAGTCATTACCTGTCCATTGTTGCAGGCACTTCTTCACTTCCACATTTTATATGGACAATGTTTGTTCTTTTAAATTATAAGGATTTCAGTACATAATCTTTGTTCAAGACTTGTTTTGAAGTGCCTAAAGTGAAGCCCTGAAGTCTCCATTTTGCTCCTCTTCAGTCACTAGGAAATGTGGACAGCCATGCATTTGGGAAATTCAAACCATTGTCTAAATACAGACTTGGGAGTTTAAATTCCTACTTTTGAAAACTTTGAACAAATTAATTACAGATTTTGATTTATGCAGATGGACCACTCTATGTCATTACTCTTTTAGATAACGGAAAATGTGCAAAAACATTAAAGAAAATACAGGAAGAGATTATGTGGTGAGGTCTGCATTTTGCCCTAATATTTTGGTAATGCTTGGGATTTGGAATGAAATATGTTAGTGCCTCAAGCAAGAGAGGGGACAAAGATAACCAGCTGCAGAATTTGTGGGATGAGTATTTTCTTCCAGAGAGAGCATTTATGGCAGAAGGTACTTTGAGCTGCAGTGTTACTCACACTCCTAGAAGAGAACTTGGTACTATTAGAAGAACAACCATAAGTCAAGTCCTACATCAGAGATGGGACATGACAGAGCAGGAGAATATGGCACAAGTAATTGCAGAGGTGCAGGTAACTTCTGATGATGAAGATGTGAAAAACAGAGTTTGGTGGAAAGGAAGATCCAAAGAAACATCCAACAACAAGTAGCAGAAGAAAAATAGGATATCAGAAGAGATATAGGGTAACAGAATACAGCTGCTACAGAAAAGAAAAAATGAAAGGCAGAAAGGGAGAAGAGAGGAAGAGAGTGCTGATGTAAGAAAATAACATATGAATATGAAGGATGGCTGTGGATTAGAACTCAATGGAGAAAATAGGCAATACACATCTTATTTGAAAGAGAATTAAAGATGAGATGAAATGAGTTACAAACAAGTAGAAGAACTCTCTTTAGGCCCTCATGGAAATGCATTGTGTGATTGGTATTCCCCACCAAGAAGATTCAACGGGCTTGTCTCCTGAACAGCCCAGAGGACAAAATGGAATATTGGTTTTTAGGCTCTGGAATGCATAGAAGTAGAGACAAATTGATAAGAAGTCTTTATTGTGAGAAAAATACAGCATTGCTATATCTGCACTAGGCCAGAAAGGTAGGAGCATACCAGGGAACCTCAATAGCATTGCTATCTTTCCTAGTGAGAGAGAAAAAAGCAGTGATAATATAAAGAACTGGGCTACTGAGATGGTTTTTGGGTTCCAGTTTATGGAACTAAGTTGGTAATTCATAAGGAAAGTTTTAAACAAATAGATGCAGAGAGAATATTGAGAGACACTTACCTAATCTCCAAAGAAAACTCATGTTTTATTTTACAGCAATAGTGAAATTAGGTGAAGGCTGGAAAAAATACAAGGGTAGAAAGTTTAGGAATAAAGAGAAATTATTAATGAGTAGACTCACAGCAGCATGAATGAGGCAGCTAAAATAATGTAATTTAGCCATAGAATTGAATGAAATCAGAAAGAAAGAATTGAAACAGGTAAAGACTGAAAGAAATAAGGTAAAGAATCAAAAAATCAAAGTGAAGGAATGTGAAGAGTGGATACATTACATGAATTTAAGTATTAAAGATAATAAAAAGGTGTAATAGAAGAGCCAGAAGGACTGAGAAATACATGTTGAAGGATTTGCAGTACTCAGAGAAGAAAGCAAATGCACTGGGCAGGCATGACACATTTAGATGTATCACGCTGAAAAATAATGAGATAAAGGAGCATACATAGAAGACATTAGATATTCAATCTGGGGAAAAAATTAAGAAAATTATTTTCTGAACAGATCTTGAGGATCAGTTTGATATGTTGCAAGTTTTCCCTTTAATGTAGAAATAATTTTGCTAGGCATTGTGTTGGAGGACATTAATTCCCCTGACACAAATTGGAGAGCAAATGCTATTGGTAATTGTAAGGCCACCAGTAGTGCTGAGAAGGGAACAATGCAGCACATTTGAGGACAGATTTAATTTTGCAGTTTCACTATAGAAAGTGGTACAAAAGTCTGGAGGATGATCATGAGGTTTCGTGATGCAATAAAGTGAAGAGGAATTGCCAAAATTCAGCATGATCAGACTATCATATGAGAAGGATTGAAATACTTTGAGAATTACAGTGATAGAAATGGGTGGCTGTTACAAAGGAAATGTGCAAGCATTTATTTAAATGAACCAGGGATTCATTAGCAGAAGGCAATAGACAGATTGAAAGATGTGAAGTGCTAACTTAGAGCTGAGAAGAATCAGGAAAACTGGCTGATCACAGGACCATCCTGAAATGTAGAAGTTGGAGAAGACACACATGAACATAGGTCATGCTATGAGAGGGGAAGCAAGGCAATCCTTGGCTGAGCAACTACCCTCACCCATGCCCATGGAAGTGAGCTGCCCCAAAACAGAAGGATGTTTTCTTGAGGAGAAGTCAAGATTCTGCTTAGAAGAAAATTTAAAATGAATTCTAAAGAGGAAGAAGATGAAAAGAAACTGTAATGGTAAATACACTGTGTGTTCAAATCAAACTGGGAAGGAGAAAGAAGCATTTTAGTCACAAAATTGCAAGACTGTGGAGCAACCCTGCTAGAGCAACAGGCAGGATGCTAACAGTTTTAAGAGGAGCTTAATGAATGGAACACGTCTGCCATGTAGGGGACCCAGTAACCCAGATGTTCCTGTCCCCCAGTGATCAGCCAGCACCCCAGGTCCACCACCTGGGACCCAAGTCTGACTGGGACCATGCTGCCAGCAGCTCTGTGTCCAGCCCAGGCCCTGCAGATCCTGGTGAGGCTGTCAGGGTGGAGTGTGATGGTCAGTGATGGTCAAGGGGGTGGCAGTGCTGTCCCTGCCACCACCACCAACCTTCCTGGGGGCTGCAGACCTGCATCCAACAGAAGACACCTGCCTGGACTGAGCACGTGATTGCAGCTCCTGACTCGTCTGAGTGGGCATTCCACCACTCCCTGGCAATTCCATCCTCTGGGGCATTCCTAGAACAAGGCAAACCTGTGATGGTCATGTAACCCAAGGAGTGTTACAGAGTCTGTGAAAATATTGATCCAGGTCTTAAAATCCTAATAAAAGTGACAATTACAAATCCTTCACTGTGGGTTGTGCTAGCGTTTTCTGTAACGCCCTGGTTGTAATTTCTTCACTGGCTTCATGGCCATTCTAAAGAGATCCAAATCAATGCGCATATTTTCTGGTTGGAGAAACAGCAGCCAGGAACTCAAAGGCCACCCAGCAAAGTGGGGAAAGAGACTGAAGCAGAACTGAGCTCTTTCTGAGGAGCTGATCTAAGGGTCTGTACAACATCTGCTTAGATACACCTTGAGAGAGAGACTCCATTTCTTAGGGTGGCCTGTTTGAGGGTGAAACCAGCCCTGAAGACTGTGTTAGTGCTTTGTCCAGGACCTAGCATGCTAAATAACCTGTCAGTGACATCAGATTTAAGTTTAAAAGATGACTGTTTTTATAGCATTGCCTAGATTGGAAGAACAATAATACTTGTGTTGGTTATAGTACTGAAAATCTTTTAGAAAGTTTAGAAAAATCAATCATTGCACTAATGGCTGAATTGGACTGGATGGTCTCAGAAAAAGAATCGATTCCCCATGTTTGGCTGAAACTCCTTAGAATGCTTATATCTTTTGCATTTTCCTAAAGGTAACACTTTTTCCTGTGCCTTGCACTCAGGAAATAAACTCTTTTCCAGTGCTGTAATGGAGGACTGTAAAACCCTCCATTAGAACATGTGATGGGAACCAGGCATCTGTCCTTTTGCACAACACAGCATATCATCTGTGTCTTGCATGCAGTTAAAAGTAAGAGCTATATCCATTAATGCTCTTGTTGATGCTTCCCTGGCAGTATGACTCAGTGTTGGGGAGTACATTCCCTGAATTGCAATTTTTAAAAAATCTGATCACAACTTGCTGTACAACGACCCAATTGATTCAGTTTTCCATTTTTAAAATGAACTGAATATCAGATCCTTCGATAATTTAAATGAGTGTAGCTTTTGGAATGGCTTGTGCCAGCTGAGGATATGCCTCCACCTCTCTTAGCAGCACCTAACCTCAGCTCTATCTATGCTTTATCTAGAACAGGCTTGGCTAAATCCTTCTGCCTGCTTATAGAGTACAAAGTGATTTTAAAATTGCTGGAGTAACCAGCAGAACTTTTCCCGTTGCAATAGAATACTCTGCCTGCAGAAAGATCGTAGCATTATGGAAGCATTTTGTGCATTAGTCATGTTTCTACCCTTGAAATAAACAACAGCCATTTGCCATATGTGAACAGTAGAGCAGGCTAACACTGAGGTATATTTGCTGAGGCTCTTCATGCAGTGGAAAATAAAAGGACCTACTTCTAAATCCAGATCTCTTGGGATAAAGGAATTAAAATCAGCTTTTTTATTTTTTTCCACCCTTTTCTCCACCATCTCCAAATATAGATCAGTTAGAGTGGAAAAACTAACTCTTAGTGCAAATGTATTGAGTACACAAAATTGGTGTGTGCCTATATATTGGTAGGTTAACCACTTTTCATGCCCTACTAGAACTTCTAGACACATGTATTCAGACAGCTATTTATGGGCTGGTATTTTTCACATAATTTAGGGGTATGCAAGCTCATACTGCTAGTTTAAAAATATAAATCCATTTATATAACCATGTGCAGCCAATACAAAATTCTGTACATGTGACAGCAATGAAATAATGAGTTAACCAAATGAGATGAACAAAGTTAAGTTTGAGAGTGTATAAACTCAGCAGGATTCTGGACAAAAAACAACAGAGACTTTAAAATAAAAATGGAAATGTTTATGTTGGATGATATTGAAAGTATAAGCAATACCAGGAACGTCAGTTCCTTCATTCTACAGTGCCCATGAACATCCCAAATTCTCTATGATATCTAGCCATGTACCATTTTAAGACAAAATTACCCTCCCATAATTGCTCATTTTTTTACTATTAACATGTTTTCTCAAGCACACACTTGCATTTATATGTAGAGAGATATCACTGACCTGTGCTTTTCATTTTGCTAATAATTTAAAATATAAGAATCCAAATTCCTCTGTATTTGTCTTCTTTGTTAAAATAGTTTGCTGCTAAAATATCTGAATGCTGTCACTTTTAAGAAGCTATATGAAACTTGTACATTATGTGACCACACTTCTTGTCTGATGGACAAAGATTGTGGATATATGTATAAAGAGTTTTTGTGATAGTTTTAAGAATTTTGGAGTACCCTTGTCCTTATTCATTCATTAAAACTCATTAAAACGAAGAGGCATTTGGGAATGCTACAGGAGCAAGTTTACTTAGATGTCATTTACCCTCAGGTGCTATTTTGCTGGCATACAAGATGACTTGGATTATCACTACCTTGTAGCATGTAAATAGTGAAATTGTAATTAGCACAGAAAATAGTTTTTCTTGCAGGATTAATGCAAGAATAATATTAAAGATGGAGGAAAGAGTAGGCTATATGTTGTACTCCTACCCTCTTGCATCTGGAAATTTCTTAATTGCATATATTGATAGTGTTTGTGGCATGTGTTTTACAAAGTGTAAGTGGTGGAAGATTTTCTGAGTGAGGAAGTAAGACAGGGCACAAAGAACCCTAAAGTCCAGCAAGTCTAGTATAAAGCCCCTTGCCTGTTGAAATAACTGCTATTTGCAGCTGAGAATGCTCATCAGGTTCCAAATATTTGGCTGCAGTTCTCTTTCCATAAACATTGGAGTCACATCATTCATGTCTACAGGGCTCAGCCACACCTCTTCTGCCTTTGCCTGCCTGTCTAGTGGTGCAGCCAACACTACAGCCCAGAATACTCTCCTTATCATTCTTAGTTCCTCCTTTTAAATCCTTTAAAGTTTGTTTTGGGGCTTCAACAGGCCATCTTTCCCCAACCTCTCTCCAATTTGGAGTTGCTGACCTCTCTGTACATTGGCAAACCAGGTTTTTCTTATGCATCATGTGACTCTGATTTTAACCTACATGTTGATAGTAATAGCTGGTGACATTTTTACTTTCAAGAACAGTTTGAAGCTTTAAGAGCTATCTCCACCCTGTTGACCTATTTAGCCTAAACAGATTGCCAAAACTTTGGAGATGCCAAAGGTTATGCTAGTGAGTTCCATTTGGGTCTCCCACCCAAATAAAGGGTGGAGAAATCACGAAGGTCAAAAGCCCTGTAAGACTCCATGAAAAATATTTATTTTTCATTTTTTAATCAAAACCAGAATAAACAGCACCACATCTTTTTTGCCTTAAACTCAAGCACAAGACAAATTTGGACCACCACTGAAGGTGGAAATTCTACATACCTGACCTTATTGTCATGCTTTTAAGCAGAAACACAATGGTTTTAGTGAAGTGTTTTGCTTAAAACAGAGGACTGTACAGCACTTGGGAAGTTTTGGTTGTTTGCATTTAAATGTGCATGACAAAATATTTTGACAGCTCTTTGCCTGTGTGTTGACAATGTATGTGCAGGTAGTGTTACTTGTGAAAAACAAATCCTGGGAGGTACCTGCTTGAACCTGTCCACAGCAAGAAAGTCTTTTCACATCTTTGCATTTTAGGTATAGTATAAATCGATAGGTAAGTAGGTAGGTAGCTGGATAGATAGATAGATAGATAGATAGATAGATAGATAGATAGATAGATAGATAGATAGACAGTCACAACACTCAGCTTGCCACCAATGCTAGGTGACAGGCTGTGCCAAAATGGACTGCTCTCATCCTTTCCCCAGTAGCTGTTGGAGCAATCTTAGGAAGGGCTTCCTTATGCCATAGATATCCTGATCAGAAATGTAGCTACAAAATTTCTCTAGACCATTATATAGATGATGCCTATTGGTTGCCTATTGGAGGTTTTCCTTATTGTGATTGGTACTGGGTTTGGTTGGGAGACAGTTAAAATTATTCATAGAGGATGATGGGGGATGTGTTTTGGATTTCTGATGAAAATGGTGTTGATAACACTGGGATGTTTTGATTACTTTTGAGTGATTACAGAAGATCAAGGCCTTTTCTACTTCTCAGACTGTGCCACCAGTGAGTAGGCTGGGAATGTGCTAGAAGCTGGGAAGGGGCACAGCCAGGACAGACAACCCCAGCTGACCAAAGAGATATTCCAAACCATATGGCATCACCCTCAGTAATAAAAGCTGGAGGGTGGAAGTTTCATGAGGCCTGTCATTACTAAGGTACTGGCTAGGCAACATTAGGTGGGTGGCATGCAAATATTTTTCTTTAGAATTATATTTTTTTTAGTTGTCAATTTTTCCCTCTAGTTTTTGAAATAATTAAACTATCTCAACACATATTTTCTCACCTTTACCCTTCTGATTCTCCCTCCATCTTGCTGTGAGGGCATGAGAGAGTGACTGCATGGTACTTAGCTGCCTATCATGGTTAAGCCATGTCAAGAATTGAACTGCCATACGAGCCTATTTACTTTTCCTGAATTCCTGGAAATCATTGATCAGAATATGGCTTGGGCAATTGTCATGAATGTGCATCTACAGTTCTTAATTTGCCTTGTTTCTCCTCTGCTGCCCTCCTAGCCAGTATTATTCTAATAGCAGTGGAAGAAAAAAAAAAAGAATGGATGAAATTCATCTGACTAAATATAAATATCTACAATAAAAATAATCACTTCTGGCTGCCTTTGTAGTCAATGGAGAGAAACAAACATTTACAAAGTATGATTCATCTCATTCTGAGGTAGGTGTCTGTGCTGTTTTTGGGTGGGGTAGAGTTAATTTTCTTCACAGTGGCTGGTGTGGGGCTGTGTTTTGGATTTATGCTGAACCAAGGGTTGATAATAGAAAGAAGTTTTTGCTATTGCTGAGCAGGGTTTACAGAGAACCAAGGCCTTTTCTTTCTCCTTTTGTACAGCTTCACAGGTGAGGAGACTGGGGATGCGTGGAAGCATGAGAGGAGACACAGCCAGGACAAGTGATGCCAATCAACCAAAGGGATATTCCAGACCATATGACATCATGCTCAGTTCATAAAGTGGCGGGAAGAGAAATAAGGAGATCTTTGGAGTGATGGTGTGGGGCTGGCTGCTGGTTGGGGTTAAACCATGACAGTGACTAAACTAGTTTGCATGAATCATGTCCTAAAAATGCCTGATTCTCAGCGTAATAGGAGCCTCTGATGACAACTTCAGGTGTAGGTTTCTTCACTTTAGAAGTCTTTATCCAAAGGGAGATGAAGTGAATCTCATATGAGGAGATGCTAAGAAGAGATAAACAACCACATAAGGCCAGAACATCTAGCTTAGTACCACCAGAGCCTGATGCCTGAGACAAGATACTTAAAGAATAATGCAAGACCAAGGCAAGTATTATCTTTGTTATCCTCTCCCAGCTTCTGGTAGTCAGCAGATTACAGTCTCCATGTGCCAGAGGTTTCCCTCTGAATCATTGCTTATGATGATGTCTTCTGTATGTTTGTTTAGGCCAGTGAATTAATGTATGTCACTGGCCCTTCCCATCAAACTGTCCTCTGAGGCTTCAGAATTCTTGTCCAGGATTAAAAGTGTTTTACTACTCCTAATCTGCCCAAATACGGAAACTGTTTCAGTCTAATCCCTCTGTACTTTCTCTGTTTCTATTATTGTATTCAACACATATGTGCAGCATGGATCATAATTATGTATTTTATTCTTAGTTTCTTCCCTGATATTTCCTAATGTCCTAGCTATCTTTTGGACCACTACTGTGTATTACACTATTTTTGTAGGCAATTATTCACCATTACTCCAGAACTGGGTTCCTTAATAATGGCAATTAATAAATAAATGAACCATAAAGTATTTTTTGCCTGTGTGCATTGCTTTACACTTGTCTAATAAACTCCAAATTCTATTTTTTCTCTTAGCTCTAGAAGATTTTTTCTGCAATTCTTTGCATTTATCTTGATTATGGCTACTCTGGTCTATTTTATATGGTCTGCAAATATTGCTGCATTCTTGTTAATCCAGTTCCTGTATAAATATGCTAAACAGGACAGATTCCAGAACAGTTTATCATAGGACAACAGAGATATTATTCTATGAAAAATGACCTCTTAGCCTCAATCTTTGCTTTGTGATTTTATGCAGTTATTTTTTCTACAATAGCTGAGGTTTTTTAGAAATTCTTTAATAGAGGACCACACTATAGTCTGTTAAATTTTATGGTGAGTATTTGCTAGTTAGGGACTGGAAGGGGTTTTACCACAAAGGGATAAAGTGAATTGTAAAATATACACTGTATTATCAGAGCACTGGGGCTTTAGGTAGTGGGAAAAAAAGCACAGAAGATCAGCTTATAATAAATAACAGAGGAATTGTGTGGAAAGGGGAAAGAATGGGGCAAAAAGATAATTGCTTTCATTATACAATAAATTAGTTTAAATAAGTTACAATACTAGTACTTGAAAGAGCAAGGTTCAAAGGAGGAATCTTCCCTCTCCCTGTTTCAAGCCTGCTGCTTTAGAGACTGCCTGCCTGCTTCTAATGTGAACCCGTAGCACACCATGCGAAGTATAAATATGGATTCCTTTAGAGGTTTGATGACATTTTGTTGGAAGACACAAATATGTTTCTTGCAGATTTGTGATCTGCAAGAATTCAGTGTGTGCCAGTACATTGGGGACTGTGCCATAGATCACAGTTTAAAACTGCCAGTTCACTCTATTTATTTACCTGGGTTAATAGAAACAAAAGAATATTGAATTGCAATTAAGCTGGACTTGGAAAAGGATTTATGAAACCTTGTCAACTGTGTTATCCAACACAATACCATTTGTGGGAGAACAAAGATTGTTCATTTAGAATATGTTGAAACCATAAGTGAAATCACCTTACAAATATTTTTTCTCCTTGAACGGATAACATCTGAGGAGGGGAAAGCACTGCCTAACCCACTATTAAACATTAACAGGTTACCATTATAGTTAATTAGTAAGGCATTACCCATAATCCCCTGAAGACAATCACTTTCTGGCTGTCACCCAGGCCTGCTGCAGTATCGGCTCACTGACTCCAGAAAACTGACAAAAGTTGTTTTTCTGCAAGAAGCATGTTGTGAAAGAAGCCTGGTGAAGGTGAAACATGTGTTGTTACTTCATCTTTAAGAGACCAGTTTGATCACAACACTTCTGATGTTCATTTCAATGTCAGGGAAATTTTTGCATCAATTTTAAAAGCCTAACTCTAGATACTAATTGCTTTTTCTCTTTGGCAGAAAACTTTAACTAGAAACTTATTTTAAACTTATGCTATAGTTGAGAACTCATCAATAGAATATGAAAATCAGGTCACGGTTTGAAAAACTACAATTTTTTTTTCATCCTATGAAGAGAAGTACTTCTTTGGAGGTCTGGATGGTGGGACAGAGTGTATCCTCAAGTTCACTCATGGCATAAAACCAGGAGGAGTGGCTGATACACCAGGCTTACTGGACTTCTCCACAAGGATGCCTGATAGTAATGCTGTACATGTTTGTGTGGGATATGTGTGTTTGCTCTTTGGATTGTGCCCATATGGCCCACTTCCTGACCAGGAAGGTGCCAGCATGGCTGTGGCTACAGTCCATTCAGCTGCTGAAATGAATAGAATACTGTGCTTTAATCTATAATTACATCTCCTGGTCACTAAAAAGGAGGTTCAGAGGTCATCAAGCTGCTAGCTCCCAGGTAGCTGGCTGGTATGTGGGTGGACCATGCAGTAAGCATGTCACTAGACTGTCAGAACTTTATCACACACAACTTGAGAACAGCTCAGCAAATATCAGCACTGACTTCTGGAGACAGTAAAGGAGCATAAAAAGGGATTGCTAAGGTTCTGTTCCTTACAAGATTTCAAGGTGACAGGCTATTTTTGATGAACGTCCTGGTATTTAAGCCCCCACATTTTCAAGGTAGTTTTTCAATGACTTTTGAAAAGAACTCTTGCCTTCCCATTTCTTTCATACTTTTATTTTAATGTTATTCTAGCTGGTGATACCAGAAGATGTGAAGATCAGGAAAAGCCTCGTATGTCATTACTCAGCAATCTTGTTACTCAACTGGGCTTCATTCTCCATAAACTGCATTAAATACTTTGCTCATTGAAATACCAGTGTGCAGGTTGCACAGTCCAGAACACATTGCATTTATAGGGTCTCTGTCAGAGGGATATTGGATAAGAAGACCTCATGTAGCAGGCATGGGTGGCTTAGCATGTTCCATTTGTGGACCACAATTTATTAAACTGAGAGCATGTAAACAGACTAATTCACCAAGGCTTCATGGCTTTGTACTGGTGACAAAGGACTCCTCTTTGAATTTTCTTGTCATTTGGCACTCCACATTACTACATGGGTCTGGGATGGTAAGGGACAGAAGTGGAGTATGTGAGAGAAGACTACCTCAGTAAACTAAGTAGCCTTGGACAGATGTTGTGCATAAGCTTTCCTGGGGTTCAGAACTTAGCCACCTCCTCACCCAATGCCCAGTGAGACACTCCATCTGGAAACCAGGATCTACTCAAAATGTGTGAACAAAGGCATTCCACACAAAATTTTTTATGTGTGCCACCCTCATTATAAAGCTAGAGCATGAGGACACCCTTCTCATCCTCCTCTACATAGTAATGTAATGGTGTGAGCCTTCAGCTTTGAGGTGTAGGAAACCTGGATTCAGACTCTCTCCATCTTAAAGATATGAAGATTCAGATCTCTCACTTGAGTGCCTTAAACTCTGGCTATGGGGAAGCAAAGGGAAGTGAACTTAGTTCATTTTGTCAAAGTAAATGCAAAAAAGAGAGCTAAGGCCAGAGAAAAAGAGTGAGGTTGGGCAATTTCCTGAAGGATGGAGTCCTGGACTTCTGATCTGTACTTTCAGATAACTATTCCTGTTTATTGTATCAAGAAGTCACTATATAAGAAGAACTGAACTGAAAAAAACCCCCAAAAAACAGAAAAACAACCCTTTTCAGGGACCAAAGTATTTTTGAATCTAGCCATAGGTCCTTTCATTGCCAACTTTTATGGTGCTCTATTTCTTTGATGTCCCTGTGGTGAATTCCCTTCATTGTACTGTAGGAAGCATGGTGGCCTGTTACTGTAACTTTCCTTCTGAGAACAGTGACATGACTGTAAGCTGTGTGTACATGCAGAATATGTGACACGTGCTTTAGCCTCACTTCCCAGAGCAGAGGTATTATTCTTACTTTGGCTCACTTAGTAATTTCACTAATGGCTGGGAGAAGAATAATGGAAACCTGGAGATTTGGCTCATGAGATACAGCTGCTGTGCTTTGAGTAAAGCCCCCTTTGGAGATATCATTTGGGGCCAATTTCCTTATTTTGTAGTCAGGCAAAACTCCCATTGACGTCAATGGGAATTTTCCTTCCATAAAAAAATGGAGGCTCAGGTTTGGCTCTGATTGTTTTGTCAGCTTGGACCACTTTGGATAATGCCTTTATTCTGAACACCCATTGGTGGGCACAATGCCTCTGTAATGTATTTAAGATATCCTCAGGTTGCATAAAGAGGCAAAATAACAAAAAAAAAATTATCAGCAGCCTTTTTTTCAGTTTTCCCTAATGCATCTTGTATGAATTGTTGGATGTCTTCATATGCATAAAGATAGCAGGTATTTTGAATTTAATCTTTCAAAACACATTTTAAGTCAGATGTATGGTAATAGCTTGTAAGTAGAAATGTTAATAAAAATGCATCACATTCAAGGATATTCATAAATGTGAACTGCTTACTCCACCCCAAGCTTAGAAAAAGTAAATGTTATCCATTTTCACATAGTCTTTTAGCCAAAGACTTTTAAGCATATAACTTTACAGCTTTCATAAAAAAAGGCATAAAAATGAAAAATGTGTTTTGCAATGAATCTGCCACTGATATGAGTGTTCAATTAAATGGACCATGCAAGAAAAGAAGAAAGATCTGCTACTGGGGTATTGCCAGTGATATCCTTTGACACTTCTATGGTCTCATGTGTTCCCGATCAAGCATTACAGAGCACTGGAAAATCCCAAATCAATTAGCTTGAAACTAGAGCAGTCTGTATACATTTGATATGCAGTCAGAGGACTCTGACTTGAAATGATTGGCACTGAACTACAGCCTTTCTATTAACTTACCTTAAACCCATTTTTGCCCTTTTGTTGACACAGAAATTCACCAACTCTATTTATACCCTAGAAAATTGCATGTTTCTGCTTAGACAACAGATTCAAACTCTGTTTTTACTAGTGGAAGTCATTTAGAATTCTTTCCTACCACACTGTATCCCATTTCACTTTAAATCTTCTCTTCTGGACACACATAAGATTCATACTTCTCTAAAATCTAGTTACCAAATCTGGTAATTTATCATTGACATTACCCAGTGAATATATAACTGGTTCTAGTCCAGCTCTTAAATTTGTTGTATTTTGTTCCCATCACATAAATTTCAGTTTTCCTGGTGCAGTTTGGTACGGTTCCCAGTGTAAGATACAGGCTGCTGTACAAGCTGTACTGCATGTGCAGAGACAAGAGTGTCAGCTGTGCTGTGCTGTCCTTTGTCTTCAGCCCCAGCCCTCCCTCCTGTCCTTCTGTGCAGCTGCTTTGAGGGCAGATGACTATGAAATAAAGACTGTTAGTTGATCCATTTGAGCCATTGCTTAAACCCTTAGAGCTGCTTGATGCTGAGATTGCCATGGCTCATAGAGTTGCTCCCCACCTTTGTGGTGCAGGTTCCCAGGAAGAACCAGGAAGGGAAGTTCTAGAGAAGAACAGGAAGACTTTCCTGCCTGCAATCTGACCTGGGAACCAATGTTGAGTTCCATGGTTTCTCTAGCTGTAATTTTTTGATTTTGGTGCAATCCCCCAAACACCAGATAGAGAGAGAGCCATTGGTTTGGGGAGACAGCTCCTCTGCTGTCCAACCACTCATTCTGACTGAAGAAAGAAAAGGAAACCCTAAGAAGAGGATACATAAAAATTTCCATCCTCTACTCTGTCACATGCTTATACACACAGAAAGATGTATTTAGAGTACAGTAGAAGCTCTTAATGAGGTGTGAAAAACAGAATGCCCCAGAGAGTAGTTTTCTGTGTGAAGCTAGAAAGTGGAAGTGCACCATGTATATATTTGCATTTTTGCTACCTACTCGTTTACCTTCTATACAGCTGAAGTCTTCATTTTCCAGTGCTACAAATCTGGAACCACTCATAATGATTAAATTCCCTTAAAGAAAAATAAGAAAAAGAGAAAAAGAATTATTTATTGTGGCCAAGGAATGCACAAACTACTGGAAGAAGAATTTTATAACTGTTTAACACAATATAACAGAGAGGTTATGCCAGTCTTCAGGATAAAAAACATAGTCCCATGAGGAATTCAGCTTCTTGCTGTCTTATGTAACTTCATTCTCCTCTATATAGATGCTCTTTAGTTTTAAGTATAAAAGTAGTATCAGATTTGTTTTTCATATGCAAGAAATCCCATTTCCATCAGTTCAAGATTATTCTGCTATGATTGAATTTGTGTTCTTGGGCATAAGGAAACATTCTTAGACCATTTTTCAAACAACTGACATATAAAGGACCTGCCACTACTCTTCCAGACATGTCCAATTCAGATGCATCTTGGTCTTTGCTGGTAGAGAATGCAGTTCAAGATTTTGTTCTCTTCAAGGCAACTCACTTAAGTTCCTCTTTGGCTACACTCACCACTGAGCAAGCACATGGACTCCTTGCCCTGCCTATGGACAGTTGACCCCTACACTAGAGGAAATGGGACAAATGTCAATCTCAGGGACAAGTGCCATGGCAGACTTTGATTGCTAATAATGTTTCCTTCTCAGGACAGGACAACCTTGTCTATACTCTTCCTGGGAAAATCTCTGCTCTGTGCTAACCCCTTTGCATTACTTAGGAGAGTATTGTCTCTTGTCAAAATTGGGAAGTATTCTAACAATTACATTTAACAGATCATCCTGGGAATATGTTCAAACTGATGTCCTGACTGTTTTACTAGCATAAACATATTCCAAAATATCTCAAATCCACCCCATTAAACTTGGAACACTGAGTACACTTGAACTGGTTTGCACTGCATGCACAAATCTTGGTGTGATACGAGTTCTCATTGGTCTTTCTGACTTAAACTGAACTCTCACTCAATATTGCCAGTTAGTGGCAATTTGGGAACAGAGGAAAAATGGTGAAGACAAGCAAGAAGAGCATTAAGAAATAAACTCAAGCCTTAGAAAATGTTGAATAAATGTATCTACATAGCTTTTAAAACAAATGATAGACATGTCTCAAGACTGCTGAAATAATATTATCCCTCAATTTTTCCCATAACTTTATTCCTTTGTCTAACCAGGAATAATTCAGTACAGCTGAAATTTGGGAGCTGAATTGAAATGCAACTGGGACTAATCCCAGTAAAGTTATTTGCCTCATGCCAGCTATTGACTTCAGTACAATGAGTAATTTTAATTGCATCATGAGTGCCCAAAACACCTTCTATTCAACAGATCTCTTGGAAAATTGAAGGCTTCTTGTTGGGATAAATCCTTTTTATTTCTTTCTTTTTTTACAGTGTGTGAGGACTTAAAGAGAACTTAATCATCAAACTCCAGACTAAATTAACAGTAGTGTTCAGAACAAAGCTAGAGAACTGGAAAACATGCAACTCTATAATTAATTTTCAGTCCCAGTGGGAAAATGATCTAATGTCATTTAAACCTAAAAGAAAAGTAATTATATTTAAATATTGCTACATGGACACCTTCAGAAGTGCAAGTTTGACATTCTCACAATTGTTGAAACAAAGAGAAAATCCAAATTTATGCTTGCAACTGTATTCTTTTTTCTTAATTATTTCAGAGCTTTCATCTATTGTATCATGAACTTTTTTACAGAGAAAAACAAACAATCCAATAATAAAATTTGTATAATTTCATGGTTTTAACTTCCTTTCTTGTGAAGTGGTTGAAAAAGAGTCTGTTTATTCTATTTTCATTACAGAACATTTTGGCAAAAACTTAATTTTCGAATAACTTCCTTGACATTTCACTTAACAGTATAAAGAAGAATGAAGAGGGGCAAAGAAGAATTTCCACCTGGAAACATTTTCTTTGATGCCACCATTATTCTGTGACATCCAGCAGCTATTCAAAATCTTCCTCAGTTACAAGAGAGAATGATATTTGCATGTTAATGATATTACTTATGTCATGTTATGTTATGTTATTTTATTTTGTGCAGTATGTTTTGTTTACATGCAGCTTTGAGGTAACAGTTCACAGTTATCCTAAGACATTTTGTTTGATGAATCATCTAAAACTGCTTCTAATCTGCAAGAGATATAGGCTTTAGAAACTGAAAAGAGCTTCAGGAACTCACCAGTTCTGAAGAAGATCTTTGCAGTATCAGGATGAGAGCAAAAGTGTTCCTGGAATTCCTTCTCAGCAGAAGATAGTGTTTCAGGAAATCATCACTGGGTCAAAAATATGTATGGTACATTGATATACAACATCCCTGAACAGTGTGTCTGTATCACATTAAATTCCACATTAGCCCAGTGCAATGTGCGTGATGTATAGGCTTGACTACGCCTCTGCACAGTTAAAATAGATTTGTACATCAGTGTTTTCCTTATGTGCCAGGAGAGTTGTTGAAAAAAGTACCCCACAATATCAAGAACTTGGAAAAAAACTGGGAATATGATTGCATGTAAGGATAGAAACTCCTAGCAAACACTGTACTCTGAAACTGAAAGACTATAGATCAGTTATTAAGCCCTTTAAAGCAAACAGGAGCAATTCTGACCACAAGAAATAATGCACTTCACATACAGATTTGGGTTCTCTGAACAAGTTTGCATAAAACAAGAGCAAACCTGAAACCTTGTTAAAAAAAAAGAACCCCAACCTCGAACTGAACCAAGCCTTTTCCTGAGGGTTGGAAAAAATTTGATTAATTGTTTAATTTTCACATTCCTCATCTTTTCCATTTTCGGCTAGGAGAAAAAGGGGACAAGAGAGCATTTTGTGGTATTTTTACTGGCCTGACTGAAGCTGAAGAGGTATTAGAGGTAATCTCATGAGAAAGTTTGACCTTGCAAGATTTCCGATCAATTTATAAAGCCAAAAGATTCAGATACATTTGGATAGACTTTGAACAAACATCCAAACTTCAGCATGCCTGCCTGAAGTGAAGATCCAAATGTTTTTATAGACCTTCCTTCCTCTCCTTGATGAGCACACATTTATATTGTGTGCACATTTGGATGTGTTATTTGTGATACTTGGGAAAATACATGTACATTCAAGTTCTTGTCAGAGGGATTTCGGGGTTGAAGTGCTAATTCATTACTCAAAATAAAAGTTGATTTGAAACATAAGTGCTAAGTACTCCAGAAAGTGCATTATGGAAAAACTGTTGAGCTATATGCAGTCTTCAGTCTCATTAGGAAGTGAGAAAGAGATGGAATGGAAAAAATTAACTTGTCAACATAGCCATATATAATTTTCAAAGAGCTCAATGTGAGCACAAGATGTTGCACTGACCATTGAAATAAATCAAAAAGCTGTGAATTGTTTCAGAGATTTATTGATTTAATTACTGATCATAACACAATGTGTTTGTTCTAAAGTAATCCTATAAAGAAAGGAAAAACATGTATTTATGCAGTTCTTGAACTGAGAAGCAGATCCTTTGAAATGGGTGAGTACAGACTGAGTAAATCTCTCATTTGCTATGCAAAGCTTAAAAAGCTTTCTATAGGGAAGTGCAGCATCAACAGAGCATGCTAAATGTTAGAGATTCCAATTGAGATATTTTTGACCTCAGAGTAGCTGAAGATTTCTCTGTGATCTTAGTCATCACTGAGACCTGAAACAGGAAAGGAGCACACTGAGCAAGAACATGATTTAGCATGGGAAAACCATTGGCACTTTTCAGTTTTACATGCAGACAGCACCTAAAAATAACTACCCTGAAACACTTGTACCAAGAGAGCAGAAGCCTGAAGAAAGTTACCTGATACTTCTATTTGAATATTTTCCAGCATTTCACTATTTGAATATCCTGATTCATTACAGTTAAGTGCAAGCTAATGTCTGCTGAAGTTCACAGATTGAAGGTTAGTGTGAAAGTGCTGTCCTGGAACAAATCTATCCTGTATAGATATGGAAGCCAGTATACCAGAGGAGTATGGGAAAGAGAAGCTAACAAACTGACATATAATTATTACATAATTATTACAAACTGACATCTAATTATGGATAGGGAGCAAAAAGGGAAAATATACACAATGTACTTCAAGAGAAGTCACAATGATTAAATTCACTGTCTCATGATGGATCCCTTTGTCAAGGCCAGATTTTCCTCCTCAGGACATTCTGCTGAAAAGCCTTTGCTGGACTGAAGAACTTTGTTGGGGTTGTCCAAAGAACCCACAAGGCATGTGACAGATCTTTTTGCCATAACAGCACAACACAGTTTATACATTTTTTTTTGAACTTGTATTCCAGAAATTTCAAAGGTTTTCATTTTCAGGGACTTGGCTCTTCTAAAATGGGACCAGAGTAAGCTTGTGTGTGTTCAAAGTGAGCAATCAGGGTACAAGGCCCTATGAAATGGAAAGTGAAGTAAGTGAATTCAACTTAGTGTTTTAGATACTAAAAAGTATCCTCCTATAAGGAATTGAGAACAACACAAGGATTCCCATCTATTTAACTTTTGGTCCATTTTCCACATCCAGGGAGATGAAATTAAACATAAATTAATGTTATTTCTTTGAGACAAAATTTTATTTTCCAGGCTGTCCACTGGGAAAATCGACTGCTAAACTAAATCTCTGGGATTTAATTTGGACCTGATTTTTGTTGGTCGTTAAGGAGTAAAAGTTAGTAACATCTAAAATAGTGTAACCTACATCTCCCTCAGAGCTGGAATAAACAGAAATTTTAGTGATCTATAAAGTTTTATGAGTGACTGAACTTTAGTCAACAGTGTTTCAGTGGGATTTCTAGAAACATCAAAAGAATAGAAAGTCCAAATTTAACAACATTCCACTTTGGTGGCTAAGAGTTAATAAAGTTGAAACCTCTTCCAAACTGTCATTTAACTCCCTATCGTAACTCTTGTTACACTAAGGTTCATTGCCAAGAATTCATAGTAGTAGAAGCAGCAAATGAAAAATGGCCAGAAAGAGCAAAGTTTTGTTAGGCAACACAGCCCAGGTACAAGATTTTGGCTTTTGTGAAAGAAGGGGAGGTGGCCAAAACTACTTGAGTGTAACAGCCTCCTGATATTATGCCATTATGTAACAATGAGTCTTCTCATTAATATCCATTTTAGCTGTCTCAAAGTCCTGAGCAATCCAATGCCATAACCTCTCCCAAAGTGCATCAAGTCAACAGCCCAAAGAGGTTCCCAAGACCTAAGCAAGCAGAATAATAATGATAGCTGAGAATAAACACCTTTGTTCAGTAAAATTAATTGTTGCAATGCTACAGTCTGTGACCAGGTCATTTCCCTAAAGGCAGGTCTCGATATGGCAGCTGAGCAACCATGATGAAAAAGTTCATATGCAGAGAGCATGAAGCTGTTCTTTCCTAGCTCATAACCAGGCCAAGGAGGGAAGACCTTGTGAGTGAAAATCTGAGCTGGAACTGGCCAGAATGTCAGTGCTGTGTCACTGCTATGGCTATAAGACACTGCCATTATCTAGGGCATGTATTCACTAACTGGCAGGAGAAGAGAGGGGAAGACAAAGAGAAAATATGTGAGACAGACAAAACAGATGAAGCAGCAGAGGCTAACACAGGACTGACCCAGAAACTGAGCTTCCCTTGCTGGGCAGAGGTGCAGTTATAAGGAAACCCTTGCACTGTAGTTCAGTGTAGGCAGAGCTAACCATTCACACTCTCTGCTGCAGCCATTTGAGGCTTGAGGCCTCAAAAACATATCTGCAGAGTTGGAGGGAGAAGACTGTCTAGTTTCTATGAAGTTCCTAATTTGTTACTGATTTCCATAGGTTAGGCATCTAAACATTAGGTTAAGCACTTAACACCTTTCATGGACATGGTCCCCTATCCTTACAAAAATAAGATGATTTGGATTCCTTATTAACAATTCCAAAGAGAGATTCCTCACAGTCACTGCTAACACTTCTAAAAGTAGCAAGGGCTCCCATGTGATGCACAGGTCAGAGGCAGGGAGCAAAAGCTACAACCCTTCTCCAGGTCAGTCGTGGTGGATGACCTCAGTGTGAGTTAGATGAAAGTATTTGAGAAGTACAAATTGAACAGGATTTAGCAGGTATGCTGAAATCGCAGCCTTGCATTTGCTAGACCAGTCCAGGAAGGGAGTTATGGAGTTTATTTCTCTGTGCCCAGATGGAGAAGCCTGCATAGGAGGGGAAATTAAATATTTTCCATAGTACAATTCCTTTTGCATAGGGAATGGACAGATGAAAGCATAGAGGTGACAAAGGAAGAGGTAGAAGTGGTGATCAAGGCTGTCATCTTTGTCAGATCACAGGCAGAAGCTGACAGTTTGATAGGCCAATATATATATCTGACAGATAGGATGAGGCTAAATGTGAAGGATCTTAAAGGCAAAGGTAAGTTGCTTGTGTTCAAAAATGCAAAACCACTGCAAGGGCACAAGGAGAGTGGTGATGCAGCCAAAGTAATGAGCTGGGAACAGGGTTCTAATCCTGCTGTTTTAGATGGAAGTGAAGGCAGCAGTAGTGCTGGAACATGGCTGGAGACATGGCTGGAGACCAGATTATTACAGACAAAAGGCAAAAAGATGCAGTTCTGCTGTGAGCTTTAGCTGGCTGCTGCAAAAAAGGATGAATCTGTGAGCTATTATGTAAGGGGAGGCAAATTGACTTGGCTCATAACAGTGACTAAAAGAGGGAGGAGAATCTAAAATTTTGCCTGATCATGGGCTGGAGAAACTATGAGGTTAAGAGCAGTGAAAAAAAATGGGATGAATTTACCATAGATTTAGTTTCAGACATTAGTGATTGTCAGAGATATGGAAGTACACTGTTAGAATGAGGATTACATAGAGGAAGAGAGAGAGAGATTTGCAGAGATAAATATTTAGGAGATGGGTGCCTACAAATAGGATAGAGCTAAGATCTTTGAAGAAATCTTTCTGCTTCTAGACTTCTGTTGTCTAGGCAGCTGGAAAAGTCATGAGCATCACCAAGTATTTGCTTACTAAAATCATAATTTGCTAAATTTTGTTAAGTTTTTCTCACTTCTACAACAGATTGTTGTTGTTACATGCCAATTGATTCCAGTCGAGACATGCCAGATACTGATGGGGGGCTACTGGCAATAATGGTCATAATACAGTTTGTGGGTTTATCAAAAAGGACAATGCTTTCAGTGCAGTGATAAGACTCACCCCAAAATGTGACAATTTACTAGGTGCAAAATGGGCCTGGTCTTCTATACATTTTATATAAAAATCAATGGACAGGGAAATACTTGATGGACATGTCATTCTCATCAACTCTACCAGCTTTGCAGCCAGGTTGGATTAAGTCCCATCAGCATGCCATGGTTCAGTTTTTCTGTACTTGCCTTGCTGCCCCCTGCCTCAGTCATTTTTATTGATGGACATGGCACTCTCCTTGCCAGTTTCAAGAGAAATGAGGCAGTAGAGGTTTCTGTGCTCTCTTTTGGTCACTCATTTAACCACAGAGTGGCAGACTTGATGTCTAACGTGAGACATCAAGATGAGCTGGCCTTCAAATTTGCTCCAGGACCCATTTTATGACAGGTTTTAACTCCACCAAAGAGTACCAACAACATCCTCACAGATTTTTTCAGCAAAACCTCACAGAAACTATTTGAAGAGATAGTAGGAATTATTATTTCCTGCAAAAAAATTTCTTGACAATGTCTAAAAAAAAGAGTGATGGCTGGAGTGCTGAGACTGATAAACAGAACATCTTACCAACCTTTGTGGCTTAAGAGAAAAAGAAAAGACGTAAGTCTTTGTATACCTGAAATAATTACTAACAGTTTTCATCAGGAAGAGACCAAACTTGTTCAGTGTCTTTTATAGCAAACATGTCTGGTGAGTTGAGGTAGAGGAGGGAAAATCATGCATACTTTTTATACAATCTGGTTGGATAGCTGGCAAGTGCACCTGTAGGGCATATGTGAATGTATAAACCCACACATGTTCACATAAAAGGACACCGTCAGCTTGCTTTGGAGTTTTTGTTTGCTCTTTAATCTGCATTAATACCCTTTTAGAAGCTTAAAACCCATTATTTATTTCCCTGTTGATTTCCTTCTTCTCTTTCCCTTTGTCAAACCCTTTCTCTGTGTGTTTGTTTTGCTTTGGTTTGAGTGGAGATAAAATTAACACAGCTGGTCTTATTTAACAACCCAAACAACTCCAATTTGTACCACACTATCAGGGCAGTGGGAGCAAGGACAAGAGCATCAGCAGACAGAATGCTGGGTGGGCACACCAGGGGTGTACTGCTTCATGGTGCTGTTCTTAGGCTGGCCTTTAAGAGGGCACCAAGGCAATGCAGTTTCTGTTTTGGTCACCTGGACCTGTGAGGGAGGGCAGACACACTAAAGAGGTTCAGTTCCTCTAAAAATGTGAGTAGTCACTTGCTGCTCCTTCTTGAACAAAATGAATTAAAAAGCAACAGTGGCCTTTGTGCAGTCGGGTTAACACCAATCTGATTGTGTAAAGGGATGTGGTATAAGTGCTGCTAAGTTTGAGCACTTCTGCTTTCAATCTTGCTGCTGTTATGACCATGGGTCTGTTTGCAGTGGTGCAGAGCTCCATGAAGAGCCCTAGGGGCTCTGCCTGTGCTTGCCATCACCTCGGGATGCTACAGGCACACCATAAGAGTCAGCCAGTAAAAGTCCCCTGCTCCATGCCCTCTCCATAGCTGGGGCAAAAAGGGTTCAAAGAAGAGCTTGCCAGAAAAGCAGTGATGGCAATGAGTCATTCAGAGTACTGGGCTTTCCAGGTAGCTTGAAGTGGGGAGAAAGAAAAGAGCAGAGAAACAGGGAAAGGAGAGTTTCCTAGTGCATCCACTCAGTAATAGGTCTGTGCTGCGACCTACAGCTACCTTTGGAAATTTATCTGTGTTCATTGCTCACTTGGGCATTGCCTATAGGATCTGTTCCAGATTAGTTTAGCTGCTGACTCTCATTTTAAGGTATTTGATCAAGTGAGGAGACGGGCAAGAAAGCAGCCAATGTTCAAGGATCCAATAATGTTTCAGTCTTCCTCTTTGCAGCTTTGTCAAAATCCAGTAACTCCCCTTTAAAGTTCCACATGGATGAAGGGGTTTTGTGGATTCCCTAAATTTTCACTCTAAGGGGAGAAGCATTGCCTTTGATAGCTTGCTTAACACTGAATGAAGGCAACCAGGACTGGCTCTGGCCCTGTGCTGGTGTTCTCTCTGCTGGTGTGTTTGGACTAGTTTGCAAGTGATCTCTTGCAAGCAGAAAGTGCATGAAGGTCTCATTAAACTACGTACTTGGATAAGACATACAAAATAAGCTGTGCAAGAGATCCAAATCTGGTGTTTCATCTGTTTTTAAGATTTCAGAGGATTGCTGTCCTTTGGAACATGACTCTCCAAAGGTTGCCATAAAAGACCAGATTCTAATCTCGGCAAAAGCTACAAAAGCAGAGCGAAATAACAGGGTGAAAAGACAAATGCACACCCAGTCTATTAGTGGATTAAGTGTTTTATGTTCCCACTCAGTTTTCAGTTTATACCATGATCAAAAAACCCAAAAACTCCGCTGATTGCACCAGTCCCTAAGCCATTCATTGATAATACAGGTTTCCCTCTTCCTTTCATCTACTGCTGAAGGATAACACACAAAGGCAAAGAAAACACTCTAAAAAGCCGAGCAGAAAAGCCATCCTCACAAGGAGGTCAGACGTGGCTGTTTTGTCCTCTGCCGAGTAGCTCCCGGCAGGGCTTTCCCGCTTGGACTGGTGGGATGCCAGTGCAGGGCTTCCTTCTGCCATCTCCTGCCCCTTCCCAGTACTGCGAGCCTCAGGCACAGCTTGCTCTGTGGCAGCAGGACCTGGGCTTTTGCTCAAGGTTCATGATCTGATCATAGTCACACATCAGGAAATAGTTGGAAATAACCTGTTTACAACAGTAATTATGCTTTATGGGGGTGATGCTCTGAAGTGCTTTTAGGCAAGCCTGTCTGAACACATGCATTAAAGAGAATAGCTCACATATATAAGAAAATGTTTTTTCCCTGAGGGTTTTCCACCTTGACCTTGTGGTGGTAGCTGTCCCCACTCCTGTAGAGAAAGGAGCTTCATCCATCCCAATGAGGTAAGACGCCCAGCATTTTTGCAAGACAACCAAGAGGGTATTCAAAGAAGAAAGCAAGAAACCACCTACTTTTACACTGTTAGCAGATAGCTGCACATTCCTGTAGATGCTCAGATGTTTTGCTTCCTCACAAAAAAAGAGCTTCCTTTGCCCCACTTTGTTGACTGAAGGATAGCATTAATTAAGGGGTAAGGCTGCTGAATAGATACTTCCCAAGGCTGCCCCCACCTCAGTACACATTAGTCCCTGTTGTAGCTGGGTGGATTATGAATATTTGAAAATATTTTGCATAAATAAACAGGGCATTGTTTAGTTTCTGCTGTATCCATCCACCATACTGCCAGCTATTGCACAGCATCCAGGTTCTGCAATAGCATTCTGCTGCTCTTCTTCTCTTATCAGTTCGTAAGTAATGTTTTAATCTTTTGAGAAAACCTCAGCTACAAGCTATATTTACACATATATTCTGTGAGGCATTTGCTGCTGGCATTTAAGCAAAGATAACCATGACAGCTTTTAATTTATGTTCCTGCTATTTGGGTCTAAGGTACAGCACCACCTGAGAAGGAAGAGTTCAGTTATTTTCTGTTTTTTCCTAAGAAACTGATTTATATTTTCTCATAAGTTTTCCTCATCTCATTTTGGCCCTGGAGGTATCTCTTTCTTTTCTCTTTACAAATATTTTCACAGAAATATAAGGTTAAAATCCCATTCACCTCTGACTTGGAGTTATGGACGTGGAAGTCCCTTCCCTGCCAATTTCTATGAACAACTGCTTCTAAAAGCTCAAATGACGGCTTTCCTGGCAAAATGCTGCTTCTCATTTCCCTTCTGGTGTTACATTTTTGTCCTTCACAAAATAATTAATGCTTTCTGTTCTGCTTTCTCTTACCTTCCACCAATCTTTGTTTAATATTTGACTTTGTACATTTGTTTTGGAAAGGTCTTTCTCTTAGCTCTTTCTAACAACCTTGTATGCTACATTTTATGAATGGTTGTGACTTTTACAGGCTACAGCTTATTTATGTGCGTGATTTTGCAGTGCTAAGGCTTTCAATAAAATTCTTCTCACCACAGATGTTTAGCTAAGTAAAAATCTGACCTTTTTTTCTGCTTTTTCTGCTTGGGGTTACTTTCATGTGTTGTTAAGCACATCTAGTTAACATTGGCACATTAATTTTGTTGTAAGAGTGGAGACAATAAAAGCTAAGTAAACCTTGATTAAGATCTCAAAATACAGAGGTTTTGGGGTTTTTTTTTTTGTGTCGTCATAATGTAGTTTATTTTAATAGAAAACAATTTACTTGACCAAATCTTTTGGGGCATTCTTAGCCTGTAAGGTTTGTTTCCTTGCTTATGAATACAAACACTTACTATGTCAATTATTTTCTTTTTTTTTTCCTTTTTTTTTTTTTTTTTTCCAGTTAGGGGCAGTCTCTGTGCAGTTCTGAGCAAGATGTAGGGTTTATTGTATCTGGCTACCCAAACAGCCCAGGTGTCAATGAACCTTTCCAAGCAAAGCTCTGTATACAGAGCTGGTCACTGCAAGTTAAGCATGGCTCTGACACAGCACAAGTCCAGGACATTTTCAGGGCCAAAGTCAGAAGTATCGAAAAAACACAAGTAAAATAATGCTATTTACACGCTGAAGAATAAGATATATTCAGCAGACAAAACCCTCAAAGAAACCAATGAAAATGTGTAAAGCATTATGAAAAAGTTATGTTTAGTTTACAATTTCTAGAACAATACTATCTTACTAAAATTTGCTAAAAGATGCGGTATCAATTTCACCCTAGCAAAGAAGCTGAGCACACCCTGGAAAAAGAGAGCTTAGTAAAAGAACATTTTGTGTGCTGCAGTATATCTTTTCCTTCCTGTTTCTTCAGCAAATGTGTGCACTACAGTACACATCATATTTTAATTTAAACAGTAATATGCCAGGCACTAACAGTTACACATCATTACACACAAGTTCTTTTCATCCCTTGAGGTGTGTTAGTACATGATGTGTAAGGTATATGTGGCTGAAGCCTCCATCATTATATGAGTTTCACATACCAGTTATTGTTATCTACAAAAATTATTTATTAACAGAATAAAGGAGGAGAAAGGCTGGGTGCAGTTTCAAATTAGGGTTTCTTTTGCTTAACTTCCGGTTACATGACTCACAAATGGAGGGGTGTGAATGTGTGTCTAAAGCTGTGTTTAATTTGTCTGTCTCTGTTCTCTGCTCATAGTTTACTGTATAGCAGAGCCCTTGTGTAGCCCTCATCTCTCTTGGTTTCCCTTGCCCTAAGTAGCCCACAATATTCCTCCTTCCCCTGATTTCCCCAGTATTTCCCTGTCATTGACTATTTGCCCTGTTCTCTCCCCTACTCCTGATGCTGGAGCCGAGCATTTGGTTTGGAGAAGTGTTGGGATTGCAAAAGTCTGCTTTGAGTGCAGCAGTCAGGGTCGGTATTGCTTGGCCATGCCCCAAAAGACTTTCTGTAACCAGAGCTGGAGCCAAAGTAGTTATACCAATTTGGCAAATGTAGAGGATTCTTCTGTGCACCAAGTACACTGGGGTTGCTCTTTAACTGCCTTTAAGTTTTCTCATGAAATCTGCAGTGACGCCCAAACAAGCCTAATGTGGTTAAGAACTCAGTCCAATGATCTCACATCCTCCACTGCAGTTGAAGGCTCATAAACACATTTTGTCTGTATTGGTATGTTGTCATAATTTGGGAGACACATTGCCTGGAAACACAATAGTTGGTTGTGAAAGTCTAGTTTGATGCTGAGAGATCACAGCCAGATGTCACATTCCAGTAATCAAAAATGAGTTATTGCAGGAACATATAAAAAGTAGTGAAATGCTAATTTTATATAGCTCTTTTTTTTCTTTTTCTTAAGAACATGATTTATTTTTATCTTTAAAAGCAGGGACTACTCAGAGGAGACAATAGGAGAAGAAATCCAAAGAACTATAGAATAAGCAGAGCTAGTCAGGGGAGACACTTCATATTATACATTATAGGATGCATATCTGATTACAGAAAGTATATCTGATTACATGCATTAAGCATAACAGAGCTCCAAAAAATGACCAATAGACTGTGTCATCAACTGGTGCATGAGTAAAAATGGATATTAAAAGATATGGTAGATAAAATGTTCCACAGAAAATTCAGAATTTGCATATACCTGCTGCACAGGGCAATCTCAATCTCAATCTGTTCTTCCAGATAAATTGCAGAATAAATGTACAAAATGCAAGAGCTCTTTTCTATCCTATCTCTATAAAGCATGTGATAGGAAGCCAGACAGGGCAATATCTGTTACACTAGTGAAGATGGAGATCAACAGAAGCACTCTATGGTGGGTAAGGAGATGCTTAAAATAGAGATGTAATCAGATAGTGCTGAAAGAGAAGATGCTGTCATTGAAGGAAATTAGTTTATAGAGGAACTGAGCAGAAGCAGCAAAGGAACAAATTTAGGATCTTTCTCTTTTAATATTTTTCCTGTAGTGTGGAGAATGGGATGACCCAATGGGAAATGATAATGACACAAAGGATTGAGAGATGATCAAGATATGAACAATCAAGACATAGAGAAAAAGTTGAATGGCCTGAGGCCTTGAGGAATAGAATGGGATGAATTTCTGCAAAATACAATGTCAAGTATTTATCTTGGAAAATGATAAGAAAAAACCTTGAGTCATAAACCAGAAACTAATCTGGTAAAATCTGAGGATGGGAGCTTGGGCCCATTATTTACCAGGATAAGTATGTATTATTGCTGTGATACAGACAAGAAAGACAGCTATGATCAGGAGAGCAATTGCATGTAGAGAGAGGGATGATTATTGCAGTTGTTCAGACCTCATCTGGAATTCCATATCCTTCGTGGGGCTCCCTTATTCAGGAAAGATGAACTCAAATGGAAGTGATGCAGAGAGACAGAGTAAGGTTTGGGATTGTGTGAGGAGAAACCAGGAGAATGTGGCATCCTTTGGACAAAGCAGTGTTTCAGTTCATAAAGGCGTTACAGAAAGAAAAGAACTATTTAGGCTAAAAGATGTCATTGTAAGAAAAGACAGAAATCAAGTATATAAATGTAGATTGGCCACGTGCAAGTTTTAGAATGGAAGTTAGAACAATGTTCCTAGCCAGAATAAGAACAGGAACAGAGGAAGTGAAGAAAAAAAACCTGCTAAAATTGAAGATATTAAAAAAGGATATAATACAGTTATCTGTACTAACAAGAGAATGCTTTATGTGACTCAAGTGTACTCACTGAGCTCAAAGGCCAATTTCTTAAATTAAAAATTATATTTTTGTAATTCATGAAATCATCATAGTTGTGGCAGTGAAGTACAGTCCAGCTAAATGAGACTGGATTTTTATGTTCAGGTGAGGAGAGACTATTAAGATCATCTATTCTGAAATTTAATGTAATGCAGCCCATAGAAACCTACTCATTCATTTTTGCTACAGGCTCAATGCCTCTCTTTGATCTAAAGCACATCTTTTCAGAAAGGTATTCAGATTTAATTTAAGTACTTCAAGTGAAGTAGAATCCACCACATTTAACAGCAACTTCTATTGAAACTGCAATGCAGATGGTTTGAGAGAAGAGCTTTTGACCTTTGTGATTTTTTTTCTTTTTTTTGCCATCGTTGACAGGCTTTATGAGAAAATACATCAGACAGATCGTTGTGGAAGATATTAAACTTCCTACGTCTATTCTGATCTGATGTACTCCTTTCCAATATTTTCAGGAGTTAATGGCCTGTGGTATGTTTCTTCTGCTACTAGACCAATTTTAAAATCAGTGAAGTTATTCCCATTTATACCAGGTAAAAATATCATCCTTTATGTATATGATTAACAGACTTCCTGGGATGAGTAAATATTTTCTAAGTAATCCAACAGAGTGGAAAATATCTTATCTATAAACTATGTATCTTATATCTATATCTTATATATAGCTATAGCTATATAGCTATAGATCTTATCTCTTAGTAAAGCCAGCCAACTTTGGTTTATGGTATGGTTTGTGTTAAATTCTTGCACAGATAGAAAGCTTTTAAGGTAATACCTATTTCCTTTAATATTAGCTTCTTAAATTTGGCATATAATCTGAGATAACCCTTCAAATGCAGTCCAAAGAATTTATCTCTAAAAAAGAAATCTATATTCTTGCCAACAAAAAAAAAAAATCTCACCTGTTTTATATACTTAGAATGGATCACCTTCAGGTTAGAAAACTAACTGTAAAGAGGCTGCCATTAAATGAAAGGGATCCTATTTTAAAAGTATGAAAAAAAATATCCTTGTGGCAGGGTGTTCTGGGTGGCTGTCACAGAATAAATTTGGAGTAGTGCAGGGGAAGATTAAATGAATTAACACAGCAGTACTCAGATGCAAAGAGACATCTGATTTCTGTGTGATTGCATGGGACAGGAAAAAAAAGCCTTTCAGATCTGTGAATAACTTTGACTCATTAAAGAACTGTGCACTTCAAGACACAAGAATGGAGCTAAATCCAAGCATAGTTAAATAGTGAATCATGGTTATTCTTCTCTTGCAACATTTTTGTTTGGTGGTAGTATTTCCCTGACACCCACTCTAGAGGTCTCGGGCACCGTGGAGCACAGACCTGTGCACCCAGCAGTGTGCGCCCTGGAGGATGCTCGCACTATGGCTGACATCTTTAGCAACAAGCTTTTTGTGTACAGCACTGTGGTTATGCCTTAATTTTAGTACCCAAAGACTCTTTCAAAAGAAAAGATATCTTTGATGCCAGATGTTGAACTAAAACCAAAATCAAAATCCTTGCGTAAAAGTCCTTTTATTTTTTAGGTGCCATCAGCACACTGTTAAGTATGTATTTTGTAAGGATAGTTTGAATATTATTAATCTGTACTACGGTATTATGAAAAGAAAGACAGTGTGTCCAAACTCTACTTTTAGCTACAGCAGTCAGCACAGACATCTGGAGGTCAAGTATTTTTAGAGGTCTGACTTGGATTAGAGTCTGACCCCCATGTGCATTAATCATCACAAGGATTAATGAGGTGTATAAAGTGTGTGTGCTTGTTAATCTCATCTATGGACAAGACAAAGGAAGAAATTCTTCACTTTTAGAGAGTAAATGGTTTAGCAAAGAGAAGAAAAAAAGCCTAACCTTAAGCTGATGAGAAGTCTACAGATTAATGGAAGGGTGTCTTTTATTATCTTAACTGCAGCAACTGTTTCCAAGAAGTTATATAATGAAAATTATCCTGTTTTACTTTTTGTTGTGAAGTTTTTTCCCTTTGCTTTTGGTATGCTCACCTCTGTTTTAAATGTTATCTTTGAAAAATTTTCTATTTTAAATTAAAACTAGAGTTTCATAATTTACATTTACTTTAGTTCACACTTCCTGTAAGTTCCGTTGGCTCATGTCATGAGTATAAGCATAGTTGCTCAGGATTTGGCTTTGGCCAAATACCTTCAAAGGGGCAAGTAGTTCTCATAGTAACTCAGATAACATAAAATAAGTAGTATAGTACCTGAATTTAGTCTTGAGTTTTTCCATCAGCTCTCTAATTGACAGAGGTCTCTGCCATTCCAACTATCCACCCAGGAACAATACTCTGAGGCAGAGTAGTTCCCTAAAGATTGTCTTGCCTGTACTTGCAGAGGAGGATTTTAAATTTTCAGAGAGCTCTAAGACTAGCTTTGGAAGAGCTTTGAAATCCTTCATGGATGTCATCAATAAAAGGCTTGTCTTCAGACTCTGCTTCCTTGGGGTATCATAGTGTTTGTCAGAGAATGAGTCAGGGGGATAAGAGAGCAAGTGAGGAAGCACATCATGACCTACAAAAGCCTGAGTTTGTCTCTAAGAACGTCTACAGGTTCAAAAGCCCCAGGATTACTCCAGCATGTATATTTTTTTCTATCTGAGTAAAGGAAGGTCTTGGACAATTCTTGTAGCACTAAAACACTGATCTTTATGCAACAGCCAGGACTATCCCAGTTCCATGTGTTTGTCTGATCAGAGGGAGGCAATCCCAGATAATTTGTGAAAGATGAAAAAAAGAGGAACTATTTTTACAGTAGTGGTTAACATTTGAAGCTTAGCGCTGGATGGTTCTGAGATTCCTCTGAAAGGAAAGTTCACCACTCTCAGCTCTGATTACAGGCTTGAGAGGCCAACAGTCCCTCAGCATGGGCTTCTTAGTTTTTCTGAGGAGGAACAGGCTCTTTACAGCATCTTTCTTCAATGGCTTCAAAAGGAAATTAGTTTTTAGTGCAAATGTAAATTGCACATGTGCAAGTTATAATTCTGGATCATTGCCAGTAGGTAAAGTCTCTAACTCTGCTATTTGGTAGTTACTATAAAGTTTTCCGTAATACTCTTCAGTTCTCTTCCTGTCCTTTCAGCTATAGAAAAATATTTGGAAAGAAAAGAGTCTTTTTATGTATAGAGGGGATAAATGAATAGCACTTGCGGGACAAAGATGAATGGAAATTGAAATAAGAGTTTTTTCAACAAATGTTTATAGTCTGCAAATGACAGAATTTTCATATTCAAGTTTTGTAAAAAACAGCACTCAGGGGTAGAAATGAGAGTTTTGTGTGTGAGGGGATTAAACTGAAAAACAATACAACTATCTGAATCAGAGAAGACCCCAGTGCCCACAAAGTGCTGCAGAGAAGCAGAGTTTAATGTCAGTGGGATTGTGAAGGTCAGTGAGCAGATGAGGGTTGATGGAAACTCCTCTCTGGACTGTGAAAAGACCATACACATCTGGTACAGTACTCCCAGAGGACCTCTGAGTTCCAGGGGGTTGTGAAGCCTGTAGCTCACTTGCTGTGCTCTGTTATTTTGATAGCATCACTTTGTCTACAGAAACTAAAGAAAAATAAAGAAGCTCCCATTCAACTGTCAGAGCATGCATGTTTAATCTCAAATGAAACTTAAATTAATAATGTTGAAAGCTAAAGCATACTTACTTATATTAGTTTTAAATTTTTTAAATGTGTTTAGTATTTACTTACTTTGCCAAACAGAGGTATGCCTCACTGAAAGAGGGAATTGAGTGTCATGTTATCCTGAAATAGAAGAAATATGTTTGTCAAAATAAATATCAAATCTGCATTTTTTGAGCAAAATTTCATGGCAGATGTCATGGACTTCCTGTGTACTAATTTTAAACATAACTAGTGACCACATTGCCTGCCCACCTATATTTTGTAGAATTTTCATATAAAGCATTAAGAATGCATTTTTATAGGGAAAAATATAATTATAGTTGCATAACTCATGTCTATAAAACAACAACAGAATGACCTAGTTCTCATTTTCAAACCAGTAAGTATCTGGTTTTAGATCAAAAAATGACTGTATATCTGTTTGGGCCTCATATCATTGGGGCATTTCCCATCCATGGATGGAGTGCAGCCGGGAAAATTCAGAGAGAAAGTGTCACATTTCTCTAACAGGTTTATTCCTTTTTCCCTGGAAAAAGTAGGGCAGGAGAATGGTTAGATATATTATTTCAAATTTGCACTCAGAGTGACTTGCCTTATAAACTTTTTTTGATTTACATAGGCATAAACAAAATTAGAATTATTTCCTGGTGTTTAGACCTGAATATGAAATGTGCATGTCTTTTCCAGGAAAAACACTTCTAAATCATCTCCCTCCTGCTTGAAGAAGAAGGCAATAATCTAAAGATGCATGTGAACCCTTTTGATTCTTCATTGACACAGGCTGTTCTCTGCATTTTAAAGGCATCTTTCTTCACAGCAATCTGTGCTTTATGACACAGACATTTTCAAGATATGCTGAAAATGACAGAGGTCAAAAATCCCACCCCTTATGTAAGTCAGAGCTCCTGTACACGGAGCCCTGCCTGTATAAGACAAACCTACAAGAAACATTTCAGCATGGGTTCCTTAGCAAGCAGGGCTTTTTTTACAAAGTTAGACCTTATAATATACTTATAGGCTGGATAGTGAGGCCCTTACTGACACTGATTATCATGTTAATCTGTAACAAATTAAATTTGAAACCACCAAAGGATTTTAAACTCGGATACATACAGTTCAAATGAATCCTGACCAGGTGCTGGGAAATAGGAAATCCCTGACATAAGCTCTGTCATAAAAGAAGAGCTTAGTTCATCAAATACAAAAATGAGCTAAATTATGTAAAGCAGCAGTAAACAAGATCTGGAGCTGCAGGAAGGGTGTAAAGAGAAATACGTGGATCAGGTATGCCAGTTTATTCATACTTAAGGACTTATTTTACTTTAACACTAGCCAAGTATCACTCAAAGCTTAAAGATATGTATTTCAGAGAGTTTTCAGATGAAAGACTCAGAAGAAAACCAGTGGTGTATGGGAAGAGAAGGCTGCACCCTTTGGGAGGCAGAATGGATCACAAACTGCTTGAGGTTTGTTTTCTGGAAGAGTTGTTACTGCAGGGGAAGTGAGAGTGTTTGAGACACTAGACCTTGCTAAAACAAGAACATATGAGTGTTGCTGGCTCCAGGCCATGGAGTGCCTGGGTAGGAGTTTAGCATAGAGCTGGATGGGGATTTTCTGGTGAAACTTTTGTCAGAATAGGAGCTTTCTGTGAAGACATATCCCCAGTTAAACTCTCTCCCTGGGGACAAGATGTACATGGCTAATGTGAAAAGTGTGGTCAGAGGGAAGGTATGACACTCCTCTGACCAGCACCCTTGTGGCCAACAAACTTACCTGGCCCACAGAAATGCCTGTGTCCTTGAGGGCTTGGTATGAGGGATATTATACATCCACACTGCCTTTCTCTAGGCCTCTGAGGAGAGCAGAGCACCAGGGTAACCCAGCTATACATTTCCCAGCCCAGAGCTGGGGCTAACAAGGCAGACAATAGGATGTCCCTGCTCCTGTGTGTATGGACACGTCCTGGACATCCACATTTGTTTTCATGATTAGGCCCCTGCCTCTTGTGAGCTGGGTTGTTGGCCAGCTCAGTTTGGGCTACATATTTTATATAAAGAGTTTGTGTACCTCTTGGCTGGAGTGCAGAAGATCATAGTAATTGTGAAAGAAGTGTTTACATTACTAATGTTTACAAGCACCTATTATTTATAAGAATGAAAGTAAAAGCCCTACCAGGCAAGAAATCAGTTCCTAGTGGGACACTTAGAGGAGCCCAGTTCACTCTTGTAGCCCATGGGAAGTGGAGAGGCTTCAGATCCTGTTCTGAGACATAACTCTGCTCATCATTGTACAGTTCAGGGTGTGGTGGAACAGAGGATAAGAAAGGAAGGAAGTCAGTAGCAATATTTGACAGAGAGAGGTCACACCAGATAGGATAGCTTTCTGGGTGGATTATAGCTTGTTCTGAGCTGTAACTGGGGTGGGGCTGGGGTCAGAGAGCTGCTGAGCTGTAATCAGTCAGTGCCTCTGAAAAAATGGGCTTGCAGCTTTGGGCTACACACCTTGCTATGTCAGCTTTGGGTCAGGGCAAATCCATCTCATGGCAAAACTTCTGCACACATGCCCATGGTGCAACATAACTGAGACCAGATCCTCATTTTCTGTTGCCTTTCCCCTCCACATTTTTGCATCACTTTAACAGAACAAAGAAGTTCTATAAGTGAAAGACACATGCTCTTCCTTCAGAGCACTTTAAGAAAAAAAGTGTCTGCTGTGGAATAGACATGCTGTCCCATTGAGGAAACTCCAGTGTGGAATCCACCTCATATGTCTTCAGATTCGTGGATTCACTTTTTGGTCAGTGGCAAGTAACAGGCAGCTCAAGGGCACAGTTCACCTGTCCTGTTTTTATGCCTACTTTAGGATAAACTTAATCACTCCTCAGCAGTCTCCACTCCTTGGAAGAAGCTGTGAAGGCACACTAGACAACTGACACAGCCACCCATATACATGCCTAACACTGGCTGAAAACACTCCTACTGCTTTTCTTGTGGTCAGTTGCACTACCAGCCTTGGACTCAACCATAGCTATTTAAACCCTGTGAGGCATGGAAGTTTCCAAAAAGTTTATGCACTTGTAATATTGTATATCACAAATCAGTTGCCCAAAATCATGAAAATGGAGTAAGACACATGATTAAATGCAATAGTGCTGTCTTCTTTCTTCTACTTTTTATTCAGCCTTTGGAGTTTTTGGGGTATATTTTTGTTATGATTTTCACTCTTATCCTTCAACTCAAGGCTTAAACCAAAGGATAGTTTAAAAGGAAGGCAAGTAGTCTTGTAATTGGCTGACTGTAAGATCTGAGTATAAACTCAGCTGTCATGGCTGTGCCACATATAAAAATAAGAACTGTTAGGAAACTGTAATATTTTGCTAAGAATCAGACATAAGAGTATTCTTCAGTTTTACAATTGAATTACTACAGGCTTTTATAATATTTCAATAAGATGTAATTGTGAAGTTGTAACTCAAAACTTGAGTTGTAGTAAAGCACAAGCTTAGTGAGACCTCGCATTGCAAGTACAGACAAGGGCAAGAACAGATACCAAAATTTTTCACTGGTTTGAAGGTGTTTGTCCTACTGTTTGCACTGCAAACATGCCTTTGTTAGGCAGCACACCCCATTTAGGTGAGTGTTGAAATACTGACAAGGCTAATGCCTCTCAACATTTGCTTCACCTGGCATAATGGGTAAACAACTTACTGTGAAAGCATGAAAAAGCTCTTATAATTTGCACTTCTGTTTAGACAGGGGTTTAATTAGGACATGCAGAAACTTGCATTGAGTAGAGACCTCAGAGGAACAAGAGAGTTTGAAAGAGGTCAGGTATCTCTTTGGCTGAAAGACAAATGCAGTGACAGCCTGAAATCCATCTCTGCACACCTTATATAAGCTGAATCTACTGATTCAGCAGATCCTTAGATCTACTGAGCCCTTTGAAGCTTCAAGTTCCACTCTGAATATGGTTCCATTTCTCGGTTGTGCATTTATCACTGAAATGAGCAGAAATTCTGATGATCAAAAACCCTTTTATTCTCCACTATTCACACCCCACCATCCAATGACTTCACTGTTATCCAGGACAAATAAATTTTTCAAGTCAGAACATGAATGTATGACTGGTTGTGCAGTGAATCATCTGATATGGGGCTTTGGTCACAGTCTGACCTCGTGGAAGCACCTCACAAGAGAAAAGGGAAGTTGTAAAACAAGGCAAAAAATAGAAAGATAAAAGAAAGATAAAAACACTGTAAAATCAACTGTAGCTGCTTGGGATGTGTCAAAGGGGAGCTGCTTTACTACAGGCTCATTACAGACAAACTGGCTCATTCTTTTTTTTTGCCAAAATATGCCTCTCTCTTTCCAGTTTTTTTTGTGTGAACACGTCAGAGCTCCCCTGTCATGGAGGGAGTTGTGTGTTGCGTCAGAGGCTCCCACCCTGTGCTGCACCCAGGCTCTGCACTGATAACCCTCCTCTTCTAATTTGTGGAGGAGAAGCAAATAAATGGATTTTCACAAATTCTTTGCTGGCAAAAACTTTTGAGCAGTTTGTGATACAGGCTTTGTTATTGGTAGGATATAGCTGATTATCTAAACAGCTAGTGGAGCGTAGTGGAAACAATTTCATATACAGACAAATAGCAGCAAAATTTCTCATGCCATTCCTATGATTAATAAGCTTCTGCAATTATGTGCATGACCTTTGTACTTGTAGGTACAACTAAGAATGTAATCTGTGGCGTAATTGTAGCTTTTTCCTTCTCCAAGGCATAAAAAAGCACCGTGTAGCCAGGAAAAAAGAAATAGGCAATCATATGGAATATTTAAGCTGAAAATTTGTCACCTTTTGGAAACTACTTGTTTGCTTCTAAACTTAGATTGCATATTTTTATTTTAGATACCAATAAATATAGATATAAAATGTTTAGGAAATGTAGCAAAGTCAGAGAGATGATGAGTTTCTGTTCAGCAGCTGTAATTTAACATGTTGTAAAATGGGATCTTGCCAGAACTTGTTTGTGGTTATGTCCAATAGACTTATTAAAAAAAAAACAAACCTCAAAAAATCCCCAAAAATCCCCAAAACCCCAAACTCAAGCCAAGAAACCTCCCTGAAACCCACCAGAACTGAGAAAACAGCAGAAGTCCTGGGCATTTGTGTGTGAAAGATCCTTGCACCCTGTCCTGTTTTGAAGAGCCAGTGTGAATGCTCATGCTTGCCTCCTATTTTATTATTTCCTCGGCACATTTTCCCTCAGACATCTCTGACTGAATGCCTGGGCTAAGCATCTCATTGACAACAGTGCTGCAGCTCAAGCCTTCCTTAATCATTATCTACTCTGTGTGATTTACAGCAGTGTAGCTTTTGGTACATAATACCATTTCCAAACTCCACTTATAATAAACTTACTTTACTGCAATTGTATTGTCTGATTGCAGACTTCTCAAACCCTGTATCATCTGTAATTTCCTTACTACCCTTCATGATCCTTTTCATACATTTTTATATGACCATTTAAACTTTTCTCATGATTCATTTGTGGCTATGGCATCTCTCCATAAAGACACCCACATTTCTCAATTTACTTCTTTGTGGAGTGTGTTAGATCGAAACCATACCACACAATTGTTTCTCCCAATCCTTAAAAATCTGTATTTCATGAGTGCAATTATTTTTAGGAACATTCTCAGATTTAGGGTGAATATTTGAAAAAAGATAGTCAGGCAGTTGATATCCTAGAGTTGTAACAAAGAGTATTACTCCGGAAAGGAGCACAGGAAGTCAGAGGCAGGTATAGATCCACTCCTGAAAAAGGGAAAGCTAGTTAAGAGAGCAGCTGGAGGGAATTATTTTAAATGTAGAGTACTGGTGGTTTTTTTGTGGATCCTACAAAAGCCAGATTCTATGTTACATCTTTTTGTCACCATCTATAGGTGTGTTATATACTAACACTTCCCATTTTTTTTCAAATACAGAGAGGAGAATTGAGGAACAGGAATTGACATTGAAGATTGAAAACTGGGTTTGGGCCAAGTGGACTTCATAAATCTGTTCGGACCAGTGTGCCCTTAATCTCTCACACCGTGTTCACCTCCAAAATTAAAGCTTCTTTTTTTAAATTACAGACTCAGAGAAACTTGTGTCTCACCCTCATCCCTACAACCACTGCTGCATAGGGCTTCTTCAGAAAATAGGCTCTAGCCTATTTTATCAACCAGCAAAAATACCTCTTTTTTTGCCTCAGGACTCCTAGTTGGAGAAGAAAACAAACGAGACCAAGTCCAACTCCAAGGAAACAGGCTTACTGCCTTGCTTTCTGGAATGTGTCTGGCTCCTATTGCTGAGAGGTATCCTGCATCTAATGCCAGAACTAAGATTGCTGTGCTGGGGTTCAAAACACCTGCACAGTAGGACTTTTGTGCACAACAATGCTCAGGTTCCTGGGGTCCTGACTTGGTGAGGAAGAGGAAAAGGATTTGAAGTAGATACTCAGAGAAAATGTTGTCAGATTCCTTACCCCTCCTCTCCTGGAATAAAGCAGGTTCATCATTTTATGCTGGTTGACATCTAAAGTGGAAGTGAGAACACGACAGAATGAATGCTGGCAGAGCACTAGGCAGTGAAAGAGTAAACCCTGCAATATAAAGCATTAAGAAATGCAATCATTTCAACTTCCTCTTAAAAGCAGGTCTGTTTCCTCTCTCAAAACTATAACAACTTGTACTTCATTATTTACTTTGGAGGTGTAGGACAAGTCATAGGATTATTACAGAGAAGTACAAATCACAGGACACAGTAAGAGCCTGGAGACTTGGTGATAACAACTGGTAGTCCTTCTCCAGTGCTTGGTTAATATTTACCTGTGGTAAAGCAACTATTTAAGCAATTGTGAATGACTTGGTCATAACTTTTGCTTACAGGAGCAGAGCACAGTGTATTTGACGTGCTTTGAGAGGTTTTCTGAAGACACAAGAACAACTTTTATATCAAGGTCAAACTCTTAGGAAAGCTTTTTTTTGCAGCACTCGTTTTTGTCTCAGCTTGTTGAAAATGGCGGGTGTAAGCAAATGCATGAAGTACTCCATGTTCATCTTCAACTTCTTATTTTGGGTAAGTTAGTGTTTAAACTATTATTAGTGATGTATGAAATGTGTTCCCCATTATCTGAATGCTGCAGTTAGAGGAATTATAAAGAAAATAGAGCATAAGTGGAACCAGAGTACGATTCTAAATCAAGGAGGGGAGAATATATTTACCTTTTAGGCTTTCCTTTGTCTTTTTCCATCTAAACACCTTTCTCTCTGCATTTAAAAGTAGACAAGCCACAAATCTGTCTCCCTGTTTATCTTGTCTCCCTCATGTCAAGCGATGTCATTCATCTCAGTCAGAAGATAATAGACTCTCCAATAACAATGGAGAGTTCTCTTCCTTTTATTGCTGCTATTTGCTTGCAAGATCTGGAAAATATAGTTGCAACAGAAAATATGAAAAATTTACTTGAAATGTTAGCCTTCTAATTGATAAATGGTTTTCATACCCTTCTATGTGGTTCTTTGCTTAACATTCAGTGCATAATTAGTTTCTGATGATGGACAGTAAATGTTTGTAAGAATGCATGTGCTGGCAGTACTGCCACAGCTGTACCAAGGCTGATACAACACAGCATAGCAGGCAGGTTTATGGGTGTTATTTGGACAGTATTTGTCTATTTATCACATCTCAGCTGGGTTGCAAGAATTTCAGTTCCTGAAAGCTCTGGAAACATTTGAGTTAAAGAACATTTCTCTCATGGTTCAACCTCACTGTCAAATTTCCTGATAGAGCTTTGTCAGGTTCACCAGGAGTTCACTGAAACCAGAAGCGGAACTACTAGCCACATTATGGGCTTTGCCTGAAGGGACCTTTTTCAAGTGAAAAGGTGATACCATTCCAAAGGGACCACAAACAGTAGCCTTGGAAAATTTGTGGCTAGCCCAAATTCTTTGATTGCTTATGGACCTCCCAAAGAAATTGAAGACAGACCAGCGACTGTTTGGACTGTCTTTCCCAGTTTCTTCCTCCAGTTCTGTCAAGGCAGATTGAAGATTTTTGACATTTATGTGGAAGTTTTTATGCAACAGTACTTACAAGGATCTGTAAGTTTCTGAATTTGACTTCTTGTTCTTCAGGAAGTTTTTTCCTGTTTTTGTGGTTTGATCCCAACCAGTGACCAAGTACTATGCAAACACTCACTTCCCCACCATCAGGACTGGGGAGAGAATTGAAGGCATAAAAGCTGGAAAATTCAGGAGTTGACATATAGACAGTTTAATAGGGAAAGCAAAGCAAAACAAGGAATTAATTCCCTGCTTCACATGGGCAGGCAGGTGTTCAGCTAGCTCCAGGAGGGCAGGGCCTAATTATGTGAAATGTTTACTTGTGAACACAAATGCCACCACTGCAAATCTCCCCCGCCTTCCTCCTTCTTCCCCCCATTTTATATACTGAGCATGATGTCAAATGGTCTGGAATATCCCTTTGGTCCCTTGGGATCACCTGTCCTGGCTGTGTCTCCTCCCAACCTCCCATGCACCCCCAGTCTCCTCACTAGAGCAGTAGTATAAGAGCAGAAAGAAAACTTCATGTAAGCCCTACTCAGCAACAGCAAGAACTTCTCTATATTATCAACCCTGTGCTCAGCACAAATCCAAAACACAGCCTTATGCCAGCCACTGTGAAGAAAATTACCCCGTCCAAAACACATTTTCACATTCGTCTGTGTTTACTGTAAGCTAAAACGTGGGCAAAGGTCTCAGACTAGCATTAGAAAGCTCCAAACTACTTCTAGAATGAACATTGGAATAGTGTCCCATCCCTCCAGTGACAGTATGGATTTCCTAGGGAAAAAAAAAGGGGTGGGATCCTGGGGGCATCTTGAAACAAGGATATATGAAACAAACTTCCTATCTTTATACCAACCCATACTGTATTCTGAGGAAGAAAATGCTGAGAGCTTTTACTGTGCGTATGACTGACTGGATGGAACAGAGGACAGGAATGCAACTGTAGTTAACTGTTTTAGGGAAGGTGTTTAGTTCAGCATGATCAAGATTGGGAAGAACAGATGCATGGTCTGACAGAAATATAATGAAACAGAATTTTTAATGTTTTGGTTCACATTCTGGTTTTTAATTCTTGGAAATCATTCAACTGCAACAGTAAGGTAAAGGAACAGAGATTACTTTACAGCATCTCATCCCACAGCTACTCTCAGTAGTGCTCAAGGCAGTTGACAAGCGGAAAATTACTGGCGCTAGGAAATGAAGGTGACTTTAACCTAAATAGATAAGAATGGAAGTTGTATATTTACCTGGTGTCCTTTCATTTTACACCCTTTGCAATCTCTCAGGGAGTGTCCTCTCTTAGAATACACAGGTATGGTCTTCCTAGCCTTCTGATGACTTTTTCTAAGCAGTTAATGCAGCATCACACTGAGTGTGTAAGCCCTGTAAGGTCTTAAGATAGCTGTGCGAATTGACTATGGCCTTACTGCATGACTTGTGTCCCCTGGACATCTACGTGCCCATGAGCCCCATGCTGGGCTCCAGCACAAAAATAGAGTTTTTCATCTTCCCAGTTTGGTGAAAAATAGCAGACTAAGGGCTTTTGAAGATCTGTGCTTTGGAACTGGGTGCCTATATGGAGTTTCTAGCAGTCCTTAAATGAACCCTTGTCAGTTTTGTGCATTAAACACAACACATGTCAGATTTTTCTTCTTTCTCTTCTTTGGAGTTTGCAGGATATCCAGTCTCACCTGCTGTCCTCATTGTATCAACTGCTGCTACTTCACATCATGTAAAATTGTAGATTTACCTTTTTTTCTTCACTGAATACTGATGTCTGATGCTAGTTCAAAGCAACGTGGTTAGTTAGAGCATCTTTGATTGGTTGTTAATACCAGACTTGCAGTCCCATCTACAAACAAACTGGCCCCTTCCCTGGATCTTAATGTGAACATCTCAGTCTCTGAGGTAGCAACACAAGCTTAGCAGGTTTGCTGAGCCAGAGTCCACATTCTCTGTAGGACCTGCCTAGAGCTGCAATTTCATGTGTCTCGAGGAAGTGTTCCAGTCAAATATTTTCTTTAACAGAAGCAACCTTGTAAAAGTTCCTCCTGATATCCTTGAAATGAATGTTTGAAAAGGGTGTGCCAGTGGAGGAAATTCCCCACAAATTTGGTATTTGGGTGTATGAGAATGGCAGAGCCTTAACATACTGTTTGTTCAGGACTATGTCAGGCTCATCTGAGGTGATATTGATTTAACTAACTGGGCTGTATTTCATCCTCACACCAAAATTGAAAACTTGAGAAGGATCAACCAAATCTGAGGGATAGCAGTATTGTTGCTCTTCCATTTATGAGACTGAGATAAGATCACAGATTCTTTATCAAGGATTAAGGCAAAATTATGATAGTCATCTAATTTTGAGAATATGGGTGAAGACATTTTCAAAGAAGTTAATTTAATTCCATCAGAAAGCACTAGAGGTTCATTAAAAATGAAATTTCCTGGAATGAAAGTTTATTTACTTGAAATTTTATTTTAAGAAAACTTAAAAATTAAGATGGAGTATTGCAGCAAACTTGACATGTTCAACTTGGACTCTTTGGGAACAGATAATTTTTATTTGCTATTTCAAAACTTTCCTTTATGTATTTTTGTACATTTTTTATATTATGAAAATAAATAGAAACAAACCAGTAAGATTTTACTGAAATGGAACATTTTTTATCAACCTGAAACAACTCTATTTTAAAAATTAAAATATGCACACATCTTACTAAAATTTTGATTTATAAATGGTGTTTCTATTTTTATATTGAGGAAATACTGTAGCATTCCTATTTGATTGATGAGTTCCTGTACATTTAGCTAAATTTGCTAACTACTACTCTGCTGTATTTTAATGAGAGGTATGTAACAAAAAAAGACAGTGTGGCAAACTCTCTTTGGATTTGTAGTAATAGATGCTTGAGTGGAAATTTTCATGTTAGCAAGCCCATGTTATTTAGTGAATAGCCACATCACTCACACAGTGCTGCTGAACAAGACTGAAATGTACAGTCATATGATACCATCAGATTCTAGGCAGGTTTAGAAGGATTCAAAAGGTATCAGTGGGGAGTTCTAGTTAAATTTGATAATATGTTATAGTTGTCATTTATTGTACAACTTTCTTTTTCATGTTTAAAATGTACTTATAGAATCTTTACTTAGAGCAGGAAAATGTGTGGTACCTGTGTTGGGGTGCTGGTGCTATTCCATATCCAATAATCTGCTGAGGTCATTATTGTCTTTGATGCTGAATATTATATGAAAACTTCTGTGAGGAAAGTTTTTTTTTTTAAACCTAAACCATATAAAAATAACTATTTTAATTTCAATAGTCCCAGTCTTCAAGGAAAATTCGTAACAACATTTCAGGGCCATTTATGACTTGAGTATTAATGGCAGATGAGGATAATTCTAAATCTGACAGTCTCCAGTCCTTAGTGATGTCTCTTTCCTACCAGTTGTCCCAGTAGGCCCAATATTTACACCTGAGTAGCTTCTTGGTTACCTATGTCCAACAATTAATAAAGAGAAATTCTGTTTAAGAATAATCAACACCAAGGTTAGGAATAGAGTGACTGGCACACAGGGGAATGGTACCTCAATGATCGATGAAATAAGAGCACAACTAGAGATGGGGGAATGTATCTGGACCTGTGATTTATCTTCCCTGATTTCAACACCTTAAGGAAAGTCATGTTGGTCAAACATTCACATGTACTTCGCTGTTTTCTGTAAAAATATAATGGGAACAATTACTCTAGGCATTTTATTATCTCTTTTCTAAGGATTGGAGATAGCCAGATATTGCTGCATTTAAAACAGAAAAAAAGAATTTATTTAGAACTTTATCTAGTAGCTTTACATAGATAACGTCTCCAGATATGTGCCCTGAATAAGTCTAGAAACAGCAGATATGCAAACATCCCTTTATCAAATCTCACGTTTTCATTATACAAGAAACATCATTCTTTACAGACACGTTTTACACATACAATAGCAATTTATATTCCTCTCTCATCTGACAGAATTTCTGTGTGCTTCCCAAACACATGTATAAATCATCATGTAAATGCGTAGTCCTCTGGGGTGGAAACATCAGGGATTTGGTGCATACCTGAAGATTTAACTACACTTACGAATTTTCCTGGAAATGAATCAATATTCTCTGCTCCAGCAATTCATGTTTCTTTTGCTTTGCCAAACAAATGATTTCAGACGTTTGGACAGCATATAGTGCAATTTGGATGCTGAATGTTAGTAAAAAAGTTTCTGACCTTTCTAACTTGTCTTTATTTTCTCCCACAGGTGTGTGGTTGCATTATTTTGGGATTCTCTATATGGATACGTGTAAGCGGTGGTCAGCAGGTAAACGCATGCAGTCATACCAGCAGCATATAAAACATGGAAACTACTGTATACCCTTTAATTTCCCATCTTAATTTCCACAAATTTTCTATGTTTTTGTTGAGGTGGTTTGTGTGGGTGAAGAAGAATGCATTTTATGACATTAAGAGTAAACATCATGGTGCAGGTAGTCAGATAAAGTGATTGATGCAAGCAGAGATACAGGATTATGAGAAGTAGCTGATATGTTATTAATGTAATTTCATGAAGATGTGCACAAATGTCTGTTTGAAAATGTGTCTCCCACCTCTAATGAAAAGTAATTAAGCTTTTGCTAATGATTTCAGTGTTAGAGATAATAATGTGGAGCCATGCAGCTCACAGAGTTCTCAATGTTTTTCCCTTATAGCATAGTATAGTCATATCTTTTCCTAGGGTAACTCCATATGTTTGTAGGGAATATTTTTACCGCTCTCACTATCTTCAATAACACAATTCTCATTTCCCGAGTAACTGAAGCTTTGTAAGTGAGAAAGGATTATTCCCTTCATTTTCAACAGTTCCTTAAAAGCACCTTATCCTTTTCCCTCATATTTATATATAAAGAGTTTTAAATGCCCAAGAATCTAGGATTACAATGTCCTAAAAGTCCTCCTGGAGAGTAGAAAAAAAGACCCTGAGTTACCCTTCTGAATTTTTGTATTGGTTATTAAATTACTTTGGATATTATGACTTTCATTTTCTGCAAAGCTAGGGAAAATACAATTTTGAGGAGCTCTTAAATTTGAAGACATGCAGCAGAGGTTGGTTCTGTTGTTTCAAAGACCCCATGGTCCTGTAGGCCCTTTTGCCCAGTGTGTACCCACTGGCACCGACTCTAAGGTTTAAGCAGTACATTTCTTCAAATGAATTTGGGTCACAGAAATGCAAATTAATTTGAAAGCTTAATTTGCATTCCTCTATTTTTGAAAAGATTTTTTAGCCATAGAAGTGAAGAAACAGCCAGGTGTCACACAGAAGCATTTTTTTTTCAGCTTTCAGACTGAGCCTTTAGTATTGATTAAGTTGCAATTCTTCAGATAACTCCCCTGTTGCTGTGGCACTGTCTGTCAGTTAAGAACAATAACTTTTAAACCAGTATTATTTTCCCACCTGGAAATAAAAAGATGGTGGAGGTAAGAAGATAGCTTTGTACATTCCCTGCCATTTGGCTGATGACACTGCTAACCTTAGCCAGTCCCAGACATCTCATGTCTGGCAGAGCATGGATGTAAGAGAGCTTGGTTCAAGATGACACTGTGTCATTAAATTAGGTCATGGTGGAGAGCCCTGCCTTTCCCTTCTCTAGAAGAGGAAGAATCATAACTTTCACTCCTCAATCATCATTCTACTAGAAGACAAAACTGCCATATTGATACTTGACAGTCTCTGGTATGATGGCTCAAACGATGCAATGGAACTTGGAAAGCCGCAACCACTACTATATCTTATTTTTTTAGAGATTTCCTATTTAGAAAAGGATATTTAAATGTGTGTCAAACTGCTTTGCTGAAGCAACATTTAGTACTCCCCAAAAATCTATGAACTAAGAGTCAGGACCAAAACTGAAAGCATTTTCTCATATTTTTGCCTCCAGGCAGGCAAAGTTCCCATTCAAAACCAATGTATGTTTCGCCTCAGTAATAACTGAGCAGACCATAAGGATTTGGCTGTAGATGAATAGAGCTTTCTAAGAATAAATAACAGGAGGTTCAGTCCAACTTGGAAAGGGAAAGAACAACACATTCTTCAAATTATACTTGTCTATATACCTTTGCAATTTCCATCAGAAGATAAATGTGACAACTTCCAGACATTTTTGCTAATCTTGGCACCAGTCACACTGGAAAATATTCTTTGAACATTTTTTTCTCTTTTGGCCTTTGGCCTTAGTCAGTCCTTTGGGAACTGAATAATTTGATATTTAATAATATTGAGGTATATGAATTGTTTAGTTGAATGTCCCACACATCAAAATAAAGTTCTCATCTCTGAGGGTAATATTAGAGATCAAGCCTGGGGAAAAAAAAAAAAAAAGGAAAAAAGAAAGAAAGCTGCTTTGGAAAATGCATCTAACTAATTCTCTAATATATGCAGCGTTGCTCTGAGTAGTGTTCTCTCATGAATAGTCACAGAGTATGTTCCTGGCCTTCTAATGACAAACAGAGATTTTGTTCCTTTAACACCGGGTTAATGTAGGAGAGGTTTTGTGGTAATCAAATCTCCTACTTCCAGTAAAAAGCAAAGATTCATTGACTGAAAACTAACTGAAAGCCACTTTAAAGACAGAAGATCGTTATTTATTAATTTACTCTGTAAAGTGATTTTCATCTTGTGCAGAAACAAAGGTGGTGAAAAACGATGTTTTACAAAGGTTTGAACCACAACATTTGAAAAGGGAGAATTAGATCTTTGTTTATTTATGGATCAGGATTTCTCCATAGTTGCTACTCAGTATATTTATCAGTTACAAAATAATTATCTTGTTCTGGGGAATACAGATGCTTTTAGGAGGACCATCTTGTAGCTGAAAGGTTTTTTTTTCTCTCTCTCTTTTCAGGGGATGGACAGCAGCACACTTGCAGGAGTTAATCTGCTAATAGCCGTGGGCTCCATCATTATGATCCTGGGGTTCCTGGGGTGCTGTGGTGCTGTAAAGGAGAGCCGGTGCATGCTGATGTTGGTAGGAAAAAAGAACCTTTGTCTACCTTTAACAGGCCACAGCTACATATGATGGATAGAGTCCTTGCAAGTAGTATCAAATGAGGATGGGAACCTTTTAATTTAACCAAAAGTATGATTATGGTCCTGTGCTTTCATTGCTTACCTTGAGTTTGGGCCTGTTATGGATTTTGTTGTGGTAAAAAATGATGATTGGTCTCATCAGCAAGAAGACAAGGTCCAGAGAGACTTGAGCATGTCACTAGCCTTTTTTTCCATCCAGCCATCATCAAAGTTCCTTCCATCAGCTTTCACCCATTACCTATCCTATTTAATTTTATAAATTCCCAGTTGGTCCCTTTGCTGGTCCACCTAGAATGTCCTCCCTGACCTCTTGCCTAACTCTCACCTACACACTGTTATCATGACACTATTCTAGTGTGTGCCTTGTTTGAATCACCAGCTGAGCACGCTCTGTCTTGAGCACCACTTTTTGTCATCCTCAAAGAAGAAATAATTGGAGCAGCTCTGACTGGCAAGTCATTCTACCTACATGGTTATTCAAGCACATGAAAGATAAATGTTAACTTATAAGAAATTATATCACCTTGGTCAAAAGTAATAGTTTTCTACCCCTTTTGTTTTCTTCCCAGTTTTTCGTTGCACTGCTTCTGATCCTGATTCTTCAGATCGTAGGAGGTGTTTTAGGAGCAGTGAACAGATCTCAGGTACGGTATTATTCTATATTTTCATTGATGTCTTCATATAGTTTTGTTTCTTTCAAAAAAATTAATAATATATTTTAACTTGCAGGTGGAAGCAGTTTTTGAGAGTGCTCTAAGCACAATGGTGGATTCACTGCAAAGTACTACAGGAGAACATCAGGAGTATCAGGAGGAGTTCCAGAAGTTCGAGAGAAATGTAATTAAATAGTAAAAAAAGGAGTTGTTGCTATTTGCCTCTGCTTCATTTTATGATTACTCTATCGTAGATTTGAATTTCGTTCCCTGGGAATGGGGAAGGGTCTGAGTTAAAGACAAGTTGAAACACCACAGAAGGGACTTTGTTCTCTTGATAGGACACGGTCTTCCTGTGATGATTTCTTTGTATAATAGTATTGTCTATAAGAGCAATGAAGCAAGGCACACCACCTGCAAGTAAGACTGACAGTTAGCTAAGCTCTTTCATGAGAGGACTGCATGGCACTTTCTTACAGCTTTCCCTTCTGAAGGAGCATTAATCCTTCACCATATCCCAAATAAGAACTCTCCAGGACTTTTAAGGAAAGATTACCCCAGGGATTAGGAAAACATCAGGAGTGTATCTAATTTGAAATATCCACTGCTATGATGTCATTAAATGCCATGCTTTACTGTGTGAGAACAGGGAAGAAAATATGATAAGTTGGTTTTTATTGTGTTTGCAGTTTTCCTGGCACCCCCATCCTGCAAGACCCCAGAGGGTGGATGCTTAGTGCAAGCTTGCTCCTGAGTATCTCACAGAGAATACCCTGGAATCTCATTGATAACATTGACAGCATACAGCCCTTCCCCTCCCACAAGTACATTGACAGAATGCCTGCTGTTCTTTTTTTTCAGTCCTTAATGAGTGATGACTTTGATAGATAGACTTAAAGTTAATTTTTGTTTTTAAAGACTGCTGTATGAAAGAAAATGAAACAAGGAAGAATATTTAGGTGTCCTGTGTTACTTCCATTTCTCCTTCCCCATTCCACCTCCAGCCTTGTCCTCTGCTTCTGAGACAGCTTATTTCTTCTGATATAATAAGCCCTCTGGAGGGATGAGCAAAATGAAAAATCCCATAATTACTGCATTAATTTTTAAATGTACCAGGACTGCTATATTATGTCCCACAGCCTTTGCTTTTATACAAAATTACGTGAACATTTCCATCTGCTTTTTAATAGAGGGAGGAGCTCAAACCTAAGTTTGCACCCCTGAGCTTTAGTGGCTTGAATATAGTGGAACATGAAGTGGAAAGTGCACCTGGTTTACGTTTTACAAACCCCAAATGAAGCCCTGGTCTCCTCAGTCCATTTCTAATTTAAAGAGATAACCATCATTCAAAGTGGTTATTTTTCCAGATTTCAGAGTTTTATGTGCCTGAATTTTACATTTCCAGTCTGACTTTTCAAGACATGAAATGTGGATGTTACTGGAGCTGGCAACTTACCTTCTGAAAGTATAACCTACAGAAAGAAGGTTTGATTCTCAAAAAATACTATACCCAGTGTTCCAGTTCCATTCTGGCACTGAGAATTATAGCTTTATAGTATGCTAATGTTTTTTTGAGCATTTTATACTGAAAATCTGATCTTTTCCCCCCTATTTTTTTTTTTTTTTTTTTTTTTTAAAAAAAAAAGAACCACTTATGCACTTACATTCTTACTAGTGGTATAAAAATGCAAAGAGTATTTGAGATATACCAATTTGGGACAACTTCCACATTGAAAAATATGAAATAAAATTTGGTTTTTGTTGTTCCTCTCAGCTCCCTCACCTACTCTCTTTAAACTAAAAGTCACCTTTTTTAAACTCTTCTCCCCATTTACTCCTTTTTTGCAGAACAAATGTTGCGGATTGCTGAACGGACCTACAGACTGGGGACAAAATTTTAACAAACTTTCCTCAAACATGTGCCAATGTGAACCAGAGGAGCAATCATCAGACCTCTGCACAAAATACCAAAGCAAATATATCTATAAAAAGGTGAGAAAAATTTTCATTGTTCTTTCCAAAGAGCCGAGTTTTGTTATCTTTTGTTATCAAGGTTATCTTTGGTGACTTGCATAGTCAGCAGCTCTGTATCTTTCTGAAAAGGCAAAGTTTTGCTTTCGCTCTCTTATCCAGAATCACCCCTGTGCCATCTGTTAAGAAATGACTGTTCATAACTCTGCTCCTTTCTCTTCCTGACATGTCTCCAGTTTAGTCTCTTAGCAATCTGTGTGGTTACTGCTGATGAAAATTATTATGACTTTGGGGTCAGGGTATGACTCTGCGTCAGAGCTGGACACCAGCTATCCTTTGGCTCTCATTCCTCTCTCAGAAGGTTTTGCTCCCACCCAGGCTCATTGTGGTAGTAAACATGTTGACTTAGAGACTTTCAAAATGCTAAGGTATATTGAAAATCAAGCATATTAAATGCAAGACATTTAGGGTTTTATAATCCTTTAATAAAAAACTCACACTCATTTTGCAGGATCTGCTGGAAAGAAACCTTACATAGTGTTGATTCATGGCAAAATATTCAAATAGTGATTTCTTACAATTACAGCCTTTTGAAAATATTAATTAATGTAATACTAATAAGGCAAAATATCTGGTGACAGGCAAAAAGAAAGCACACTCAGAAGAGTACCATCTAGTAGACAATAGAGATCTCAAATTACAAATTTCATGGTTTGCCTGTCTCCTTATGAGGAAAACTGGACTCTATGGATGTGAAAAATATTTTAAAAGAAATGCAAAAAATAATTGAATAGCACAAAGTAATTGAAGTTTTAGAATGCTGGTGGTGCAAAGTTTGCCAGTATGCACCTAGCACCAAGCAGATTTTAGCAAATATCCATTCTAGTTGTATAATTCTCTAGTTGCACAGCTCCTTAATCAGGTCCTGCCTGAGCCATAATTTCTTCCCCATGTAGTCCCACAGAAGCAAATACTATTTTAAAGCAAAGAAACAATCTGGTTAAGTAGAGGATACCAGAGCCCAATCTGGAAATAAGATGTATACAAAGAGGCTGTTTTGGCCACACTTTAATGTGTTTTTGGCCTCAGGCAAGCCCTCAAAGGACACATGAGAAGCCATCTGTGAAATTACTGCAGGTGCAAGATATCGCTCATATGAACACACGGATTTCATGGTGGTGTGAGATGCTAGTAGAGACATCCAACTCTTCTGATATGGAAAAAAAGATTTGAAACTCAGTGCAATTATGAGTCAGCTTAAATGAGAGATTTTTAGAAGGAGAAGACCCATGTGTTTATTGTGAGAGAGGAAATATGGTGAAAAAATACAACTATATTTAGGGAGAAGACAGTGGTAGTATTGTAAGAGTAATGTGATTTTGATGTATTTAAGTTGTAGAGTTGGCTTTCCCTCCTGTTTGCAGAAGGAGGATTGTCAGTGCCTGGAGAAGATGTAGTCACTGTAAGAAGAGAGTATGCAAATATTTGAAAGGAAAGTAGATCTGCCCGGAACTTCAGTTGTAGAATCATAGAATAGGCTGAACTCTGCTCATGAGAGTGAAGAAATCAGTACCTGCCCCTCTGCTTCCCCTCATGAGGATGCTGAAGACTCAAATGAGGTCTCCCCTCAGTCTCCTCCAGGTTGAATAGAGCAAGTGTCTTCAGCCACTCCTCATATGGCTTCTCCTCAAGGTCCCTCACAGTCCTCATGGCCCTACTTTGGACAATCTCCAGTGGCTTTATATATTTCATTCATTGTGTCACCCAGACCTGCCCCCAGCACTGAGGTGAGGCTGCCCCAGTTCAGAGCAGAGCAGGACAATCCCCTCCCTTGCCCAGCTGTGATGCTGTCCCTGATGTCCCCAGGACAGGGTTGGCCCTCCTGGCTGCCAGGGCGCTGCTGGCTCATGTTCAACTTGCCACAGACCAGGACCTCCAGGTCCCATTCTGCAGGGCTGCTCTCCGCCCTCTTGTTCCCCAGCTGAACCCCAACATAACGAGGGTTGCAAAATCTGGCACTTGACCTTGTCAAACTTCATATGATTGGTGATTGCCGATCTCTCTGTTTTGTCACGCTCTCTCTCTAGACCCTCTCTTCCCTCAAGGAAGTCAACAGCTCCTCCTAGTTTAGTGTTGTTGGCAAATTTCCTTAGTATTCCTTTGAGTTCTCCATCCAGGTTGTTAAGGAACATGTTGAAGAGAATTGGACCAAGGATGGAGCCCTGAAGAATCTCACTACCAACCAGACTCCAGACTGATGTTACCTCACTTTCTATAACCCTTTGTGCCTGACCCATTGCTCTGCCAGTTGCTCACCCATGGCATGACATGGTTATTTAGCTGATATTTTTTCCAGAAGGATACTGTGAGAGATAGCATCAAAATCTTTGTCCAAAGAAGTCCAAAAAGTTTACGTCTACCAGCTTTCCAAGATCAGTTAGGTGGGTTCCCCTGTCATAGAAGGAAATCAAGTTCAACAAAGCAGGACTTTCCTTTCATGAAGCCATGCTGATTACTGTCTTCCTTCCAGCCCCAGCCTAAGACCACCAAACATTGGAAAAAATTAATTTTGAAGCTAGGTTTTATAACCAAATATTTTTAGTTAATCCCAAGTCTAATAATAAACCTTGAAGTTTCGTATCCAAAGATTAGATTGGTGGGAGCTGATCCCTTTCAGATCTGGTCATGGCTGCATTGGCTCTTTCCTGGTAGTGAATGATTATCAAGTGAAAGTAGGTACAAACACTTCTTTCCTTGTTAACTGAAAATAATGCAAACATTAGGCATTACAGCTGTATGTCTTTCTTTGACATACTTTTTATGCTCAGCTACTAAATCTTCATACTTGGAAAGGCAAAGACTTTCACAGAGCATAAGGTACACAGAGCTGTGTGTTTTGTGTTCATTAGCAACAAGCCAGAGTAAATTCAAATAGCCTTTTTTTAGCACATAGTTAAAGAGAGAGAGAGAAAGTTTGAGAGAGTTATTTTAGAAGATGCATTCCTATATAACCATAGGATAATATTGCTTACCTATAATTAATATTTTTTTTTTTATTTTTCAGCCTTGTGGAGAAGTGATCATCCAACAAATTAAAGACAATCTGGTCATAATTATGGGGATCGCCTTTGGACTGGCTGCTGTTGAGGTACCAGTGTACACTGTTAAAATACTTAGTAGCTGACAAGCAATATGTTCTACTTGGAAATACATTGGGAATGGGATTAAAACACATGGCTTGCTCAATTAATAGACAAGGGAAAACCACCTCTCACCTTAGCTATAACCTTACTGTTATTTCATATAAACATATTTCATTAAAGTATATGGCTGCTGAGCTGCAAACTTCAGGTGAGATCAGACCACCCTGCTGCCTGTATATCACATGGGATATTTTCTTAAAAAAAATTGCCAGTCCTGGAACCAGGCTGTCCCTTGACACTGAGCCCTGTGTACAGAGAGGTGTACGGATAAATAGTGCCAGAAGACATGAGGAAGAATAGCCAGATTTTTCCTTCTCTTTCTCATCTTTTCTTGAGGAAAAAGCCATCTCTTAAGAAAACTTAGCTCCTAAATTACATATTTTTATCATTAAGAAGTTTTGGTAAAATATTATAATTTTGAGGCATTAAAACTTTAAGCATCAAGATGATGCATGAATGTGTCTGACTGCACATGTGTGATGCTCCATATATTCTTGTGTGTAAAAAACTACAGGGTATGTGAACTTTTTATTTTAATTTCCTTACCATACACTGACGAATAACATGCAAGATTTTCTCTGAAGAGAGGAGGAAAAGAAGTGAGGCTATCCAGTCAGCTACTTGCTTCTGATTTGAATAGGAGAAAATGATAAAGAAACATGGGATTTCATCATGATGCTTTTTTCAATAATTTTTTTCTTTTTGCTCTTCCTTTTTGGTTTTCTCTACCCTCACTTTCCATCAGTGGATGTTTGAGGGAAAAACAGAAATGAAAAAGATTGCTGTGGAAAGTTCAGTCTGTAATTCAAAGCAAAAATTTCTTAACATCATTTGCAGAGGATTGCTCCTCGTGGTAGAAGAGTGGGCAAAAGCTCCAACTCAAAACTGTGTTTCCAGGAAAATAGTATTAAGTGGTGAAGAATTATGTAGCAGAGCACTAGAAGAGGACAGGTCACCAACTTCTTACTCAGCACAGGCTCTCTGGTATTTAAGGAGTTATATGTAGGTGGTCAAGTATCTATATGTTTACTTTGAGGGAAAAATAGGTGAAATACACTGATATTAAATGGCCTTAAAATAGAAGGGTAAAATTGCATCTGTATCCCTAAGGCAAATTATGAGTCACTTTGCTCTAGTTACTGCAGTTATGTGAGTTGTAGCCCTTAGTTCATTGGCCATCATTCTTTCCTGTTCTCCAGCTGGCATTTTTAGTGCTGGCTGCCTCTCCCAGTCATAAAAGGATTAGAACACAACATAAATAAACAATATGAGACTCAGCACAAATTGTCAGATGGCAATCTACGTTTGATAAACATTTAGCCTTTCCATATTAGCTCAAGCAATTACAAATCAAAGGCCACTTGCTTAACCACCTCTATGCTCTAGGAAATCCTAGATATAAAGAAGTGCTCTTCCCCCCTCTGCCTGCTTCATTATGCCACTTGTGAGCTGTTATTGCTTTCAGCTCACCCTACTAGTGAAAATTATACAGATAAGAAGGGCCCAGTTTAATTTGGGTGCAAGTGCAAATGTGGGCATGGTATGTCAGGGAAGCCTTGTCTCCTTATTCCAGTGTGAGTCCGTCCCTTTTTCTTAGCTGTACCTCTGTAGTACATATGCTCTTCTCTGTCCCTTATTAAATAAAGTATGTCAGCATTCATGGCTTCAAAGGTGTCTGTTGGGTTCTTTCCACTTTTGTGGAACACCTTCACAGACTGATTAACTTTAAATCCAGAAGGAAGCTCTCTGATCTGATCTCACCATCTGTCTGCTATGGGTAATGGAATTGTACCCAGTAATTCCCAATACAGAAGGTGACCCTACTGAATTTTTTATTTCAAGTAACAGCTCCTTCAGTGAACTCACTATTGTTTCTATCCCAAGTCCATTACTGATAAATACAAAATATCTGTTGCATGATCATTTGCAGCTCAAAACAGTGAAGTAGGTTTATAGATGTATACCTGTATACAGTACACACATGTATGTGTATACCTATATATATAGACTTCACACATATGGTTACACAAAAGAGTGACAGTGGAAAAGAAGAGAAATTTCAAAAGGAGACAACCCTTAGAATACACAGCTCGTCTAACTTTATCAGAAAATAAAATACCAAATTTTTGTCCAAATTTCTTGAACTTCTTTGTAATTTCTGCTCCATTACAGCTAACGAATGCATTTTAAACATAGAGGTACAGGGGTCCTCATGCACAGAGGCAATCCAACTTTTAAACAAATGAAACTTCTCCATAGTGTTGGCAGTCTTACCTGTGATATATACTGATTTCATTCTTCTGTTCTGTAAGAGCCACATTGGAAAAAATCTTCTCCATAGCAGATTTACCTTGCATATAAATCCAAGACATTTACAAACAAAACACTCCCATTGTGTATCACTTGTATCCTGGGATTTCTAGAACTGCCAAGTAATACCAGCAATATCTTTGTTTTCCAGATTCTTGGTTTGGTGTTTTCTATGAGCCTTTACTGCCAGATCGGGAGAAAATGAAGCTGTGAAAATGTCAGAATGATGTCACCAGTCAAATCAAGACCTTTCTAGAAAGGAGGCTAGAGATTTGGCTGGGCACATTCAGATAAATATATGCATGTCCCAGGCAGCTGTTGTGATGAAAACGGCAGCCCTTGTGCTCATGGATGCTTGACAACTTGCAAAATGACCTCTTTATATTTCATAAGACTTAATGATGTGAATATGATTTTTTATTTGCAATAAACATCTTTGTTTATGTTTCTGAGGTGTTTATTTTGTCCAAAGACAGCAATTATGTCATGTTGAGAGTCTGAGTTCACCATGTGGTGTGTCCTCATGAATGTTAAACCACCCACAGCAGAGTCACCATAAACAGCTGCAAACCATCATGCAGTGGCTGACTGCTCCAGGGAACTCAGGCCCATGGGCACCTCTGCTTGTGGAGCAGCGTGTTTTCATTAAGAGAGTTGTGGGTCAGGATTTTGTTACCTGTGAAAAGGGCAACTAACTTGCAACCAAATAGGAAAGCCACGTTTCCCTTCGGGGATGTTTAAATCAGTATCTTGGCAGCTGAGATGGTCGCTCTTGGGCCCAAATGAGCTGGATTTAGTGGCATGTGTTTTGCAAATAAGCCTCAGTGGTGAAATCCAAGCCCACATGGAGGCAAGGCATACACAGAAGTCATACAGGCAAGGCTTTGCCCAGAGCAGCTAAGGCAAGTGGTGGACAATCACAGGACATGGCTGGCAGCACAGCAGCAGCCATATAAAGCCTGCCTGCCTTTGGACTGATCAGTGCATGCAAGTGTTTGGGCCCAGAGTACTGACAACCCTGTGTGTCCCTGTCCAGCTGCCCGGGTTTCCCTGCACACTGCCCACGGCAAGGACACCACATCAGCCTCCTGGGCCAGCGGCTCCCTGCCCAACAATGGTACAGCAGGGCTGATCTCAAGCTCCCCTGCCTGGCCATGGAGTCCCACCAAGCTGTGTCTGCCCACATGCCCTGGTGTGGGCTCAGCTCATCCCCAGGAAGAGCATGATGCCAGGGCTGGGGCTGCCCTGGTGCCCTGCACTGCCCCACTCATGACTGGGATGGAGGGATGGGCCAGGCTCTGCCTTTCCACCCCAGTGGAACCCATGTGTCCCAGGCACTGGGGAGCTGCTGGCCTAAGTTGCCCTCTAAGAGAAAATAAATGGCATTAGGGACAAGATTTTAAAAGTATGAGAATGTCTAATGATACCTACAGGGACCTGCTGAAGTTTTACACAGCAGGCTGATGGCCTCCCTGCTGGGTGCTGGGATTAGCTGATTTATCCAGCTCTGCTGGATCCCCATCTTCATAATGGGAGCAACTTTAAACACCTCACAGAGCTGCTCTTAAGTGAAAACCACATGTCATGCTCCTCTACTTAAAGGCCCCTCAGGTGCCCTCGACTGTCTCGAAGCACACCCTGACTGCTCCCATCTTGACAAAGCAATGCTACTTTCTTACAAGTGCATTAAAAGCTTCCCTTGACCAGAGACCTTTGTCCATGTCTTATTCCAGCAGAACTGGGTTCAGGTAAAATTAATCTGCAACAACCAGGTTTTTTAAAAATTCAACCAGAGAAAGTCCCATCTCCCATCCTTCCCTAGCACTCAGACCATTAGGCCAAGCAGTGATTCTGCTTTCAGTAATTCATTTGTCTCCCAGGAAAGTCATCCAGCTACCAGCCAGTTCTGGCACTTGTCTTTCCCTCTGCGGAACCTCAGAAGCTGTGCCAGAAGAATTCAAACTTTATTGAATTAGAGAAGAACCATGACTCCATAACCCAGCTGTACTAACTAGAAAAATAAATGCTGGATTCTAGTTCCTCCTCCTCCCCAGAGTTTATTTTTTATGCATATCTTATCCATGATCTGAAGTCCTGGGAGCTAAGCCTGAATCACCCAGATCATGGTAAGACAGCTGGAGTCCTGGATTATCACTAGAGAAAAAAATTGGAAATAAAAGGGCAACATGGTGAGAGAATTGCATCTTCCTCCTCTTCCTCCTCCTTCCCATTAGAAGGACTGTTCTCCTATTTGAATGAAGGACCAGAGGGACTCCCATAGAGAGGGATCTTAGAGCTGTGGAGGTCTAATGGATGGACATGAAGGGGAAATTATAGCTCACCCTTGCTGCCAGGAGGAGTCAGCTTCAGGCAGCTGTTAACTTGAGTATTGCTGGCATGGATTTGTAATGAGCATTGAGATGAGACTGACGATGTACACTGGCTCAGACACCAGTCTGGTCCTGTATGCTGCTCTGGGGATCCAGATATGTAAAACCAAGCTGTTAATGCATCTAAATTTTGGTTGTCTAGTGCCTGGTTTTGGATATAATCCTCAAAATAATCTTGGCTTGCATCAAACTAATGATGTATGACATATTAGACTTTGTGTTAAAACAGTTAAAACTGTTGATATTAAAACCAGCATCAAAATGTTATCTTCAGTGAGGAACTTTGACACGGGAGTTTTAGCTGGAGCTAAGGTGAACAGTTCCTCTGTTTATTTATGCATTTTGTCTCTTACATAAAGCTCTAAGGAATAAAAGTAAAGCACTATAATTATATGCTACCATGACTGTTTAAATGGGATTGAGCAATTGAAGTAATGCAGAATATTATCAGCTTGCTGGTGAAGTGGGTTTGCCACTAAAACATGCCCATTGCCTTTGATGTTGCAAAACTTATTTTCTTCTAATGTGCTGTAGCCTCCTGAAGTTTTCTTCCTCATTTTTTCAATAGAAACAGCAAAATGCTAAGCATAAAGCAAAAAGAAATCTGTCTTGATAAGATTCATCTGGCCATTTACAAAACAACAGAGTAGAAACTCGTATCATAGAATTATGAAATGGTTTGGACTAGAAGGTACCTTTAAAGAGCACCCACACTGCCATATCTGAGCTACCAGTTTGAACTCTCCCTATAATCAGTGAAAAGAATAAACACATCTAGGATTTGAGCCATCTTATTCTAAAATAGATGTCCAAAGAGGTTAGGAGAGTGATTTTCATTGCAAAGAGGTGAAATTGAAGTGAATGAATCTCACCGCACAATACTGAACTTATTGAAAACATTAGAAGCACTGATCAGTCAGGAAAGAGCATTAGTATGATATTCCATGAAGGTGCATTGATTATTCATTGACTCATTGACATTTTTGCTCAGTCATAATCCAGCCTGATAGGAAATGAGCTCTGCCTATTCCCTAGGCTGGTAGGATAAGATTCATCTGGTGTGCACAGTGCTGTAACAGAAATCCCAGCACCATTCCTTCATGAGGTCCTCTTGGTATTAGTATCAAAGAACATTTACAGTTAGCTATTGACTCAAAATAGCAACGGGACACTTCTCTGAGCCCACAAACATTTTTTTGATCCTGATGTCTGGAATTGCTGAAATGGAATTTGACAATAAATCCTTGACGGAACAATGAAACCATAAGGGTTTTCTTTTGTGGGGTGTTGGGGTAAGTTCTTTTTGGTTTTTCACAATCATTTCATGCAAGGTTATGTTCATCTCAATGTTACCCAATAAAATCAAGCATACAGAGGAAAGACATGTGTCCATGACCTTAGTTCTTTAAAATATCAAAGGGAGAAAAAGCATTTGTCATTATAGTCTTAAATGGTATAAAAGAGTGGTAGGAAGAAAGACAATGTGTCCCTGCCTTTGCCAATGGAGCTAAATTCCACCTTAAAACCAAGACTATTTAAAACACACTGGTGATTTATCATGTTGAAGCCAAGCATCTATTTAATGGCAACAGATAAGACATCATACCTGGGCCAAAATTTCTCCAAAGAAGGATTTGTTACATCATTTAAGGGATTTGTGGGGGAGACGTGTTTTTCTCAAAAAAGATTGTATTTGCGGGGAAATACAGCCCCCCTCCCCCCCCCAAGAAAGTTATAATTTATGGCAAAATATGAGTCAGTAAAGTAGTCAGAAACAATGAAGGGAAAATTATTAAGCCTGTTACTGGAAACAAAAAATAAGGAAGAAAAAGATGGAGGCAGATAAAAAAAAACAAATAGGATTTTTTTTAAATGAAAGAAGAATGAAGCAAAACAGGACAGGTCAACTTGAAACAAAGAAAAAAATATTATCAAGATCCAAGAATTTGCTGCACTCAACTCAGCATGAGGAGAATTTGGCCCCAATCCACCTTTGTGTCCTGGATGCCATGTTGAAAGCCAATTCAACCTGTTTTTAAATCTGCCTTAAACCTCTCTGGCTAACCAGGTCACTGAGAAGCTGGGACTCATCAAAGCATAGCTGGTAGCCAAAGGGTACACCAAGAGACAGCTGTGGTAGCTGTACAGCCTCCAGGGATGCCTGGAGAATGAAACCATGGAGGTGAAACAGCTGGCTTTCCCTCTGGAAAGGACACCAGGACGCTGTGGATCTGGCCAAAGTATTTTTGGAGACATGATTAAGTGAGGCAGCAGGGTTTATTTTTAAATTAAGATGGAGGGTTATCAGTTTAAGTTTTGAAATAGGATTGAAACCACAATATTAAAAGCCAGTTCTTGGCTCTGCTGTAAGACCTGTCCTAACTGCTTAGCCCAAGGTTTTCTGGCATGGGAGAAACTCTGATTTAGACTGGATTCAGCCCTCCTCAGCTAAGGAGATGTTTGATTTTGGGTTGTTTGGGGAGGTCAGTTAGAGAGCAAACACCTAATGTCACTCTAGACCAGAATCAAAACCTACTCCTGCAAAGATTCAGGCTGGAGAATCTGCCTGGACATTCTTCCTCCAGGAGGGAACTGGGATGGGCTGATTTGGGGAAATGTTACATTAGGACTTCATTCAGGGACCAAAGGGAGGCTTGGATCTCTCTTAGCTTCATCTATGGCAATTTGATTATTCTTAATACCAAGAAAACAGGTAAAATTTCTCCCCACCCCTGTCCATAGCAATATTCTCATCCTTTCACTGAAATACTCTTTTTTTTGTGCAGTGGTTTGGATTAAATTCCTTTTTGTTCTTTTCAAGTATTTATTTTTTGAACTGAAAGCTGATCCCTCGGTGTGTTTTGCAAAACTTGGGGAGATAGAGGGGTGATGTAATTCACCACTTGATAAGGATGAATCCTTTATCTATCTGAACTTGGACACTGGGGAGGAATGGGAAAATCATTCCTCTTCCTTTCTGTCTCAAATCCACTTACAATTTTTTTTCTCTTTGTAGAGAAATACAAGTCTCCACTTACTCCTAGACTTTATAAAATTTGTTTGAGCAGTCCAGAATTCTTTAAAAGACAGGAAACAGAAACATAGGAAAGGCATGGAGGAATAAGAGGCAAACTAGGTCCTTGTGCATTAAGAGGGGTAAGAGACAAATAATACTCTTTCCTAATCTGTGAGGAGCTCAAATTCAGCTAATATAAGTCTTTAGAGAGACTTCATCTGCATTAACCTGTGAAAGGCTAGGAAAGATTGTTTGCCCTGTATTTTCATGGAAATTTAAGTAAACTGGGCCAACGGATTTGCACACACAAGGCTATGGAAGACACTGGTTAAAACAACCAGAAAAAAACTAAGGACACACAAAAGGGCGCTCTCAGAAAACTTCATAAAACAATTTCAAGGCATTTCAGTGCATCAGCCCTTTACACTGAAAGTCTGTGACCTTGCAAAAGTAAGAAGATTAATTAGTGGTTAACAGGGGTTGTAGAAAAAGGCCCCAAGTGTCAGTATACTGTTTCACATATGCTATTAAGTAAAAATAATGTGTTTCTAAACTATTTCAAACGGTGTTATGTTGTTTGTTATCTAAAAGATTTGTCAGATCAGCTAAACCCAGGCTGATATATGAATACTGACAATTTCACTGCTGTAGTGCATTTTCTTGCTAAAGTTTCAGCTGAATATATTACTTCGCTTTAATACAAATGTTTCCTTAAACCTAATTCATGATACTCATGAGTTAAAGTAGCAGCAACTCTCTGAAATATTGAGTCTATCATTATTCAACCTGACATTAAGTTCTTTACTATTACAGTTAATTCAGACCAGGGAGGATCTTTTGTAGATTTGATTTGCTGGGGAAGAAAAAGAATTTGAATGCACTTTCTACTGTATCTGTTAAAAAAGATATCTTTTAGAATGTACTTAATTTTGTCTGAAAGGTTCTGTCAAAACCATTGATAGCATAGCTTGGTCAAAGCTTAATATCTCTATTATTGATTAGGAGTGTATTAAGAGTAACAAATATTAGGACGTGGAGGCATGGAAATGAATGTTTGCTGCTCATTGGGGCCTCCAATATTTACTTCTGTTTCTGGCTTGGATGAGTGTCTACTCTAAAGACTATTGAGATCCTTTGAAATAGGATTAAAATAGACTCAAAAAAAGCCAGTGACTGAGGAAGTTTACTAGAAGTTATATAGTAATGGTGTGAACAGGAATAGAAATGGATATACCAAAGCAATACACCAGCACTGCACTGATGTGTAGGAAGGGAATTACAATCACTTCTCCTGTTGCTGTAGGAATGGAGTTGGGAGCACACTGACTTGGTATCCTGGCTATTGCACTTCTGTACATGCTTATAGACAGACAGAGGGAAGAGAAAGGATCGTGTGGAAACAAGGCTCAGAACATTGGAAATGAAAGTGAATGATAACTGCAGCAGCTGAAAGGGGCAGGTGAGACACAAAGCTGAGATAGTTTGGGATAAGAGGGAATGGCCTCAAGTTGTGCCAGGGCCATTTGGATTGGATATTAAGAAACCCTCACGGAAAGGGTTGTCAAGTAACAAGAGGGAAGTGGCTTTCCAGGAAAGTGGCTGTCATCATCCCTGAAGATATTTAAAAGAGGAGTAGGCTCAGGGACTGTGTTTCATGGTGAACTTGGCAGTATGGGTTTATGGCTGGACTCAGTGATCTTAAAGACATTTTCCAACCTAAATTATTATATGCTTTTATTATTCTGTGATTCTATAGCATACTTAATTGCAATTGGGAGAGGAATTCAGGGAGCCAGAATGTGTATTACATGAGCTGGACTGCAGTAGGAGTGACGAGTTTACAACCCAACCTGATTGGAAGTGTGATGGATCCCTGCAGCCTCTTGCCAACTGATCAAGGAGTGGGATGTTTGTCAGTACAAATGGGAAATTAAAGACTACTCAAAACAACAGAGTGTGCTGAAAGAGGAAGGAAACAAGGACTTGTTTTATAGTGGTTGGATTTCAAAATGGTCCTCTGCTCTAAGAGATATTCCAGATTGTATAGGGGTTCATCACATTAAGTACAGGAAATTGTCTGTCAGATATGGGTTTGGGTACTGTGGTCAAGGTATAAAATATCCAGATGTGCTATCTCTGATATGCTTAATACTCTGTAGCACAATTATGATGAATTACCTTCTGCCTGTGATTTAAGATTCCGCTCTCATTCTACACATGGACTGTTAGAGTGACATGGGGAACTTCCTGCTATTACCTTTCTCATATTCCTCATATTCTCATTCCTCAGTCTTTCAGCCAGTGGAAAAAGGATTTGAATCAATAGAATAAAGAGGCCATTCTAGAGAACATGGTGATGAAATTGTTTAAACATTATTTTTAAAATATATACACAAAGAAATACACAAACCATCTGAGAAAAAGAATTGCCTGTGGCTTTAACATAAGAGATGTGCTACAGATGAGAAAAGCTGTGGACAAAAGACTTCAAGAGCAGTTTTTTCAAGCTGAAATTGGCTCTGTTTCAAATATTCTTGAAAGACTAATTTTCTTTGGATGGTAGTGACCATAAGTTGATTTTAATAATGCAAGTCAATTCTAATAATGTGTGGCTTTAACTGCAATAACCACAACAATATTATGTAAAAGGAACAACTGCCATGAACTTCTTAGTGGTGTGGAGAATTTTGTTTGCAGGTGGTGTGGATTTTATATCTTCCAAGAGGGACACTTGAGGTATTTCTGGTCATATGGCAGCCATTCCTGAAGCTTGAAACTATAGGTGAGAAAGTTAGTATAAGCCTTCTGTTCTTGTAGATTCCTGATATGAATTTATGCCTATTGTCTGATGGCTATCACTTTGAGTTATATTGGAATAGAAATGTATTAGAGAGTCTGGAACTACGTAGGTAGAAATTAAAAATGTGCACAAAGAGATGAAAACAGAAATGAAAATTAGTATTTTTCTCAAGAAATGCAAGCCACCAGACTGAATATTTAGAAAGTATTTCACAATGTAGCAAACTTTATGCACTAGTGCATATTACAGATCCTGACCATCACATCACAAATATGCTTAAGTCACCACAAAGAATAAATACAGAAGTTATCTTATCTGTTCTGAATTTCAGTGGATCTGTTTATCAAATTAAGATTGGAAAATTAAGGGAGATTCAGTCACCTAACAATGCATTTTGTGTTTTCTAGGCTTCTGCTTGGGCTCCCATGCTGCTTGATAAGACCATGTTTATTCTCTGTCCTGTATTATATCTGGCAGCCCTCCGCGGGTTTCTTCCCCACCTTAGCAGAACTAAAGTGAGACAATTAACTTTCTTGATTCTATCTTTTTCTCCCTAGAAAATATTTTCTATCAATTGACTACCAGTTATGAGGGTTGTTGCAACAGGCTGCCTACATTCTAAAAGCAGAACTCTAGAAAAGTTTGGTTTATGCTGGAAAGAGAATGATTGTGTCAAAATGCTGCTGTGGGTTAGATACCCAGGCAGCCTACTGTTATGAATGCTACTTGAGCCACAGTGGCTTCATGGCATGCTGGAAATAAGACACAGGCTCGTGTTCTGAAGTAGCTGGGCCAACTACAAGAAGGAAAAGTCACAAAATGCTCTTGTAGACCTTGTGCACGTAGTGTTTTGTTCATGTGAAGAAGTGACATGGAATCAGCAAAGCCACAGGCATTATGAGTAAATTAATTTCATAGGCACCAGAAAGGAAAAGAAAGCTGCAAAGAAGGGAATAACTAACATGTTTTAAGGCTGCAAAGTGCAGCTCAGTTACACTTCCTCTTCTGAGACTTCATCATGCACCTGGGAGCAAAGTTATACTGATATGGAAAATGTTGAGCAGTCTGAAACAGAGGTAATAGTAGAAAGCAAGACAGCAAGCACTACTTTAATTAGCGTTCATGGGTTGTTCTAAGGTTTGTCCACATGCTGAGGACAGTTTTCCCAGGCATTGGAACTGCAGAACACACAAAAATTGTGGCCCCAGGATACTAGTTTCCATTGCCCCTCCAGGAAGTATGTTTAGCTTATGTTTTGTATGTCATATGTGTCTTCTTGCTCTGGCCAATGTGTGGCTACACATTTTGCGTGGGGGTCACACATAGCCTAGCATTTGACAAGTTCTAGGAAGGATTTATACAGTTCTGAAGGCCCAGATGCCTGAAAAGTGTGCAAGGCATGACAAGGGATATGGGTTACAGCAGCCTCGTGTCAGCAGCCTGCTGTCAAGCACATGACACAGCTCAGCACCTGAGCCACACTTTGAAGTTTAGCATTTGCCTGCAGCCAAGGAATGTCCATCCCACTGGAGTATGGATTAGCAGAGTGCATGGAAAATAAGCCTTCACAGTCAGTTTATAATTTATAATTTTTACTTCTCTATATGATTTGGCAAAGATTATAGAGCAGAACTAAGCATTAGAGATGGTGGGGGGGCAGGTGAGGTGGTAGCAGATGACATAGATTTGCAGAACAATAGTGAACTAATAAAATAACAGCATGCTTTCACAGATTTTTAAACCATGTTGTTACTTTAAACCACCTCATTTTCTATGCTGAAACTGCAGAATTCTGCAGAGGATGGTACTTGTTTATTGTAAACACCTAAATTGCTAAACCACCAAGCTTCTGAAAAATATATCTATTTTTTCTAACAAAAATTGAAGAGTATCAGGCTGGTGACCAGAAAACATTCACAGACAGAAGTCAACATTCAAGCAGATACAGTGAATTTGTGCAAGCTCAGAGTAGCAACAAAGAACACCACATCAACATCTTAGAAAACAGAAAACTGTTTTGTTCTATTTACCCTGATTTAGACTAAGGAATCTTTGGGAATCAACAGATTACAAAAGCAAGTTAGTGTTTAGGGCAACAGTGCTGTGTCATTTGTGGAGTAATAATGTTCTCTTTAACACCAACAATCTCGTTTACCCGGGAGACAAAATGGGGCCAAATCCTCATCTGATGTCAATCAGCATGATTCCTTTGCCATTAGCATGGCTTCAATGTGTTCGGTGGAGCAATAGGAATTTACTTGGGCTGAGGGCTTTGCCCTTGTGTCTCATAGCTCAAGGAAATTAAGCTGCCTTCCAAGTTTTCTGACTGAAGTTGTGTATAGTTTAAATCTTGTTGCAAAAAGCCTCCTCAGATATGTTTTTTCCTTTCTGTTTCAAATGATTTTGCATATTCATCACATGAGTTTAATGTAATATGTCTTATTTTCATCAAACCATGACAAACCAAGAAATTTTCACAGGTTATGCCAATGACCCATTTTGCTGAAAAAATAAAAATGCACTTAGGCTAAATTTATGTTGTTGAAATGGTTTCTTTTTTTCCCTTGTTTTTAAATTTGCAATGAAATGTGAAGAAAGTTAACATATGAGACATTTTACATCTCATTAATAACATTTTGACAGTTCTGTTTTGAAAGCCGACTCAAAATAATACTAAAATCCGAGAAAATTATGTCAATATTATTTTAAGTTATAAAAGCACCCTTTTCCATTTTTTGTTTTTTCTTTGGTCATGTTTAAAGTGGTCTGTCTTAAATTTGCAAAACACTATAAATTCACAGTTAGAGATATGCTTTTGTCCTTACTGAAATTAACAGGAAAATCATCAGAATTACAATTTTCCATGTTTCATAGTGAGAACATCCTACACAGACTTTAATAGCTGACATTAGGAGTGCTGCATAATTCCTCCTGTATGATCAGTTTTGCAGATATTTTCATACCTCTACCATCACTAGAGTCAACTTTTTTATTAAGTGAGGTATTGGGTAGGTTTATGCATTCATTTAATTTTATATTTGTTGTGGTAGCCCTAAAAATCTTACAGTCTTACACATGTGTGTGCCTCACCTGCAACAGGAGGTGAATGTTGCTGAAGATGAACAAGCAAGATTTGTGTGGAGCTTGTGAGAGAAGGAAAGGACCAGAGGGGCTGGTCAGCCCCCGTGGTGAGGAGGACCTGCCCATGTAGGGCATAATTCCAGTGGGAGGAGGCTTTGAGGGACTCAGTATCACCAACAGGGAGTCAGGTCCCTTTTGGTGATACTGAACTGGGGGTCTGAATGCCAAAGGTCTTCTGTAGGAGAAAGGAAGCAAAAAAATGGTGCCAGTAGTTGGGAGATATTCACATACTAGTCCATGAAGTGTTGTGATGGATTATTTGAGAGAGGGGGACATGAGAGAGTATCAAACCTCTTGGAGCAAATCTACCTAAGGAAGAAGTTCCTAGTTTCAAATTTCACTGCACCTTTGTCATCTTTTCTTATGGACCCTGTAGCCATGGCAGGAAAACTCCTTAGAGCTTGGATTCAGTGTGACCCTGCAATCAGAGGATGTGATTCCATGCATCTAATCATGTCACTTGGGATTGCCACCATGAATGTGAAGGGGAGAAAAGTCAGAGTGGGTGAGGACACGGTGAGCCCTGGTGCTGCCTGGGCCTGGAAGGATCTGATGGCATGTCTAAAAAAATAAGCCCTTGTAAGTAGAAAAGTAGAGAGTGTTCCTCAAAAGAACTACATAAGATGACCAAAACAAGCTGTTTGAAGCAGATCCTTGGAAACAGCTAGGGCTCTGTGGCATGACTTTGTCAGCAAGTCTGGAAACTCCTAGCTGAACCACAGCTCCAGCAGCCAGGCTTTAGTGCAGATCAGGACTGAAAAAGGGCCAGAATGCTCTGATGCATAATTTCCAATGCAGGTCCCGCTAGATTAGGATGTGTTTTTCATTTGAAGTTGAGCTACTCTAACCCAGTTCCCTCCAAACAAACAAACAACCGAAGGAGCAAGCAAACAACCCCGTGGGCGGGATGGCTTATTGGTGCACAGCAGGGAGCAAAGTGGGGTGGGAACCAACTGGCACCAAGTGCAGGTACTGGCCTTGTTTTCCCCTATAACTTTCATCCTGTTTGTCACTGTTAACAGGGGTTTACCAACCCAGAGCAAACATCTGGTCTGGTTTAATACCAACAAGAAAGAAAACTGGATATTAATTTTGATATGATAGTAAAGCAGTTTGATAGTACTCACTCTGACAGAGCCACCACACCATTTACAATCTCTCAAACTAAATTGGTTTTCATAAAACCCTTGCAAGACCATATTAGGACTGACAATTAAAATTATAATGCAGCCAAGCCTGCTGAGGAGCAGTAAATTTTCTGGGAATTTGGTCAGTTGGTTACATTGATTTTATATTAAGTTAGAGAAAAGTTCATTCATGTGAAGGCAAAAGTAGTTTAAATCTGTTTCATACATTGCAGCAGGGTCTCACTGATTAAAAATACCTGGGCCTGTTCCAAACTTGTCGTCATATTGGCTACATGACTGTTATAAGCAAACCCCCACAAACAGAAAGATCTGAAAGTTCAAAGCTTATTTAACTCAAGAGTGCTTGTAAAAGGAAAAAAAATGCCATTTCTGTATGGAATAATGGCTCGTAACTTTTCCAACATTATTTTTTTCATTAATATCACCTGAATCTGATAAGCATGTTTCACAGCAGACTCTAAATAAGAAATCTGGTACCTTTTGGCATGTTATTCCTGTACCATCTGGCTAACAGGTACTGTACTGTTCTTGCAGTGTGACGCACCAAATAAAAAAGTCAGATCTTTTTAAAGTCACAATAAATTTCCCAAATGAGTTTGTGTGAAATGTTAAAAAGCAGAAGATAGAGGCTTTGGGTTACATTGCCTCTAATTTGAAAGGGGGATAAGTGGAGCCAGGTGGGCTACTTAGCCAATACCTGCCTGTTCCAGCTTTTTGAATCTGTGAACATTACACCCGGATACAGATGGAAATTGGAAACAATAAATGATTATTACAGAGACTTTATCATCCTGTGACTTGTGCACAAAAGATGAGCCACTCTTAAGGACACTTTGAAAGTGTGTTGCTTAGGCACATATCCGGACAGATGTGGAGGAGTAGGATTATGCCATATATCAAGCGAGAGGGATAAGATTTCTTAATTCCACTGTGACAAGCACAAGCATCTCCTAAGAAATAAACCTCTCCTTCTCAGTATTAATCCACTTTCATTCTGATGTCTCTTTTTTGGTTAGGATGAGCATCTCCCACTTCCAGAAATCTGTTAGTCAACAGATGGAAATGGGGAATGGTAGAAGCAGACAGATAGAAAAAAAGGGGGTCACAATAACTTATTGGAATTACAGCTACAAGTCATAAAGGCAAGTCAGACAATCAAGTTCCTCACTCCCACTTGCCACATCAGACTTATAAGTCTGTATTCCCACTAATTTTCAAAAAAGCTGAATTTCAGGACAACAACTGCAAATAAAGCCAAATCAGAACATACTCAATGACATATTTCTTCATTGACTGCTCACAAAGCTTTCCAAAAGGATTGCCTAATATTTTTGGGGAATGGCTGGGAAGCAGAAAAATTTCCATCACAAAATCTCTCACTTTCTTCCAATTCATATGGCAGGGGCAAATTACCCTGTGGCTTGTGGCCCCTGCTGCCTGTTCCCTGCCAGTTGTTGGTAGCAAAGGCCAAAGGAAAACCATGGCTCTAGGAGCTTTGGCAACAGCTCAGCTCAGATCCATCACAACCTCAGGTGAGCCAAATCTTCCTGCAGAAGTGTCTGTCTTTTCCCATTAATGAGGAAGACAGGAGCTCAGGGCTTTTCTTTGGAAGTCTTGAGCTGGTGACAAAACGAATACTGAGATGAAAAAGCTCAGCAGGGGAGGATGAGCCTCTCTGCACATCTCTATAACCAGCTGGCAGGTTCTTCCTTTGGGATAGGAGACCACCACAGACAGCACAAGTCCTGATAAAGCTTGTAAGTACTGGGCAGGTCTTCCTACATTTGCCTCTGAATCTCACTCCTGTGAAAAGGTTTTCTAGTTCTTTTTGGGACAAGTACACCAAGGGGCTGAGCAGCAGGATGCCATGCCAGGGACTGGGGTGAAGAGCAATCCATGAACCCGAGGCAGGGATCCCAGCCAGCGGTACGCTGAGAGGAGCACAAGGGCTGTAAGGGCATGGATGGCCACAGCCCAGTGGCATCCTAGTGGGATAGTGGAGGATACCATGGCTCTGCAGAGGGATCCTGCTTGCACAGATGGGATTCAGAGTCCAAGAGCTCTACTCAGGAACCTAAGGCATGCCTCTCTTTTAAGGGACAGGTTTTGCTCTTTCACAGTATTGCAAGGCTTTCTTAAATTTCACTGAGAAAAGTGCATGCCCTTTGGGTTAGAAGGGAGAGGGCAGAGCACCCACTGTGCTGGACTTTGGTGACTAAGTTTGCCCATGGCTTTTTTCTGCCTCTCACCCTCATGCATTACCATTTTTTACATTGTCTACTGTTGTCAGTCTTTTTTCCTTCACAATAGTCAGCTCACTTCAGTTCCTTGTCAAGCATCACCAGGCTCTGCAACACAGTAATTAGTTAAAGGGCAGATAGGGAAAATAAAACATAAGCGGGAACAGCAGGACTGCATTTAAAAGAAAAACAAAAACCTCTTCCAAAATACCTCCATGCAAAAGAATGGGAAATTATTCCTTGGAATTGGATCAAATCAGGGTATTCCACAAAATATAAGACTTTGCTCAGGAGGAACCACTGGAATGAAGCACAATGGTGAGCTTAACACCATGTGTATTTAAAAGAGAAAAAAATCTCTATTGTATGAGAAATAAAAGAATATTTTCAACATTTATATTCATTCTGAATTAGTGGAAATGCCACAAGGATGGTAATTCTTTGGCCTAGCACGGAAAATGCCAGTTTCATAACAGCAGTATATGTTAACATACTTGTTCCCTTTGGGGTATTTGTATGTCTTACCAGCTTAAATAGCACCACTACTTATAAACCAGCGCACAAACGCCTAACAGATGTACAAGTTCACACGAGAAGAAATCAAAAATGCACAGAATCCCTCACTCTTTCACAACTAATCCACTTTAATGTAGCAAACACAGCCCACTTGCTCTTCCTTCACTGTGAATGCTTTCTTACTCTGTGAGATCCCTGAATCCCAGCCTACCCTTTGTTCTTTCATATTTGAAATAGCTGTTGGACTTTTAGAAGCACTCTGTAAGACTTTTTTAATTGTCTCATGAGACTCAATGCTCTGAACAAGCATAAATAAATGTCTTTCAAAACTCTGAGAAGGATTTACTGGGAGTGTTGAGGTGGGTACTTTGCCCCTTACATAACAGCAGATGAGCCATAACCCTCAGGGTTTCTTTTCTCGCCTTATCCATGACTGTGAAGCATTCATCTCTGAACAGTTTCTCATTTATTTGGCACACTGGCCTTCACTAAACAGTTTTGAACTAACTCCTAGTTATCCTTCTTTCTAGTTCCTTTACTTTTGTGACTTTGGGCCAGTCTGGAGCTGGTGCTTCTTCCTTTATTTTTCTTTCTTCCACCTCCTGTTTGCTGTGTCCTTTCTCCAGGACAGCATATACATTTAGGATATTTCTGTGAAGTCCCACAGTGTGTTCCTGCAAAGAGATGGCATTGGAAAGATGTGTGTTACTAAGCACAGGCAACACAGCACAGAGGTCTTTGCAAAATAAATCAGCCTGCAGTGTTTCCCTGAAGATACATTTATCCTTCAAAGTACAATAAAATAATCTCCTTGAACTGCAATATTAATTGGGCTTGACTACTTCTATGTCCAAGCTAGCTTGCTTGTGTTCAAGGCAGATTGTTTGTATGGCAGTGATTTGTGTAACACCACCTACATGACTCAAATGCGGCTCAGCAGTGGAGGATGTTTGGGCTGATCAGTCACTCAAGTGAGCTTCTCCAAATGCTGCACAGAGCATATGGTCTTGTGTGCTGTATGACACCAAAGTAATTCTTATGCTATTAAGCAACCATGTAATTTCTGAAAGAAACGAGAGAAGAACGCTTCCAGACTAATTATTAGTTCATGCTTGCAGGAGCATAAATGGGGAGAACATTCCTATCTCTTTGGAAGTGCTCAGTGCTCTGCTGAGCATCCATTACCTTTATGGTCACTAAGCTTGACTAGATGACAGTTAAAAGATGGCAAATGCTATATCCTTAACAGTGCTGTGAATCTTGCTAGTTACTGTCACTATTGAGACCCAGACCATCTGGCATTTCCCCCATGTTCTTTGCTGTAGATCCTGCCTATGGCTTTTGGGTTAGCTCTTCTCCTTTGTTGAGAGAAGCAGTAAATAAGCTGGTAAATCTGTCCTCTGCATTGTCAAATTGTAAAGTTACACCGCATCTGTACTTTCTTCTTCATTTTGTTTTTTAATAATCTATTGGGTTTGTTTGTTCAAGTTAATGAAAATAGTATGTTATTGTTATGTAGTTATGCCAAAACACTTCACCAGAAATTTCATAAATGTTTTCTGGTGCATTGCCCAGTTTCATGTGGTTTCATTTTTTCCCTTCATATAGAAGAAAAGCACATGGAAGATAAAGATCTTAGGGTTACTACAGCTAGCAAAAGCCCCAGGAAGATTCCCTTAAACAGCAAAAAAGGAGTTAATGAAAAATCAAGTACAAATGAATTATTGGCTGGCTGGATAACAGTAAAGCTTTAAGGCCTCAATCACAGTTTTTATTTGCAATGGTATGCATTTATTCTCAGCAGGACTTCAGCCAACTTTTGGGGGGACTATTTGTGTGAGAAAGCACACATCACCGCAGGGAGAGGTTTTGCTACCTAACATTTGCAGCTTCACAAAGTTTCAAAATTGTCCTTTACTCATAGTAGCATTTCTTTTGGGCTAACGAGTTTCCATACAGTTAAAAGGAGAGGGTCTTTGCCTCCAGGGATTTCACAGCTAAAGGTCAAAAAATCCAAAGGGAATAAACCAAGGTTTGGGTTGGTAGTTTGGTTTGGTTTTTTTTTTTTTGTGCAAATCAGCAGGATGCTACAAAATGGTATTTCATTAGCCTGTGTCTTAGGGTGTCTCTGACTTGTTCTGTTAGTACAGAGGCAATTTTCCCAGAAAACATCCATTATCTGTGCAAAAAATGCTTGTTTGGAAATGGCACCTGAGATGTTCTAGAACTGTGAGAAAGGGAATTATAAGAAGACAAAACCTAACAAATTGTAGTTTGTTCTGATACATAGTGCAAAATTTGAGTGCAATAGACTTGCAAGGAGGAATATGTGTTAAAGTGTAGATTTTGTCCTGCTGATGGTGATATATCTACTAATTTAATTTGAAAGCCTGGATTCTGTCAAATCAGCTTTATATCCCATCTTTGCATCCTGTCTGTATACATCTACTAAAGTTCTGAGCTGTGGAACTTCCTGGATATTTTAAAGAAGTAAAATAGTCCTCATTTCTGATTTATCTGTTCTTCATGTTAAATTTAATGGAAAGCATTCTTTGATATTATTCAAGTGGGATCAAACTCTCAAACTTAATTTAAGACCTCAGTCAGTTCCAATTGCAGCAACCAGGTCCAAAAACTAACAGCTAGACTTGCATATGCAGATTGCCAAATGGAAGGAAAACAGGCTGAAAGAAGCATAAATACAAAGGGCACTGAAAATAAATTTATTGGAAATGAATACTGAGTCTGAATTAAAACCTGAATTGCTTTCAAATCAGTTTCAAAGAACTGATACAGAATGGAAAGGCCTTCTTAGCCAGTATTATGTCCCTTACCTTAGATAAACTAACCTATTAATGATGTATAGTAGAGTCACTTATTTTTCTCTGATGCATCTGCCAAACATCTATATGTGCAAGTGAATTCACAGATCCTGGATTGCTTTCAGAGGCAGGGGTGTAGTTCCCAAGTCAAAGTAATGTGACCCTCTTTGTAGCTAGATACTTTTTTTCCCCCTAGTTGCACGTGCACTAGCACAAATTTCCCCAAGAGCAGCCACATCTGCACGGAGCAATGTGAGAAGGCACTTTGATGAACCACATGATAAAGGCACAGATTCTGAATATGGGGCCCAGGTTACATTATCAGGCCACAGCCTTTCCCCTGCTCTAGGACGCCTCAGGCCTGAGTAGCAAATTTGGCAGATTCAAGATCAAGCAGACAGCTGGATTTGACATTTAATTTAATTACCTGAAAATTAAACACAAAAGGTATTAAGTGAAAAAAAAGTAACAAAGAGTCTTATATGGTGAGGTGGAGGTGGTGGTAAACTGCCCCGTGTTATTTCTCAGTCCTGCCCACCACAAGTTCCCACCTCTTGTCACCCAGTGCTCTTCTGCTCACCTTTTCAACCCCACTGCTCCAGCACCTTTCAATCTGCAGGTCTCCAACCCTTCTCACTCATCCCCATCTGCAAATGATCCTGATCTGTATTTTCCAGACCTCCTTGTGCCTGGTCTCCTACTGCCCATGCATGTCCCCTGGGTAAAGCCAGCTTGTTTATGGGATGATATCCCTTCTCTCTCCTTAGACTTGATCCATCCCTACCTCTGTCCACATCCACTACTTCCTATGTCAGCTCCATACCCTGATTGTCCCTGGAGAAACAGTGGAATTTTAAGAACCTGGTCACAGTCTGCAGCCATGAAGAACCTTCCAGAGCTGCACTATGAGGGTGCAAGGTGTGGCAGAGAGACATGACTTTGCCTTGGATCAAAAACTGGGAAGATGTCATGGCTCTCCCAGCATGTCAGGTACCAGTTTCATGGAGGAAGAATGTGAAGTAGGAGCCAATTACAAGGGTGTGCATTATCTGGGACTTGAGTCCACCATCAAAGAACTAGTAGTTGTTCATCAAAGTTACAATAAATTGTTAATAGCAAGTTATTACCAAACTTAAAATAAATATAACAATGTCTAGGACAGCTGGGGTTGGGAGAACCAAATATGGAGCTATAAGACTTTTGTAGAGCCACAGAAAATATCAGCGAATTTCTTCTCAAACACAGAGACAAATTATTTCCATGAACTTGAGTCTGTCTTGTCCTCTTCCTCCACATTTTCCCCCCACCTCTTCCTCCACCAGTATAGGTACAACAATAAAATAGATTTTCTTTTTCTGTCCTTGGAAAGACCCGTTGCACATTAGTAATTTCCCTTTTGAAATCTAAACTGAAAAAAATATGTGCACTAGCATACCATATTGTGTTATTATTCTTGAAGCCAAGCTCCCCTTGGGTATCTATACAGCTTTAGAAAGCAGTGACAGAATATATAGCTGAACAGAGGATTTCAAGTGGAGCCACTATCCAATGGACAGTGACATTTTGGTGGAATACGTTGATTCTGTCAGAATTTGTGCTGGGAGCCAGTTTGGTAAGCAGGTGGGTGGCCAGAACCACAATATATATTCCATTATACATTTCTTTTGTCTTTCTGACTTTTCCTCCCAATTTGAAATAAAAAAATAAATCAAATCTGGAAATGGTAATTTTTCTGTGGAGCAGGAATTCCTAAGCCTTAACCAAAGAAGAAACTATTTGTTTATTTTTCCATTTGGCTCTTCCTCTCTGTTCCTCTGGCTTCTCTCACTCAGCTACCCTTCCCATTCCCCTTTTTTTGTTCCTTCTGCTCATTTTTCCCCTTTCACTGTTCCATTTCTCAACTGAACTCTTCTCTCTCTCTCTCTCTCTCTCTCTCTCTCTCCTGGCTTTGCAATCTATTTCACAGCTGATCCTTTGCTGAGCGTGAACTCAGTAACACTGAAGGTGAACTTTCATACTTGTGTCGATTCAGAGGATTAGGGTAGACAGGTTTGCCCCTCTTTATGAAGTAAGTAAGGTTAATGTATAAACTTCCTCTCTCTCTGCTTTATAGTCTTCTTGGTTTTATTATCTTGCCATTTTGTTTTAAACCCCTGATCCTTATCTAAACACAACCTCATGTGAACTACCTGGCCACCACCACCACTTCACTACAGCCTAGCTCCCCTCTTTGAGTACTAGAGTTGCCGTTTGAAACAGGACTTTAAATCAGAAATTACTTCAGCATTCAGGGCAGTCCCTTCAGTAATGGAGTTCTCTAATGGAGTTCCTGCTATAGGCACCTTTTTCCTCTCAGCCTGAGAAAAGTTTTACCTCCCTTATTATTTTCACTAGCAGTAGCACAGGTTGTTTTAATATTCTATGCTGCCTGTAACATATTGCAGATGTACCTGTGTGAAATGGTCTCTCGTTATTGGAATGCAATAAAAAGAAAACAAGCTTCTCAAAAGGAAAGAAGGTAAAAGAAAAAAGTTAACTCAGTTTAAGCCTGAAATTCCCCAGATTTTTATATTAGCATTAGCGTTTATAATACTGCTATTAAATTACACGTAGAAGTGCATTTAAAAGGGCTCTGGGCTAAATTCCATATTCTTTCCTTTACTCAGTGCCTATGTCTGTTGCTGAAGCAGTAATAGAGCTTGCCTGATTAAGGCAGAAAAGTAACATTTGCAAAAGCATGGTGGTGATTCTTGGACCTCTTCCCTGACATTTAGAAGCCTAAGGTTATGCTTGTGTCATGCCTCACAGAACGATGAGCAGACACTGGACACAGTGGAAAGCACACCATTTCAGGACACATCCAGGACCATTCCAGGACAGCACACTGGGAGTCTGGGCATCTCATCTGTGCTGTACCCCAGCTCAGGGCAGAGCATTTCAGCTCAGCTGCACCTTGTTCACCAGGCTGCAGCATGGTGGAGACTGAGGCTGGCGTTCATACAGGTTTCTGCACTGTAGTTTGTTATCTGTGCACTATGTGTTCTTGTATGGTGTAGATCTACTGTGAGTCAGTTTTTAAATGGGACATAGTCTCCTAATTTAATGGGAAGTTAGCAAAATGCCCATGGAAAACACAAGTGTCAAATGTTTGCCCTTGAAGGGAAGCCCTCATCTGGTATGGTTCTGACACACTGTGCCTTTTCTCATTAAGCATGCAGTGTGTTAGGATACTTCAAATGAGGCGAGCTACATTATATATATATGATACAAGCTGTATCCCTAAAGGGAAAGGGCCAACTAATCCAACAGAATAGCATCCATGCTGATCTGAAGTATGTTTAATGCAGCACAAAAGTGGTAACAGGATCAAATTATGTGCCTGTGCATCTTTTCTGCGCACCCATGGCCATCTCTAAAGGGCTTTTGGATCATCTGAGCTGGCAGATGAACTCATTCTCTAATTCTAAATGCACCTTCAAATGGCTTGCATAAGTGTGTAGATATCTCCAGCAAGCAACTTGAAGCCAGTACAAGCATTTTCATTTGTTTTAATTCACTGCCTCTGTGAAATGAGACTAAGGCAGAATGTCCCTCACTTCCTCAGAAGAGCAGAGGATTGTGTCAGTGCATATCTCGAGGCAAGCTGCATTTTTTGACACCAATTTACTCCAAGTTCGGAAAGAGTTCCCTGCAAACACTGGTTTTCACCCAGGGTTTGTTTTTTCAAGAGCAGTGTTTATAACGGATCCCTAATAGTTTGAGTGCTTTATTACCCATTGATGGTGGAGCTAGAAATAGGATTTTTTTTTTGGCGTGAGAACATCATCTATGATTTCAGTGGACTTTGTGTACTAAAATGTAAGGGTGGATTGCAAATGTGTGGTTGCTGGTCCCATGCCAAAACAGATCTCAATAAAAAATAAGTCCAAGTCAATATAGCTGGAGATTCTGACTTAGGTTTGCATAAATCTGTGAGTTTGGTGATCTAAAACTAGGGGATAAAACTGTAACTGGCCCTCTATATCTTGAGAGATGAGCAGTGAGAAAGAAACAGTGTAGTGGAAAGAAAACATTGTGCAGCAGTTGTTAGCAATGGGCTAGTTAATCAACATGGTTAATTTGGCAAAGCTCTGCTGCCTTCAGAGAAGTTGCCCCATTTTATACCACCGGAAGACCTGTTCTGGTGTAATTTATCATAACTGTCAGGAGTCCTTGTAATTTTAATCTTATAGCACCTATGAAGACCAATGTGTTAGGCACACCATAAGGGAATCATAAGCCTTTTAGTAATCTTGGATAATCCCTGAAGCTATGAGTCACTAGAAGCAGAGGCCCTTCATGCATCGTTTGAACCCCTAATTACCCAACACATATGGGTGAAAAGTGAGAGACAACAGCAGGGCCAGAAGCAGCCAGAATACACTGGATGAGCAATTTTGAAGGGGACTTCCTTCCCATTAATGTAAACAACCTTCTTTCCTTCCTAATAGTGCACCTGTTAGCAAATATATTCCTGTAGAGCTGCTCTTGTGCATCTGCTTACAACTTTGCAGAGGAAGTAGCTAATTGACATTAGGGGACTTTGAGGTGTTTCCTGACTATAAATGTGCAGTATTTAACACTGCTTTATAGAGCACAATGCTCAAAACCCTGCCAAAAACTCCAGAGCCCTTCTAAAAACATGGAAGAAGCTAAAGATTTCCATGTCCAGAGCAGTGACCTAGGATTTAATCTGTTTCCAGGTAGAATTAATAGCAGTCTGGCATGCAGCCCAGTCTCTTTCTCTGCACAGAATGAGTCCTGGTGAGAGTTTTTTCCTCTCTGAGTGACTAATCACATCTCTTTTCAAAGAAACATGATTCCCTTGATCATTCTCTGTTCCTTGGGGTGGAAAAAATGAGATCTATCGAAGAGAAATCTGAGAAACTGCCAGAACATTTTAGAAGCAGGGTGCAGGCAGTGGCGGCAGCAGGTCTCACGTTGTGCCAGGCTCAGCACATGCTGCACAGCAGGAAGGGGGCTTTCAGTCCCTTGGATGCCTGCAGTTTGAAATCACTTGGGATTGCCTGGGGAGTACACTGCCCACGAGGGGTAGTGCCCTAACCTGCAGTCTATGGATGTACAAATGAGCAAAGTGTTGCAATGAGAATGAAGTCCTTCTTCGAATGTATTTTTCAATCCATTCAAAGAGAAACATTTTTAGTCAAGTTTTTGGAAGGAACAGGGTTAATAATCTTGCTCACTGGGCATTTTTTGTTCCCTATCTTTTGAATATTTTGGTTGATTTCAGTGCTGTTGAGGGCTTTCATGTCTTTGAGAATTCACAAAAAGAGAGAGAGAGAGAGAGATTTATGACTGCCCTGAATGTGTAGAAAGATGTAGCAGAATCCACATCTTCATAAAGCAACCAATCCTGTGGCACAAACAAAAGGAGGCTCCATTAGCTCAGATGTTCCTTTAATTTAAATACTCCTTCTGCTACATTTTGAGTCAGCCTCATGACAGAACTGGAGGAATTTCTCATAAGATGTGTGGGGCCTTAGACAGTAGTCATGGATAGGACCACCAGTCAGTGGTGTTACTTCTGGTCATTGCTCAAGGAAAAAGTGGGCGTTTGTACTTCAAGTGTGAAACTTGAGAGGGGAACAGGCTACTGAAAGTTCAGCCAGCAGGAAGGTAGAGAGGATTGAGACTGTATTTGCTACAAAGCTGTTGTTGCCTTTAAGACATCTGTAAATCAGGTCTGTCTATTTGGTGTCTCACATTAGCTAGAATTATTTGGGCCATTGCCAAAGAATTGCTTCTTTAAATCTTCATCAGCCCAGTACTGGTTAATGGGATACATTGTCAGAGTATGCTCCTGGGGGAAAGGTGAGCTATAGGTACTACTCCATCTCTCAAAGGTACATTCAAATTTGCCCCAGTGGTTGCAAAGCACAGCTGGATGGTGAAAATGCCATGGATTTGGCTATGGGCTTGTTACAGAAATTATTGCAAGAGGACACTCTGAAGTAACAATCTATTACATTTCTGGGAAATTTTTTTTCATCTCACTGTAGCTGGAGGTTTTGCTCTTTTTTTCACTTTAAGTTTAGCTTGCCTAATCTGTTAGTCTCTGTCTTTTTTTCTCCTTTTAGGAAATTAATTTGTGAATAACTTCAAAAATGGAAAATATTTTTAAAGCTATAAACTATTTCTTTTGTTTTCTTGTGGGGGTCTGTTAGCTGGCACTGGTCTAAAGAAGAAATCCCACAGCTTTTGCAGCCAATTTGCTTTGGTTTTCTCCTTTGGTTTATTTTATAGTTACAGAGGCCGGATGGGTGGAGATCAAATCAGTATCATTGCAATCCCTGTTATATCTGTCATCCCACAAGTCTGTCTGCTTTCCAGAAATGATTGGTGTTGATTTCTGCAGTTCTATCAGCTAGTATACTAGTCAGTGCTATTCCGTGCTTCTCTTGCCACAACATACGTATGGCATCCAAAGGCACAAAGGTTACTTTTCCATAGCCTACATGTACATTAAGAAAGATCTAGCTCATCTCTGAAAGTAGTGAAACAGCCTTTCCTTTTCTGTGTATAATTTTTCCATTTACTAAACAGCTCTGACTTCCTTTTCACCTGCTGGTATGACTGTCTCTGTACAGAAGAGGCAGCCAAAATTCCATTTTTATTATTAAAAAAAATCTCCCAAGCCCCAAATCCTTTGTTCTATTGAGGACACTGGAAGCAGCTCTGGGCTGACGGAAATCAGCAACAATGTTGACATGTACTTCACAGGGTCTAAGCTTTCCTTCAGTAATATTATGCCAGAGTGTAGATCTTCAAAGAATTTTCTCACTAGAGAATTTCTCAATCTCTACTTTCTTACACAGAGTCAAGCTGGGAATAGATGCTTCCTTGTTAATTTAAATGGTACTTGTCTAGATGCCTTAAATCAAGACAGTATTGCTTTTGTCACTGTACCACTGTGCATATGGGAATCCCCAGAAGATACAGACACTGGCACCACACAAAATAGGTAACAGAGAAGATTAAGATACTTTATGTGTCTTGCAGACAAGAAACCAGACCAGCTGCCTTGATCTCTGTCAAATGGAAAGGGCATTAATCAGAATGAAAAGAAACCCAAAACCCAGTTGTCTTCATTTGCTCATTCTAGTACTTGGCTCTTAAGTAGAGGTATATAAACCACTTCTGGGCATATTTAAACTATTCTGTTTTTCAACAGAATTTAATTGATTTAATTTATACCCACTTTTCATGAGAGAGATATCAGCAGTATGTCTCAGGTCAGGACAGGGAACAAGAGATACATGCAGTGGGAATCTACATTAGGACATTGATGGTGCTCAAGCCACAGGCCGACCACAGAAGAGTCAGAGGCAAAGTTAATGTTAATTTAAATAGTATATAATTTCAGGTAGTTATAAATCCAAAACTCTGCAGGAATGGGTATAATGGAAAACTCATATAGTTTTGATCTTCAGGAACTGTGAATAAAAATAAAAATAAAAATCAAGTGAATGGAAGAACGGGGTCTATAACAGCCAATAGAAATGATAAAACATAATACAAACAAAAAAATATCACCTAATATAACACTAGCATTATAGGTTCATTCTGCCATGTACTGCAGCACATCTGAGAGTGGCATTTGAGAGTAAGACATGATTCTTACAAGGGAATAAGGCTGATGTTTAGGCTATTTGCATATACTTATGTCATTCAAGCCTGTTGGTTGAATCAAAGCTGTAGGTATAAAACATAAGTTGCTTTTAACTTAAGTTGGTTGGTTTAGTATTTGACCAGAGGAAATAAAGTTGTTGATCTGTTACTCTTCAGTTGCACTGCATTAAAGCGCATTCAGAAGGCTTGATAAAATATTTTTCATAGAACCTTTATTGTGTGGCTGATTTATATAGCTACTTTGATGGTAAGGAAGTTTAATTAGTAATAGTTGCAGTTCTTGAAGAGAATTTTAACAAGGTGCCTCACATATGAAAAGTACAAAAGTCTCTTTGTTCTGAACAACCTCTAGCAGGGTGTGTAAGGAGACTTTTCCTCACTCCACTCATTCTAATAAATTAGTAGGCTGCTTTGAGCAAGTGAGCGGAACAAGATCACAATACCATCAAGCATCAAGTCTTGGCCCACTGAGTGAACAGTTGTGCCATCATTAAACTGCTGCAAAAGATTTATACCAACATCAAATTCCTTCCTTACTTTCTAACTCGAGAGATCCTTTTCTAGCTGTGTCAAGCTTGGTGTCAAAAACTAAGCTATTTCCCCTCTGCATGCAGAGAAATCGCTACATGTAGGGAGTAGGTCACTTCATCTAAACTCAGGAGCTTAGGATAAGTCAATTCAATTGCTGTAATCAAATCTGCAGAAAACAATCTTCCATCCTTTCTGTTGAAAAAAAAAAAAAGGTGAGGCTGGTATTGCAGTGTCCCACTTATTCAGGCTGTGTACCCATCTGAAGAACATAATGTATTCTTGTGTAACTTTTTATAAATATTTTGGTGTTGTCAGAAAGGCACTGCCTGTGCCACCCACCAAAGGCAGCCAGAGATCACTGAGATGCTGTCCATCCCGAACTCCATGGTCTCTCAAAGCAGAAATGTCAGGCAGCTTTGCAGGACAGGTCCCTGGCAGGCACCAGGCTGGAGCATGGCCTGGGGCAGCACTAATAGGCACTAGCCAGAAACAGGAGTGTGCTGCTTGTCTATCACAGTTGTGAACTAAGGTGTGAGGCGTGCCTTGCCTACTTCTTGTTTATTAGAATAGACCTCATCTAAAGGCTTTATCCTGAAAAATATAGGTAATACTGAAAGCACATCTTTTAGCAGCAAAAGACCAGAGGCTCAAAAGTGACAGGTAGAGCAAGGTAGTTGGGAGGACTTATAGAAAGTTTCCTCTGTTTATGGATATAATTTCATCTGTTCTTGAAGAGAAGTTCTGGGAGGAAAAGCTGCACTGCCTGTATGGTTTCTAAGCAAAGCCTGATCAAATGACTTGATTATTTTAGCTATATCAGATAGACTATCTGACAGCATCTCAAATCCTTCACTGTGTGTAGAGATGGTGCTTTATAAATTTCATAGACACTCTGAAAACTTCCAACAGTCTGGCAAGAGAGCAGTGGAATAGAATAATAATTTTTTCTGGTACTTTAAGTGTATGACTCATGAAGGAAAAAATATGCTAAGTATTTATCAAACATCAGGATTTATGATAAGACTAGGAGAGATCAAGAATACAATCTTTAATTCCTTCTTTTTGGTGAAGTGCTTTAAAATTCTGAGGCCTAAGACAGTCAGAGGACCTCAGTTTCAAGGGAATAAGGAACTACAGTGAACAAAACCTCTCTCTGCAGCACTGTGAAAAATTTGCTCTAGCTCTGAGGAATCCAAGGGGAATTGTGCTAGGGAGTTAACTTAGTCTCATAAGAATTGAAAAGAAGACAAATGGATACAAATGGATAACCAGAAACTATATAACACTTCCCCAGTGTCTTGGGTTAAACTGAATTTCTGAATGACTGTGATATATTTTGGAATTTAGCTTTTGTGAACAAGTCTCTTACTTGCCATAGGGATTCACTGTGAAATTTATGTACATAGATTTGGGAAGTTATTTTGTGACACTTTTTCTTAACCAAGTGAAGTCCTGTGATTCCTTACAAGTCTCACATTTGACCCAAAGCAGTAAGTTATTAAAAATGATAATGATTGTTGACAATGGGGACAAAAGGGTGAGTTCCTAGGTTTACTAGTACTGTCATATACAACCAAATCTCTGACAACTGCCAGCAGGTTAAGAAATACATAAATATCTTTTTCAGAATAGACCACCCTTTCTAAGCATGCAGGCCCAATGATTGTACAAGCACATGCTTTAACGCAAAGAGGTAGTTCTCATTGTGGCAATCTGTGTACTTTGAAAAAAATTATTGCATAGACTCAAGCAGGATTTTGTTTTTGCCTTGGATATATATTTAACTGCAAAGACAATGTGATTCACGTGTGCTATTAAAAAAGCAAAAGTGAAACAAAATGCCTATACTTCTTAAGTGGCTTGATATAAAAAGCTGAATATGGCCTTTTATACTTTGGACATCTCAAAACCAGACATAGGGCTTTTTAGTACAGTGCTGCTAATATCTAAGAGTTCTCCAAAGTAAGAAAGCAGGCAATGTCTCTTGTTCTTCAGCCATGCTGCTGCAATATCAGTGGAGATGCTGGCTGAAATAAAGGTTTCTCATAATGCAAACAGTTATTGTCTCTTCCACTAAGAAGCCCTCAGTCAGAATCTCTAGCACACTGCAGGGCTAATGAAGAGGAAGGATTAGAAAAATAAGCAGAGCATGCAGGACAGTTCATTGTGGTAGACAGCACAGCAGCCTGGGTCTGTAATGAGCGATACAGACCTCTTGTGGTGGTCAGAACTCAGTAGGTTTCTGCTAGTTAACCAAATGTGTATTTCACAAAAATTAGCTGGCATTTTGTGCTTATATTATAACAGTTATAATCAGTTTCAGAAATAAATAAAAAAAAGTTTGTGGCTTTCTATTCTTTCTCAAATACCTCTATGTTTTTTAAAACAGTCTCCTGCATGAATTTTTATTTACATATTTTACAAACTGCAATTTGTGGCAATTTTTCCTTCAGAATGTAATAAATTAATTAGAGACCTGAAATTCTATTAACACAGTTCTTTCTAGTGCATTTCCTGTCATGTGCACTTTGAAACATCCCAGGAAAATGTACTAATTGGGAGAACTCAATAGCAGTCAGAAAAATTACAAGACAAACTGGGAAAAACAGCAATTATGCAACACATAATGAATATATTACAGTCAACTGAATTCTTTTCTCTTGCAGAAAACATAGAAATAATTAAGAGTAGTAGTGCTATTTTGTGCGACAAGAAGAAATATTAAGGTAAAGGGTAGACGGAACAATTAAATTATGCAGGCAATTCATTTGCAAAAGCTTGGAAAAAGCAAGTGATTAACTGAAAGCCATGATCTAACCCACCAGATGACTGCATGAGAGCTAAACTGCAGCATGTACACCACTATGAGTGAAAATATCTGGCAGTGTTACTTGAATTTCACAAAAAGAATGACCTTTCACACTCACCTATAAATATAGATACATATTACACCCTCTGTTGTGCAAAGGATCTTGCAGACTTGGCCTCATTTCAAAGAACAGTGGGTTTGACCCATATCAGCATGTTATGAAGAATTCTCTTAGTTCACTTTCAAAGACTCCCCCAGTGAAGATCTTCCATGGGAATCCACACTTCAAATCCTGGCAATACATTCAGTCTCTCTGGTGTGTATTACATGCATCCCACAAGATTCACAGTATTTTGAAATGCCCTTTTTACTGCTTTCCTCACCTATTTGAAAAATGCTGCCTATACTGCCTGCTAGCAGTGCCCAGCAGCTTGACATTATCTGTGAGCAGCCTTTTTCATGCCCCTCTATGGTCTACCTGGACCTGTACCTACCAGCTCACAGTATCCCTACAGCAGAGCAGATGTAGCTCTCTACTCTTCTTTGCAGGTAGCTATTCTTTGATGAGGTCCTGCTATGAGACCCTCCTGTGGGGCAGGTGCTCCTGGTAGCAGTGCTTTTGGTCTCATAAGCACAATGGCTCCATGCTTCACATGTATTATCAAGACTTTGAAAAAAAAAATCTCACCAAATATCTTGAGCTTTGGGGTGAACACAGCCTTAATCAGGTCATCCTTGGGGACAGCTGCTAATGGTGGAGTCACATGGACAGTGTAAGGAAGCACACCCATACCCTTGAGGGTACCTGAGTATCTGAACCAGAGGTTTCCTTCCCAGCAATCCCACTGTATTATGAATTCCACAAGGTATTGTCCAAGACTAAGGCCCCATTGGCCTTGGAGTCACAAGAGCCTGTGAAAACCACCAACATCTTTAGAGAGCATAGCTTCTTCATATAGTTGGCTTTTCCTCATTTTTTTTCTCCGAAGCACACACGGGGAAAGAACATACAGCTTCCAAAAATCCGCTAATTCTGGATACTTCTACACTTTTGAGCAGTTACACCAAGATCAGATGTTCAACAATTCACTGGAGCCTGAACTAGCACATACAAATGGAAGAAAACTCTACTCAGAAGAAAATCTGTTCACAGAGAAATAGAACACTTTGTGTAATATTATTCTATTTTTTTCCTAACAAAGAGAACACACTAAGGTGAAGAGTTACATTTTATAAGAAGATAGTACTGATAGATAAATGCAAGTAGACTGCTCTGTTCAAGCTGAACTCAGGATGTAAACCAGACAGTAGCACTTGGTTATCTGCAGGCCTGTAATTATTCTAACTCTCCACTGGATGTCAATACTGTGTAATACAAATGTTGGCTCTAAATTCACTGCTTAGAGCAGTGCAAGCCCTCTTTTTAGGTGTGATTATTGTTTAAGAACATAATTAGTAAGGAATGTAATCACAGTAAGTGAACCTCACCCATTTGGAAGTAGGGAGAGGAAAACCTGTAATAGTAAAGGCACTGCTTTCTCCCTTCCCTGAAAAGTTAAGTTCGCAATTGTGCTCCCGTTACATAGATGATGCTTTCTGCCCTGAAGTGTTTCTCAGAACTGGGGACTTGGTGTCTAAAATTTCTACTAAATATAGTAAAGTATTCTAAATAACATCGGTTCAACATTACTTTCCAATTTTTAGAGAGAGACTTACAGAATTCAGGCACTTGAAACCTGGTACCCAAGTTGAAAAAAAAAAATTTCCAAAACCACATGGCTAAAATTACTGATTGTCTTAAACAAGCCTTAGTTAAGTTCTGAAAATCCAAGGCTTTATATACCTGTTGCCTCTACCTAAAATCAATTCTCTGGTGCAGAGTTTTGCTCTGCAGGGAAGAGGCAAGGTCTAAGGAAGAGCCAACAGTAGCCAAAGTACAAAAGCAGGAGATGCAATGGCATGAAGGCAAGCAGAGAGAAGGAATAAAAATTCCCTGTCCTGCAGATAGAGAAATTTAGAGGATAACCTGTATTTCTTTTGAAATCCCAGTGAACACTCCCTGGTAAAAATTCCATTAAATGAGTGGTGCAAGGGAGGGGAGTTTAATGATCTCTATGATTCTCCTGCTGCTGCCAGTGCATGATGCCCCTTTGTTACAGTCTGGTTCTTAAAATGATGAGAAATGCCTCTGCCCAAATAAAGGTGCAAATGAGACTGTATGTCAAGAGTCAATAGTATGGATTTTATTTAACAGTAAATGTGTGTATGTGAGAGGATGAGAGAGAGAGAAAGAAAGAGAAAAGAGGTGGGGGAGGACAGAAAGAGAGTGACAGAGACACATAAAAGAAGATATCACCACTCCGTGGATCCCACCAACCAGCGTCCCGATGATCCTCTCCATCTGGTCTTCTTGGTGGTGAGGATGCCATTGAAGAGCATAGAATCCAATGGATTAATGTATGTTCAGGCCAGGTGGGAATGTCCAGGCACCTGCCTGAGGTGGATGTTTGATGGATTCTGACACCCTCTCACTGCCTCTCACGTGAATGTTCCATGGATGTGCCCTTCCTGGGCTTGGGGGTTTTACAGCTGGGTGGGTTTGTGTAAGGGACAATGGGTGTTCACTGCCTCTGACCAGAGGTTACACCACACCCCCAAAATTCTCCTCCTCCCTGCTTTGTTGGGTGTTGGGGGGAAGTCTGTGCAAACCCGGCCCCTGTGGGCTATGGCCTCCCCCTAAACCCAGCCAGGGATGATTTTCTGCTGGTTTTGGCTTTCTTGTGGATGCATTCTTCTCCCTCAGCCTTGTTTAGTTCTTCCTAGACCTGAGATGATTGAAGGATATTGTCTCCTTTATCTTATCTAGGCAGCTTAACTCACAGTCCAAAGGCACCTTCAGGGAGGGGTGAGCTTTGGTGGTCGTAGATTCTTTATACAGTTTTTGCTATAATGGCCAAATCTCCTTCATAACGATGTTTAAGGTATGAACCATTTCAGTCTCTGACACCCTTGAAGAGGAGAGGGAAACCTGCTGATGACAAAATCTGAATCTGAGTTAGCAGAGTATAATTTTTTAATTTAAAACTTTTTTTTTTTTAGTAACTGAAAGAAAAGCAGTTTAATATGGTACTTTTGGCAAAGCAGGGGTGTTCAGGTGGTTTTCTTCCATTTTGTTTCCCCACTTCAATATATAGCAAATTAGCACAAACCAAATGTAGAGAACAAAATGAACAGAAATGGAGATTCTATGATCGAGCTCCTAAAGCTGAGCTGATACCAGTGGCACCCCAGGCTTCTGTGATTATGCCTAATGATGCCTGTGGTATTTAAATTTCATAAGGATTTAATATTTGACACTGTGACAAGATTTTTTCCAAGCATGCATGGAGTGTTTTTTATAGTTTTTATTTGGCCTATTTATTCAAAATGTACTATATTTAAGATTGCTGTAATCACATACATGCATTGGTTACTGGCCACAATGTTCAAGCTATTAATCATACCACAGAATCTATGGCAGATGTAAAAATTAAATTTTATTTATCAAAGTTATTCATTGGAAATGTCAGACCAAGAAATTTACTCCTTAGGATTTTGACTTTTCTTACATACATCTGGCACTGGGTTCAAGGATTTAGAAAGGTGTAAATCATATTTTTGCTCCATCCAGAATGTGTTGGCACAAAACTAAAATTACATTTCCAGAAATACAAACCCTTTGTTCGGATGGCCTTTTTTTTTCTGCCAAATTATACCACCAGTGCTATTTCTTTAGTCTAACACTATTTTCCACTATAATCCCATCTTTTAAGAAACAAACCAAAGCCTCTATCCTTGCAGAAGTTTCAATCTCACAGTTATAACTACCTTTCAACTAAGTTGGGAAAGTGGTCTCCAGTGACAGGCTTGGAGGATTCTGGTTACTTTTTCCATAAACAGCTCTGATAGAGAAAAACAGGTTCAGGGAAAAGATTGTTTTTGTGTTATGATCCACAAAAGCTCAGACTCTGAAAATCTTAGCAGTATATGAGTTTATTTACAAAAGAAAGTATCTTTGAAAATAACTAGCATAAATTTAGGCTGACAGACCCCAAATAATCGTCTGTTGTTTGCTACAATGGGAAACCTCCTACAACCCAAACTTGCTTGACTTTTCTATTAAAAAGAACAAATCAGGTACAATAATACAGAAAATAAGGGGGAAAAAAAACCAAAAACTAACTACCAAGGTTAGCACTATGGGACAAAAATACACTCACCATATGAGTGTACAGAGTGCTGCAGGTTTGTTCCTGTTTTGTTTTTTCTTCCTTGCAAATTGTTTTTGCTTTACAAACATTCCTTTTATATACATATATGATATATCAAAGTGTAAGAACTAAATTAATTTCAATTGTCTTCTGCTTGAACTAATATATGTTAATGTCTGGGGATTTTTTTCTTTACCTTCTCTTTCCAAACATTGTTGTAATACATCTTTTTGTATTGGTATCATAGATCTATTATAGGACATTATAATTTAAAAATTAGTCCTTGAGCACCTTATAAACTGGCCCAAATAATGAAAGTACCTGAGGGATGGTATGTAAGAGAGTGTATGGATGCCTGCATAGAAAGGAATCCTCTGTTGAAATGCAGAGAAGGAAGTGTTTGAGCTTTCTTCACCCAAGCCTACCAGCTGCAAAACCCTAACAGGAATTTGAGGCATACCAGTATAAATCCAGCAGTTTCAATAGGCTGCTTCAGGCATTAGTGTTAACATCTCTACAGCTGTTATGAGGGAAAAGATAAGCAGGGGCTACCAGGTTCTTTCCATGACCTGTCATATGGTGATACAAATTCAACACACTTATTTGTTCTTAAACACTCCTCTCAGGGTTTTTTTTGGTAAGTTTTCCTACATTCCTCCTACTTCAATGTCTTCTTGTTTGCCAGCATCCTACTCGTACTCAAAACGAGTAAGATTTGTTTTCCAGAATGTCAGTATTTCCAGGTGTCAATTTTTGTCCTATTTCAGATGCAGAAGTGCCAGCAGGGGGTTGGCTCTCTTTTTCTGGCTCCACTCTACATTAAGTTCAACATTTCCTGAAAAGGGTTTGTGTTTCAGAACAACTAATTAAAAAAAAAAAATCAACAAAAAAAAACCAACAAGAAAAACCAACAAACTCACCCAAGGCTCGAAACAAGACAGTTAAAGGAAGGAAAAGCTCTCAACTGCAGCTTGAAAGTTCTTCAAGAAGAGGAAGGTAAAAGGCTGAAAGAACATACAGTTCTCATCCATGCCCCTTCTTCATGCCAACATATTTCTTCCTTCCAACTTCTGATCACAAATTAGTAGTTTAGAAACTCACCCTGTAGTGTTTTTGACTGTTATTCTGGGTCTCCTTTCACCTAAATAACAACCATCTGGCAGTGTCACAAATCAGATTCATGTGATGAACTGTATATAACAACCAGTTCAAGGATTGTCAGGGGAAGGGTTAACACTCCTGCCCTGAGCAGAAGGACCACAGCTGCATGCTGTAAACCCTGCACAAAGACTGTCAGAAAGGAAGGGCTGGGTCAGCTGTAAAGAATTAAGCAAATCCCCCTACTACAAGAAAGGGGAAGAAGAGTGGAATTAAGAAATCCTTTTCTGCTCTTGTCTTTTGTTCATAGTAAAATAGATAACTGGGAACATTTGAAGCATACCTTGACCCTTAACCTCTGTACAATTTTTCCTTATGAAGGGCCTCGCTCCTTGCTCTCACAGAGCCTGAGTAATTAATCTTCATTCCGGTAATGTCTGAGGTTTGCACAAGGTGTGTGGAAAACAGACCACATGAACCTGCAAACTCACTTGTTATTTGTCTGGAAATCTGTATTCCCTGCTCTCAATCTGGTGTTACATCCCTAAAAGGAAAGGTGGAGGGTTTACTCTATGCTGAAATACTCTCTGCACAAATCCTTCTTCAAGGATGTGATTGCATTAAAGTAGCATGAAGGTGTCTTGCTTTCCACAAAGTGTTAAAAGCCAACTTCAATACAAACAGAATGTCCAAAATGCAGTTCCCTGAAAGGTTTATCACAGGGATATTAAGAAGTGGCAGATCTTCCTGCTACAATAAGTCATGAGGTAGCTGGGAACAAAATACATGTCACAGGATGTTAGATGGAAAGAAAAATAACAAGGGCTGGTTGGTTTTGTGTGTCCAAAGGCTCTTTTGTGGAGAGGAGGAATGTGAAATGCTGGAGCCTGTTGCAGAAAGGAGGCTTTCACAAAAATCTGTGTTTGAGGATGCTATTACAGCCTGGAACCATGGTAATGGTATAGTCCAGACTTCTCATGATGGGTGGGGAAGGCCACATTCTGCTCTGTTATTTCTTTCTGCTTTCTTAGGTCAAGTTTGTTGGAATGCCAAGGGTTATCAGGCATTGGACTTTTTGTTTGTTCTTTTGTAGTTGTGGCTTGAGAAATAATTTTTCTCTATGTATCCATGTGAATGTAGCTTATGTATGTATATATGCAACCAGAGTATATACATGGATCTAAATATATGAGTATACATACATCTGAAAACTTCTTTAGGAATAAAACCATTTATATACTGAGTTGTGCAAAAGCGCAGCCACATGCTTATGTCTGAAATCAATGAGCCTTTTTCTAGCAATAGAAGATGAGGGGGGTACATTTTGACAGTTGAGAGTACAGATTGACTTTTTCCTGAGCTCAGATCCAGGCATTTGCTGTTTGTCAGAAGGCTGTTGCACCTCTGGTGTCTTTGGAGGAACTGCCCAAGGGAGCAGCAACCTACCTGAACCTTTGTTCCTGCCTTCTCTGACTTGTGTGAGCTGATGCTTTGTGAACTTGTTTTCTCTGTAACCATTGCTGCACTGCATGTGATTGAAGCTGCTGTCCACCTGCAAGATTTACAGCAAGAATTGACTGTAGGTGCTACTGACAGTGGAAAAAGCAGATTTTTTTTTTCTGGCTTTTTTTTTGGGGGGCGTGGGGGTGAGTGAGACTATATTTCATTTATGAAAACATTTTTCAAAATTATTAGATCTCTTCCTCTGTAATTTGATTTGTTGGGTGGAAGGAGGGGGATGTGGAAGGAATAAACCTATTGTAGAATGTTTTTTTTAATAAAACAGCAAAAACCAAGACTCCAGACCAACAAACACTTACACGTAGCTTTAAATCTGCGTTAGACCCACGTGGCCTATATTTGTATTTGATTAATGATGATTATTTGAAAAAGATGGACTGGGTGGGATCAAATGGAAAAATATGTAGCTATAAAAATGTATACTTACTGTAAACTATTTTTATACTGTGTCAGTTCTATTATATTCTTTTATCTTGCATATTTGGCACACATTTTTAGGTTTCTAGCACAAGGAAAAGTTTGCACTGTCAAATTCTGTTTCATTCTAACAGAAGTGTATAACTAAGCCCCCATTTGCTAACAGAAGTGCAAGCAGAAACCCTACTGGCACTAGGGAACTTGGTTGCAGAATTGGGACCTTAGCTTGAATGAGCTCCAGGGGTTAATTTCCCATTCTTCCTTCCACTGGTGAGTTCAGTACTCTAGTCCTATTTGCATAGTTATGAGATTTAGTTTATAGTAGGATAGCAGGAACACTTTGTTAGCAATTCCCTTAATCCTTAGATGTGTTTTATCTTGTCTGTACACAAACCTGGTAGTCTGCAACCAGGTATTTGAGAGCAAAGTTAGAAAGCCATTTTACCATGTGAAATCTGCTCTCAGGAAACTAGCTCTCCCAAGTGATCTGTAAGAACCACTTTACTGCTTTTCAGAGACAGGACACAGAAAGGTCAAGTCAGGTGATAAAGGTACTGCCCCTCAAGTTCCTTTGTGAAGCTGGCACTTGGCTATACCTCTGAAACGAAACTTTCTGGAGGGTTAATATATCTTTAGTCTAAACTACTGCTCCAACCTCAGCCTAAAAACCTCTCCCTCTCTGAACTTCTTGATACTGCTGTGCATTTTCTAAAGAACTGATCTCCACTCCTGAGGAACCTGCAGCCTTGCACTGAGTGAAGTCTTGTAAACACGTAAAAACATGTAAACTTGTAAAAAAACACAGTTTTGTGTACATCATTGGAATCTCCCTGGATAAAAGATAGAAGACAGAGCATTATTGCTGTGTGATGACGGCTTTACATCTAAACTTCATTAGCTCTATGACTGAGACAGATTTTATCTTCTCTTTGGTAGCAGTGTCTAAATGGAAACCACCAAGACTGAGGTAAAACATCTCCACAAGACGTAGCCATTCATATTGCTCCATCCTCAACAAAGGTTCATATTCTGCAAATGTCTATTTTCTTCCGAACTGACTAAGAGAGATGGTCCAACCTACATCAGGTCGAGTGATGCTCATGGGCAAACACAAGATAACTGAAATGATTTTGTTTCTATCTCTAGTGCATGAAGTTGTTAGAGAAAAAAAATTATCCACAACTCAACAACACAAGTGAATTCAGTGTATATAACAATAGATGCAACCAGCCCCAGACTTGCAGCAAAAAGCTTTTGCAGGCTGCCCCTTGGGACTTCAGGTCAAGAGTTCCCAGTCTCTTCCTTTTGCTCCCACTGTGGCACAATTTCTGTGAGAGCACAGGGCTTGGACTACTGCTGGAGTGACGTACCAAGAAAGAGGTTTACCTTCCTACAGCCTGTAATTCTGGGCTATAATCACACACAATATCCTCCAGAGACTTTTTGACAAACTGGAAGGCACAGGAACCACGGAGTCATTTAGTAGAAATTGTTGTGCTTGACATGTCTGCGGGGTTATTGAAGTACAGTGGGGTTTCAGATCTTATTTTCTATCAAAGTATGTTTTACACACCTTTAAAGACTCTAAAGCAAATAAACAGAGAAGTCCTTGAGTAGCCAAATGTAGTTGCTATTATGCCAGTTATTTAGAAATATTCTCATATTTAACATTGCATTCCAGTGCCGAACAAGGAAGCATGTTCTAGCCCTGTAGCATGAATACATATACTATTAATTAAAATGAACCAAGTGCATGTGTAGTTATGGCAAATTAAATTATACATAAATTATCAAGTAAAAGTAATTATTGGGCCCCGCTGAGTGAAAAATTTCTACAGTAGACTATGATGAAAAGCTATAGAAAAGTAGATGTTTGACTTTCAGACATCATATCATTTTCTGGCTTTTAGACCTGCAAATCTTCATGCTTGGTGAGTAGAACCCGGGCTGGAGCAAGGGTTTTAGCCCCAGGCCTCCCACATTTTAGGTGGCCACTCTGAGAGCTAGGTTTTTGGCTATTTGGGGGAGGACCTCTGTAATTTTGAGAAGAAATTTCATTTTTGGGCAGAAAACACTTTCCCGATCACTGTTTCATTGAATTTGGCACACACTGTACAAAGCTGTATTTTGGGTAAGTCAGCACTTTCCAAGTAAAATCCACTTTGTCAGAAAACTGGCTACTAGCTTTCACCCTGTGCTAGCTGCACAAATGCCCTGCAAGGAAAAAAAAATCCAGCTGAATAGGATGTTCCAGCTGTGGGAGCTGAAGTCTGGCAGGTGACATAACTGGTGTTTTCCATTCCTTCTCACAGATCCATCTGACCAAGTGCTGTGTCTTTCCTGTGTTTTCCCAGCCATAAGTCTGATCTCTGCTTCATATGGGGTGATTGAGAAAAAAGATCTCTTACAATGCCAACGCTTGCTTAAAGGCAGGTGAAATGGGGGATAATCCTGCACAACAAATTAGGAAAGAACTTAATATGAGATCGTGCTGTTGTTAAATCAATGGTTTCTGGAGAGTACTAAGTATCACAAGAGAGACATCTGTGTCTTACCAGTCCGTAGGATATAGCCTCTGTTGTTCTTCAGTATAGATGTTCCATTTTTATTTCATTTTGTTGGTTTTGTTTTAATAACTGAAATAAAATAAAATAAAATAAAATACAAAAGGTGTGTATTTGTATGTATGACTCAATGCAAGTGTAACAAAAGTGAATGCAAAAAGAAAATCATTAAAAGGACAATTGCATGTGACCAACTGAAATGTTTTAATAGATTTTAAACTTAGGAAATGCCTTTAGGAAAGGCATTCATGGAAAGAGGAGGGGGGGAAAATATTTAAACTTATGAATAGTTAAGCAGTGCTATCAGAGGGAGTAACTGCTTATCCACCCCAAGAAATATCAGAAACATGACAGAGCTGAACAACCTGCTTCATATGTGTGAAAATCAGGCAAGATGGGAATATATAAAGTCTGGGAAGGACAGGTCTTGTCATTTTTGGCTGGTTGGTTAGTTGATTGCTTGGAGGGGAGGGGTTGTTGTTTGTTTGATTTTCTCTGAAGATGATGACAGTACTTTCAGTAGGAGCTGGTTTGTGCTGTCCCAAAGGGTTAACTACAGTTCAGCTCTAGGGGTGGAAAGTATGTCCCAGCAGCTGGGCTGAAGAAGACAGAGAAAAGGCCTGAGCTGCAGGAACATGGTTTTGTGCAATCTTCCCTATTTCTTCTCTCCCCTCCCTTCAAAGGGAGGATTAAACACCCACCACAAAAAATCCTGTAATCTGAACAATCTTTTTCTTAATTTAAAGACTCTTCATATACAACCGAAATGCTGAGTTGAATTAGGCTACAGTCCCCAAGCTACTCTACCTCATTCTGAGTGGTATGAAAGATGAGGATCAGGAGTTGGTATTACCTTATAATAAATTGATGTTCTGATCAAGAATAGCCTGATAGCAATGTATATATATTCATTTTTTTTAATAATTGATCTTGAAGACCACTTACCAAATCAGTTAAGATGAGAAATGCAATGTGATTATATTATTCTACTGCTATAATTCATAAATATATTTCCCTAATCAGGGTGGAAAGTTCAACTGACAACACATTTCCAACAGCAACCACATATTCTTTTCATGTCACAAGGCCTCTTTACTTTCATCAGAGAAGAGCACTAAATACTGAATTTTTAGCTATGAGTGAGAGAAATATTTATGTTGTAGATAAGTGTGAATTTTCATGGAACCTCATGGCAAGAATATTTCAGCAGAATGACCCTGCTATGCACATTCAGGGAACATATAATGGGATACCACATAAATGAGTGGAAAAAAAGTTATCACAGCACTTTGAAAGGGAAATAATAGCATTTTATTACTCTTTTGGGCAGCATGAAGCAACACAATTTCTAGTCTGACTCCTTAGTGTTGCTAACAAATTTCACTTAGTTTAATAAAAGTATAATTATCTTTTACTTAAGCTCAACTCGAAGTCATTATTAGAACTGGGCAGAAGAAGGAAATTCCACTTCATGTAGTACTTTGCCGTTTCAAATTAGACTACTCTGATTTGGCAATGAAAACAAAATAAATGTGAACCTTCTCCAAGAGAGGAATGGAGGGTTGGCCAAAAATTCTGAAGCTATTGTTACGCCCACCTGGTTGAATACTGAGGAGCCAAAGCAGAAGGCAGTAGAAAGATTAAGTTCTTCTTCTGTAACCATCTTTGTTTTGCCAACACATGCTTAGCTTTCTGTATATGTTTAAGCACCACTGACTTTACTAGGATTAAGCTCATGTTTAAATTGAATCCAAGAGAGTTCATCAGCCCTCTCCTGTGAATTAGGCAGTTGATGACTGGCAGCCAACACAGCTGTACTGGTGGTGATCCCCAAAAAAGCATCTATTCACAGATTTCTGCTGACAAGTATTGTTGTTCAAAGCAATAGAAAAACAAAACAGAGGATTTTAACAAGATACTATACTGTATTTTCTATTTCATGTACCCCATTTCTGTATTATTACTTGCATTTGAAAAATTATTTCTCAAAATCCTGAAAAATTATTTTTTTATTTATTTCAGAGTGCAAAATGAGGAATCTGATTTACATGACAGATTTTAAGTTTGCTGCTGGAATTGTTTTAGATGAAAATCTGGAGTTGGTGTTGAATTATATTACTGATGAAAAGTGCAAGAGAAAAATGTGAAATTCTGCTTGATAAAACATGTCCAAATTGAATGGTATGGGGAGTGTTGATTGAAACCAGAGGACATCAGTTAAAATAAGGTAAGACAATGGATTAGGAGAAAAGTAGTATGACTTACTACTTCTCCTGACTATGGCTCGTTCCCCAGCTGAGCTGTCTTCTGGCCTTGCACTGCAGCCAGGAGGACTGGTGAAGTGGTGCCCCATCCTGCATTCCAGGATATGTGGTCTCAGATATAGAGAGGGTAAAATCACACAGTTTCCCTGGCATAAATATATACATAAATAATTTTGCATAGCTTTTTTTTTTTTTCCTTTTAGAAATGTCTCGTAAATTGGGTGATTAGGTCAATACAAAGCTCTAAGCAGTTCAGTGCTGACCTTGCTTTCTTGAGCATATGCCTCGTGCAAACCTTGAGCATATTAAGTGTCACTGCTAAAGAATTTACATTTCATCAAAGATTCCTAAGCAGACAGTCTGTAAACTCTCAGTGCAGCAGCATGGGTTCTTGATCTAATGTTTCCCAAAAAATCGACAGTGGTTTTTAATAGCCAGAGTTGTGAAAGCCCAGTTTCCTATCACTGTACTCTTACAGCTAACTAAATATTTCAATAAATTATGTTTAAAAAAGCTTATACTTTATCACACATTGGGGAATTCATATTGACTATCATCAGTCACAATACAATGATCTTTTTTTCCTACATCTGGCAACATATTCAGGTATCTTTTGAAATCTTTATGTTCATATCAGATTAGGTTAAAACTGGTTTGAACACTCCAGGAAAAGAAATGAAGAAGACTGAATGAACCTGGGAACCATGCCTCACTTAAGAAATCGGATAAGAATAGGTAAATTTTATATTTCTATTAGCATGATAGAGTTTTGGTGGAGTAGTTTGAATCCCATATTCTCACTTTCTTCTTCACCTTGTAAAATATTCAGTTGTCATCCCATTTTACCAGAACTTTTTAAAAGGAAAACAACAGAGATACACAACGTGAAAATACCAAGCCTGCCTTTGTCAAAAGGGCAAATGATATGTAGTGCTGGGAACTCCTGTGTAGCTGATGCCAAAAGTGAATTAAAGCCTGGAGGTATGGCTGTACTTTAGTACTGAGACATCAGGTGTGAATAGTTGCCTGGCTGAAAGAGACCTCATTTGTGGCTGGGTTTGCTGACCATAAATCTGAAGTAAGGAAAGGCAGAGGGCTGAGTTGGCATCCCAAAGTGCTTATGCTTGTAAAAGCCCCAAATATTCTGTGTGCCCTGAAATATTGACGCCTGTCTGACTGAAACCAGTAACCTTCTACAACTGCTTTTGACATGGACACCCACATGCAGAATGGGAGGCCAAACCTCTGAGGGGCAGTTCATTCTGCTGTCTGCAGCTGGATTTGCTTCAAAGCTTCAATTAGCGCTTTTCTTCCATAATGGTGATTTAATGAAAAAATGTTTTGTAAAACATTGGTATTCTCTGAAAATTTGATGATTTAGCTTCTCAGGTTCAGGGGAGAGAGAGAAAAACATCTACCTGGAAGAAGGGAAGCTTAAAGTCAACTTCTTCACTGCCTGGTTCCTTATTGAGAGTCAAGTTCAGCTCTTTTTTGGCCTAAAACAAGTAACCAATCTGTACGTTATAGATAATATTCCAGTTTGTCTCCTGGGTTAGATTTCTTTCCTTTCTCCTAATTTAAAAGAAGGTAGTGGTTTTGTTCCTGTTAGAATAGGCTTTGAAACCTCAGTGTGTTTCATGTGATGGAATTACTGTTTTTCAGCCAGCCCTTTGGTTTTTACTCAGGGGTAGTTATTGTGGTATTGTCTGATAGGTTTCTGGTAAACCCCCAGGAAAATCTAGCAGGGAGGAGATAAAAGTAGCTGCAAACACAGTAATGCTCTCCTTGTTTTAATATCTTGTTCAGAGCTAAAAGAATGAGATTGCAGTTATGATGTTTATTCTGATCATAGAAAATAGAGAAAAATATATACTTAAGAAGACCAGGAAAACAGAGGATATATATTTATTTATTAATGTAAATAAAGGGATATAATAATACAACATATTGAGGTTTTTCTATGTTAGTGCATGGTCAGCAGGGCTGGCTGATAAATCTTTAGTACTAATTTACAGGCCAAATAAAATGAAGAGATCTAGAATAAAGGCAAAGAGGTCACTGAAGACCTGTCTGAACCCAGAGTTCAACCTGCCAAACCCCAGTGACTTGGACACTACCACTATGCTTAAGGAGAGGCCCAAGAGAGTTCACATCTGTCTACAAAGTAGTCTTGCATATACCACAGATCTGTCCATGCTCAGTGACTGAGCTTGTCACACAGTATACAGGCAACTGCTTACCACAAATAAGCATCCACAACACTACATCCATTTAAAACGACTGCATGGAATAATGTTTTACTCTGTTGCTCATTCCACTGAGTAGCAGATCTTTATGGTTTGTGATAGGGATGCTACTGCATGTCCTGTTTCCATCAACAGTCATTAATCCAAGCTACATACTGCCAGCCAAGGCCGGGGTTACACACAGTCTATTTGTCCATATTAGCTGGAAAAAAAATAGTACTCTATTGGCTGAAGAATTATTTAGGAAAAATTTTAAATCTTTTAAATTATATTTGACCTAGTCATCTTCATTCATTGGGAAGAAAAATTGGACATAAAGGTACACTAAGCAGGACTACAGTCATAAAATATATGCTGTTGGGAGCTTCCTCCTTAAAACAGCATTATCAGTTAGACACTGTATAGTATCTCCAGCCTATAACAGATGTGTCACAGCCATGCTGCTGTTGCTTGTTTTATCAGCATCTTTTTTGAAACTATTAAAATTCTGTCTCCCCCCACTCCCACCCTTGAAGTCATGAATTGGTCCTGTTTTACTTAAACTCAACTAAAATATTTTGCATTATCTTCACTAAATGAGACAGAGGCCACAAATAGCAGCAGCACCATTCAGTCATGGGGCAGTTAAGATGAATAGGATGGGATCAGCATTATTTCATGTGCTGAACTATGTGAACAAGAGAAACTTGTGAGAATTTAATCTGCCCAAGCTGTTGCTCTGCCGAAGTTTACCAAAGCTTTCCAGGCATGGATGTGCTGAAAACGGTGGGGGCATTGAAGTAGCAACCCAGCAAAGTCCAGTAAGGCAAATACTGGCCATAAATTGGAAGTGTGAGCAGAGCAAACTAGTTTTCCAGAAGTGAGAAGTCTTTTCAAGGGTTGGATCAGTGATAGAGGCTCAACATTTAGCTGTGGTCCTTGGCTGCCAAAACCCTGCCAAGTAGTACATTGCTTCAGTGAAACAAGTTCAAAAGTGTCTTTTCATAAGGGCACTATGTATTTCAAAGCCTATTTACCCATCTAGACTATCTATGCAATCTATTCATATATAGTGAAGAGTCATCTGTTGGTCTGCAAGAGCTAGAGATCCAGTCCAAAGGCTTTGGCTAAAGTTATGTTCATCTTCTTCTCTGGTATTTGAGCTGATGTCATCTTTTCTTCATAAGTAGAAGCTAGGTATTTAACATCCTTGAGAAAATACTTTTCCATTTCTTACTGCAAGATTTGCAGAAGAGGAGGGAACACATATTTAAAGAATCAGTTGCCTAAACATAGGTGTCTTGTGCTCATTTGGATCCTCAAGGATGTCCTGTTTAGCCTGTAGGTGAATAAGGATTTTCTACAGGTACTGACAGCCCCAACTGACTGTGTTACAGCAACTAAGACAGCACTATGCCTTTTTTAAGTCAAGTGAGGCTGCTCCCTGAATCTGTGTTTGACTTGCTGGGTTATAGTTTCTGGAAGCAGTGGTCAGTGAAGGCAACCCACCAGAGAGTCCAGTAACTCCTGCACTGGACTGGCAGCCAGGTCACATTAGCCTTGTTTGGAGAGGCCAAAGTGTTTAGGAAGAACCACAAATAGACCATGAATAGTGAACAACATGGGCTAACTCAAGAATGTGACAGTGAATACTAAATGCTTCATCTTAAATTTGAGTGTAGGGGAAAAAAACCCCACATTATTTATGAAAGCAACAAGTAATGTCAAAACTAAAGGTCTCTGACCTTTGTTTTCCTTTCTTCTTGACTTTTTCTGGAAAACACACTAATCAATCCTACTGTACAGTCCTTCAACTTCCTGGAGGTATCCCTCTCATAGTGCTTCATAAACATAACCACTGTCTATCAAAATCCTGAATCTTACTGTTTCTGAAGTGGAACACAGAGCCTCTGGAAAGAAAATACTAAGAGGCTAAAATGGATCCTGTGGATCCAAAAGAAGGATCCATAATTAACACTCAGCCAACACAAAAATTGCATGTCTTTGATTTGAGAAAAAAAATCATATTTGTTTCCAATTTTATACTACTTTTTCACATGCTAGCAAGTACTTGAATAAATGTAGCATTTTACATATAAAAACTGCAACCCAAGGGAGGCAGCAACAATTTAGCACACAAAACCATAGTGCTCTTTCTCATTGAGTTGCCAGAGAAGCCTTCCCGTATCCTCAGAAGAAATGAAAGCAGATGAAGTCCTGCATAGTCCATTCTCTAGCAGGAAGTAGATCATATTTCTCACATTTGTTACCAGCAAAGCTGATCTGCTCTGTTCCTATCAGAGATGGTCAGGATCAATGATTTGAGGTTTTGCCTTTTTAGGAGTTATACTTCTCATCCTGTTATATACTTTGTTAATTTTACAGCAGTTTGATGCTATGAAGGAGAGCCTACTATTCTGTCAATAGTACAAGGTCACTCTACCAGTGTAACATAACACATCCCCAGCTTGCACGCTTCAGGCATTTGAGTAGATTGATTTTGTTCTAGTAAAATGTAGTGATGCATCTTTCCTTTTTGCTTTTCTGTGGACAGTGAATCCAATGCTAATGTCAAAAGTAACTTCATGTTGTGGTAATATATTACATTTAGAAACCTCAGATAATGTAAAGATCTGAATGTCATAATACTTTACGTCTGGGAAAGTATTTTTTCCTCCTTTTATGAACTGTACAAATGTTGAATGATGAAAACCACTTAAAATTTTTATCTATTTGCCAGCTTGCCAATATGCAGCAAGGAGCGTATACAAACAGGTTGACAGGCATTCATGCTTGAAGGATGTGGAGAAAGAAACAGAGGGATAAAATTGAAGGACCACAGATTAGTAGTAGTTTCCCAAATTATTTTAAACTCCAGAAAATGCAACCTGAAGCACTTCTGAAATGTAAAAATTGAAAAGTCTTTCTCAAATTCAAAGAGCTAGCCATTTGCAGTGAAAGCTTTGGATGCATTAAGTATATTTAGTCTCCCATATTTTAGGGATGGAAATTACCAGAATAAGTTTTATGTTCTTGTGAATCTCATATTCTAATAAAATCCCTTTTTTGAAAGGTTTATAGTGCAGGATAATATTTAATGATGGTATGTTAGGTAGCAATTAGAGGAAAACCTTGACAGGCTTGTATAATGAAGTAACCAACAGGGAAATCCAATCATTTCTAGAAAGTACTTCAGAAAAGAATGAGGTTACATAAAATACATTCAGGAAAACTGGGAGGTAACTAAAGACTGGATACAACCATACTTTTTGTTTGTGTTTTACATGGGTGAAGACCAAAGGAATCACCAGCAGGGCAAGCCCAGAATGTTGAATATAAGCCATCTTTTAAATAAATGCTGAAATATTTATGAAGCACATCTAAGAGAGAATACACAGGGGTGAAAAGTTCACAGGTGGCATCACCCTCATGATTTTAGTCACCTGAGAAATTGCAAATGATAAGATGGATCAAACACAGAAGAGTTTAAAAGGTAAAAAACCTGCCACTTTCTGCTCTGTATAAAAACTTGTTATATATTTCAGGGTGAACCGTCAGAAAGTGACTTAATTTGCCATAGAGTATCTCAGGGACCAAAGATTGGAAAGCATGTTTCTGGTGGATTACTTGAAAAAATCTATCTCTGAGAATGGCAGAGGCATCTATTCCTACTCAAATATGTGTCACAAAAATACATGCCATTAAATGATACACATTGAGGCAGCAATTTGGACAGCTGGTAAGAAAATTACACCTTATATGTGAAGCTACAAAGGCAGAAAAGAAAGTGGGAGCAACTGCCACTGCACAATGATTTTCATTTAATTTATTAGATTAACACACACCACTCATTTCTGCTTTTATTGTGGAAAAAAGTGTGCGTCCATGTCAAGGTAAATAATTATTTGGGCTTTTGATTCTAAATCAGGATATGTAAGGGATATGTAAAGGCTTTTTTCTTCCAAGTAATTAAAAAAGCTCAGAATCCGCGTTTTAACATTTGGATATCAAAAGCTTTTTTAATTAGGATGTTCTTTCTACAATGATTAGTATTCTTAGCAGATGGTTTTGCTCAAGAATCAAGACCATTGGAAACCAATATGTTTCTTAAACAAGCTATGGTTTTTGTCAGTGAGAATTTTGATCTAATTGGCATGTGTAATAAAGGGATTTCCTGTTCTAAATATACTGATTTTCTCAAATGTTGTGGCTATGTGTAACATATGTCTCCAAACCAGAGTATCCTCAATTACCAGTGTTCCAGAGTTTAAATTGTAAAAGCTCAAAGATCTTACACAGTTTCAAAATTTAATTCTAAAGTTCTGAGTTCAGTGGGATTTCAGGGCATTTATGACCTTTCCTGACATGCTCAATATCTTGCAGGATCAGGCCCTTAAGTAATGCCACAATAAGGAAGTATTCAGAATATGAATTTCTGGATTTTGTCATTAGGGATGTCAGAGAACTGGCTCAGCAATTGCAAAAAATTCAAAACATCTGGAAGACATCACATTTCATACTGATGGTACCTACTAGATTTAGGCAGAAAAGGCCAGCGTAATTTTTTTAAATGCTAGCTCTTTTTGAAATAAGTTGATACAAACATAGATAAGTTCTTAAAAATGTAGAAAACCTCACCAGATTTGAAAAAGGGTTTAACAGGAGGATTTAGAACAGACTATTATGACAGCCTTGGCCATGTCATAAATGGGCCAGATTTGATATAACAGAACAGATAGAAGGTGAAACAACCAAGATTTGCAGCAGAACTGGAGTTTTTACAAGAAGCATGAAGTGGAATATGAAATATTACATCCATATGCTAGAAAAACCACATGTCAAACAGAAGGAATGGTAGACTATCAAAGCAGTGACTTAAAATTTGTTGGGTTTGGCAAAGCAAGTCATAATCAGTACAATAAACAGAACACTCAAATACTTAAATAACCTTGAAGAAATGTTGTAACTGCAAACAATATTTCCCTCTTGATTAAAAAACAAAAAGCAGCACCAATTCTGTTAGGCAGTATTATGTTTTAGGTTTTTTTAAATTTGAGGGTATGCAACATTACTCCATTTTGTTTTTATAGTAAGTATAACTCTCTTGTGAAAACACCACCACTTATTAAATATTGGATGAACAATATCTACACTTTTGTGGGCGGTAAGGAATAACAAATGCAGCAACAAAGTGCAGATGACTGGAAATACCATGGGTTCTACCTTACACTATTATTTTGTGAAAAAATTTCTCACATTATTTATGGATTTGTCTCAGTGCAACACTGGAAGTTTTATCCATTCTTTTAGAACTTCTGAGGACATCATATCATCTTCAAAACTGTTTTCTTTCAGCAGTTACAGTATGTTACGCTAACCAAGATGCTACCTGCAGTGAACAGTTTAAATTGATCCTCTTGTTTTTGCTTTAATGTAAACTAAAGCTAACATAGTTCATAGATTTCAGGCAGATGTTACAAAACAACAGTTTACTTTAAAAGTCTCTGCAATGTGTCATCATTTACACTAACTGCATATGACTCTAAGAATTATTACTAGCATTTACAAGTAGGTATTACCTGAGCCATAGGATGATAGTCCTGCAAGTTACAGCATATAGGATGTATCTTTCATCTCTGAAGCTAACAACTCACTGAGAATTTTTTTTCCTTTTGAGAAATCTAATGCTCAGGTTTACAAAAATTGATGTTTGCTGAATTTTATGTGTGTTTCAGCTACCTTTCTCTCTGCTAAGATAAAAAATTGCACAAATTGGTCACACACCTGTAAACACATAATGTCCAAAACCAGGTTTTCATTAATCATTCCAAGTAAATTAAAGTGATAGTCTGAAAAAAAGGAAATGTTGATGGAATTGTAAGATTTCTTCCACTTTTACAGAGAAAAAAGCACTGGGTCTCAACTCCAAAGGTCCAGAATACCTCTATTCTACCTTGTCAGACAACAGGGTGTACCAAACAAGAAAGTGCTGCTTGTGATCCAGCCATTGTTTTCAGCTAGAATATTCACAAACACAGTTGTGAATTATTTTACTAGGAATGGCCAGAATATATGGATTTCCCCATTCTCATTGAAGAGGTATGTCCCTCAGGGAAAGGGCACGTGGTCTCTGCTGTAGGATCCTCACAGGAAGCCTGAACAGAAGGGTTCATGGTAGACCAAAGGTGAAGTGCCTGAAACACATTTGATGTGATTTACATGAAACTTAGACATTAAAAAATATAATTTCCATTTGTCAGACACTGTTTCAAGGCATTTTATTATGAAGTGGTCCCATCACACACAGCAATCTAGGCAGCATGGGAGAACACCTATGCATTTGTCTGCTTTTTCTTATGTGCAGGTTATCAGTGAGTGAAGCAGCAGAGTTATCCTTGCGTTTACTCTGTGTTTGAAAGGAGAAAGGGCGGGATTGCCAAGACAAGAGAACTGAATAGCAATAACAGGGCTCCACAAAAGTGTTAGTCACTCAGTTGTGATCTGCAGGACCAGCTGTACTTACAGGGAGCATGGGTATCTATGAGCCGCAGAGTCGCAGGTTGCTGGCACCTCCCTCTGGTTGAACTGAACAGTCCATAACTCCCATGGCTTTGTGATGACTGCCCCGGCCACATAAAATTAAAAGGTGCAATTAACGGGTGACATCATTCAGCAATTTTCTACTACAGTAGATATGCAATCCTTTCAGCAAGTCTAGACATTTTACTCTTCTCTTTTCCCCACGGAATTACAGAAGGAACCTGCAGTAGCATCCTGTGCAAGGGTTTAATCTCTATTTCCAACTTACATGGGTGCATCAGCAAATGCTCTGCCCTGCCTGTTGCTCAGAGGGCATCCCTCCTGAGGAAAAGGCAGAGAAAGAGGGAGATGGCTACATTTAAATAAAGGAAATTAAGAAGGAAGTCAAGAGGTAGAAGAAAGAGTTTAATCTCTAAGGCTAGAGCATTTCAAATGAGATTAAAGTTTCAGTTCAGTAACTGGAGCACAAATTTTTCTTTTTAAATTAAAATGGACAAGTGTGTAAATAATGCATAGAACATATTAAAAATATGAAGTTTTGCTTACATCCTACATTCAAGATTTTTTTATACCAGTCTGAGGATAGCTACAAGTGATGCCTGTTTACTAGGGGGGATTATCAATGGATGCAAAGCACTCATCAGTGTCTCCAAAGCAATTTCCTCAGCCTCTTTGGTAATTTTTTTCCTTTTTGCAACAGTATAATAATCTTGGCTTACTTCAGCTATCATTAACAATAGTACCGTTGCTAGCAGAGGGCAATTAAGAATTCCTTAAAAGAAAAAAACAGTTTCTTCAATCCCATTGCTTACTATAATTTACATTACCAGAAAGTTTAAGCCTGTAAATCTAGTTTAAAGTACATCAAATTGGTTTAGTGGGGGTTGTACATCCCAAAAGTTAGATCATTTTTTATGCATTCTGCCCTGAAAATCTCTTGTGTTTCTTGATCCCTTGACCACAGGCCAAATCACGGCACAACTTGGAGCAGGCAGTGAAGACAGAAGCTCATTTCTGCCTCCTGCTTCATTGTGGAATGGCCCATTTTTGGGACCCAAAGGAGCTAATGGTACAGATGGCGTAACAAATAAATTTTACAGTACCCAGTACCATTTCCTCTGATGAGCTAGGAAATTTTCAGCTCTCCATCACCTTATCACTTTTTATCAGTTCAAGGAACACTGACTCCAAAGCCAAAAATCATTCAATCAAAATTGACGTCTGGTAAATTTTTGCTGGGCTGTAAAGACCCACAAAATATGTCTGGTAATTCTTCAAGTTTGAGCCAGGCAATGAAGCCAAAGACTAAAGGAGCATTCAGCATGGTGAACTGCTAAGGAAAGATCTTCCTCAGTTTATCCATTGTGGGTCACTTATGCTTTCTGTAGGGCTTTAAATGCTAAGTCTGTTGCTGGCTTTCAGCCAGGCCTGTTGCTGGCGCCACAGACTCATAATTTTATCAGTCTTGCCTCTGTTTCACGAACATTTAATTGTTTTTGGGATATTCTTAGAACACAGAAATGATAGATCTTTTTGGCATTCAAATAAATTCATTAATTTGATTTATTTGTTTTCCCTAACAGCACAAGAGGTTTCAGCTGAATATTTATTTGCAAGGACTTGGTATATAGAGAAATGTGAGGAAAAACAAATGTTTTTGCACCATTCAGATTAACTGGCTGCAGTGCACATGGAGAATACACAGCCCATGTAGATGCAAAAGAAAAGCCAGTATAAATGTTTGCCTTACAGTATTCAATAAGAACTGCTAGAGGCATAACTTGCTCCTGGGGAAAACTGCTTGAGCTCTGTCTTCAGTGTTAGCCACACATCTTTCTGTGTTTCAGACTGGGTGTCTTTCTTTGACAATAATCTCTAAGAACAGGGTACCATTCCAGCACATGCAGAATATAGACAGAGCAAGTGTACTTATGCATGTTTACTCTTAAGAAAGGATAGGAGTATTATTTCCACTTTTTTTTGAGAGAATGAAGGCTTAGCAGGATGTATTCAAATGGCCCCCACACCTGACTTACCACATACCTTACCTTATAGTAACATGGATTTTGCATTAAAGAGAACAAAGAGTAACTCAAACTTTCTACTCTCCAGGGCATCACATTTGGATCCCTGTGCAAGTGGGGAGTGGGAGATGAGAGAGGTAACACAGCAAGACAAGACAATCTAGGCCCTTAGAACTCCTGTAGTCCAATCCTTCTAATTAGATGTAGATGTTTCTCTCCATTGGCTCTGCACTGATTTACAGTGTCAATGAGAAGACAGTTTCACACACTTGCTGCTGTTCTGAAAGAAGTCATCCCAGTAGCTTTGAAAACTAAAGGATGACTTATTAATGTGGCTGACTGTTGTAGAGGCAGTGCAGAAAATTGCCCAGTATCATGCAGTGAAGCCAGTGACCTGACAGAAAACTGTGCTGTGATCTCCTAAATCTGGCTGCATAGTTCTCCCAACAAGAACAGGTGCTGCACAGCCTGTAGACATACCCTGTGATGTGGGAGACAGTGCCACACCACTAGTTTAAATGATGGCAGTAGGAAAGGAAAGAGGAGAATGTATTGCTCTTCTCCATCGCATATCTACACTTGACCCCGTGGCAATTGTTCTCTCAGAGCAATATTGAAGTGTGGTAATGGAGTATATGAAGGTTCAGCAATGCTATGGATCTCATTGGCATGGAAAATTCTTCTGATTTACACAGGCTGTTATCATAAAAGGGAAAATGTCAGCTTTTCTTTTAAAAATAAACCTCAAAATCTCATGCACTTAGATAGGAAAACATTTACCAGTATGGTTTGCTCCTGGAAAATACATTATCATCACTAAGGATTAATGATTATTTCTTAGAGAAAATAATTTCCACTTTCTTATTTTAATAAGTTAAAAAATTGCATCTGGACTTCAAATTATGTAAGTATTTCAACATTATCAGAATGAAATATGCCTTTGTTTTCATACCTACTTTTATTTTTTCTTTAGATATTATATTCCAAAACACTTTTTAATAATTTAATGGGGGTTTTTTGTGTTGAGGATAGAAATTCTATTTATGAATAGCTCTAGTTGTTGAGGAAAGATGGAAAAAAAAGATCATGTCAGGCTCAAAAACCAGAAGACCAATAAAAAGAAACAAAAAATGTAGTATTTCTTAATATTTGGATTTCATACCAATGCCATGAATGTTGGTGGTCTGACACTGTGGTTTGGCAGTCCTACATTCATTCAAATGCTAAATATTTTTCAGCTCAGTTGTGCTCTCAGACATTTGTGCACATGAACAATTTGCTTACGAACAAGGCATCTGTGCAGAGATCAGCCCATTTGTTCTTAGCCATAGTTATTCACATTTGATTATTTATTATTCAGTCACATATGAATAGCAACACATTCTGGAAATGCTATTGTTCCAGAAATGCTATATAAACAGGACTTCACCAGTCCCCAAACTAAACCTCAAATATTTGTCGTGATAAAAACTATAACTCAGGTCTTGAAGACTACCACAGTGAAAAGGCATGATGGTTACAGAAATGAATGGAGGCACAGAGCAGCAAAGTGACTTCTGAAGCACCAAAATAGATTAGTAACAGAGTCCTTTATGCCTTCAGTTAGATACCTCAACTTTGGCTTCTCAGGATACTCTGTTCTCATGGTAGAGTTAAAGCACTGAAATGATTTAATAGGCATTTTCTTGGACAAACTGTTCTGTGTGTACTTGTCCAAAATGGGTAACTATTGACTTACATTGCTGGACTCATATGGGATAGATTAATTTTTAAGCTGCAATTTTTCACAACCAAAATGTTCTTTGAGTAGTAGAGAAGTAGATATAGCTGTTAATACAGTGCCTATCATTAGGGGATAATTTTAATTTATCTAAGATTTTCTTGCAATATGTTCAGAACTCTTTTTATTCTGTCCCATATACTGTAATTTATTACAATATTCCCATTTTGACTCCTATATTTTCCTATTTCTCGAATGTTTTCCTGGTTGACACCAGAAGATTTGTGCTATACCAAGATTTCATTTAATTCGAAATTTGAGATTATCTCTCAATGGACCGATGACAACCAAAATAATTACTATTTATAATATAGAATTATGCCTATGTTGGATTCAGAGTAAAAAGGGTATCTCTGATTTTTAATGTTATATATATATATATATAGTTAGCTTCTATGACAGCACAGTCAAGACTTTATTATCTCTTATTAAATAATGTGGAAGGAACTAATATTGTAACAGGTTTTCTTATATATTTGTTTCAAAAGTTCTTATGTAAATTTCTAGGCAAATGTTATAATAAAGCAATGTAAAATTAAGACTGATTTTTGCTGATCTTAAACCAAAGAGAAGGTGAAATTGTCCCTTCGCATCAGGCCAGCTACACCATTGCACTTTTGATGAGACAATAGCTGAAAGAGGTTTCAGAAGGGTTCTACATGCTGTCACTTACACATTAGGGATAATCTTTTCAGACTATTGGCAAAATGAGTTTGCCACAATCAGGTTGAGGTTTAAAATTTACATACTTCATTATGCAGCTGTCTTATGGTTTGGATTTGGTTTTGGAGAGCAAGTAGGCACCATTCAAAAATATTCATCTCTTTTGGGCTGCCAGGGGAACCTTAAGATCAAAATTTGGCTTTCCAAGTGATACAATTCATACGAAATCTGGTGAGAGTTTACAATTTTCACATTAGTAACAGTCACTTTGTTTCCATCAGAGAGGTTAGAAGCTGTCATTTTAGGTTTTTTTCTGCCTGCTGGTATGTTACAGCATTCACACCTGCCAGAAAATGTCAGAATGTTTATTCCAAGAATAAAAATTTGGGCATACATCCGCCTCCCAAAATAAATAGCACAGCAGATATATTCATCCAATAGCGCCTCCAATACTCACAGGTTGGACTTAGTCATTCTTCCTGTGAGAGGGTGGCCATCAATCACTGTCAAAGGAAGCCCTCAGTCTGGAGTCAAAAACAGGGATACTTAGATCAGTGGATGCGTAGCACAAGGAGACCATAGGGAGAGAATATGCCTTTTCATATTTGTGAGACAGCACTGTAAAGTCTTAAAAGCATCTGGGCTTGAAGAAGGAAAAATTGGAGTATGGAGAGTCTGCTGGTTTGCCAAGCAAATCATCTTTCAGTCACAACCTTCTCCTCCCACAAGACCAAAGGGTGAATATTTTCATAACAAAATGGAAATGCCAATGGAACATACTCAGCAATCATCTGCATTGATTTACCGGAAAAAAAGGAAATCTTTGTTCTATGGTGAAGTAGTACCACAATTTTAAGATGGTAAATGCATAAGAAACACCAAAACTGATATTCAGAAACTAATTTAGTCTGTCCAACTTACTCTTTGCAGATGAGTTCTAATAAATGAGTCTATTTTCAAAATCTTCCATTTAAGTGATATAAAAATAGAACAGATCAAGAAAGCTTTACAGGGAAAGGTAAGACCACTTTATCTTTAAAGTGCTGAAATTGGCTTTGCATTGCCTAAATTCCTATCTCAGTCACAGACTCCTTGTGTGACCCTGGATGAGTTATTAAATCTCTTTGCCTCAATACTTACAGAGAAGAAAATATCCCTCTGAAGTTGTTGTTTTACAAGTACTGAGGGGCAGCTAATGTATGTAGATTCTCATCTGACAGAGAATCCAAGTGAGGAAAATTATTGTTTCAAGCTCTCTCTATAGTCAGAGAAGGAGAATAAGAAGCTCCTTTGACATTTAATGTAGTCCAGTTATGCCAGAAGGGTCGTTTAGCAGTACCTGTTTTCATGCATACATAGCAGAGGAAACTTAGGGTGACCAAACTCCTCATGTGCTGCTTGGCTTACCTGGTTGGTCAAAAAATTGTCTCTCTTCCCCCTTGCCCCCCATGCTGATATGACCTCCTCCAGAAGAGCTGGTAACTTCTTTCTTCTTTGTGTTTCATTTGGGTCAAGCTCCACAGCTAGACTGTTTTGCAAGAACTGGTGTAGGAAAAAACACCTCTTATGCATGACATCATCTGGATACAAGACCACAAATCCTTAAAGGCCCTGTATCTACAGTTCTTACAAATTCAGTGCTCTCTGTTTTTTTTTTCTAAAATGTTTTTTATGAGATGTCTGAAGCAATATTTTTGTCAAGGTTCTGCCAGTAACAACCTCTCGACTTTTTGAACCGCACCTTAGATGACAAGTTGAAAACAAGCAGAACTCTTTGGCTGCTAAACAGCTATTTATTCACACAGCAACTAAGTCCACAGCTTTTCTTAAAAAAAAAGTTTTGAAACAGCAAGGTGTACAAAGGTCTGACTAAATGCAGTCCAAGAACATACAGAGAACTGTGGTTAGGAACATAATTGCAATACTCACACCATTTACGTATTTTATTATGTTGAACTGAAAAGAATAAAAAAAACCCATCAAATATTCATTTGCAAATGAGGGCCTGGAGAGACGCATTCATTAAAAGTGCAGTATTTTTACAGAAAGAACCTATTTCAGCAAAAGAGAGGAAAGACATCCTTGGTCAGGGATGGTCAGATTTCTCCTGTCTGAAGAAATGGAAGAATTTGGATCAAATCCACGATGGGGATGAAAACCAAAGGGATTTAGATCATGACCTTCACATCCCAGCTGGCATTGAGGACCACCCTTCTTTCTATCTTACTTCCTTTTCTCCTGATTCTCAGCTTCAGTCCTGTGAACTCTCGCAAATCTTGACCCAAACTTACATTTCTATCAATTTCCTGCACTCTCCAGCCCCCTGAATATGAGAAAGTTTCCAGCTCTCTAAGAACAAATAAGAGTAGGATAATGAAGAAAGACCATCCATTTCCTTTGAATGTGAACCACAGTTAGAAACTATATTGCCTTCCACTCCTCCTTACGCCTATTTACTGAGTGCTGTCCATTCCATTAGATATAGTTTTATATAAATATAGTGATATCCGAGCAGGGAAACCAGAACTGGCTTACTTGAAGAAAAACCCCAGCATTTATTTGACTTTTAGCCTTTTTAAATGCAGGCAAGGATAAATACCTCCATCACAGACCACAGAGTTTTATAAGTCTCTGGCAAATGCTTGCAGGCCTTCAAAACCTCTGAATTTAGCATTTATTTCTTAGCAATGAAGGGTAACCAAGGAGACACACAGTCCTAGACTGAATATCTTTAAGAAGTATAAGCTCCCAGACATGGATAAGAAGAGTAGAGAATTATTTGCTTGTAGCCTATCAATTAATACTACTGTAAATATGTGATCTTAGAAACAAACATCCCACAGACAAAACCACCAATCCAAATCTGACAACTACTGCTTTATTTAAAGATAACTGTATTAGCTTCATCCTAAGGAATTTCAGTGAAATCTCCAAATTTATTTGAGAAATTCTGCAGGACAGGAATTTCAATTCATGTAAGACTCTTGATGCTATGGGCTAGTTGAAAGGCTTTGATTTCTGTCAGTTTCCTAGTTGCTTCTAGGGAAATAAAGAATCAATCTTCCATGGTGCTTGGCGGATTGTAGTGCAAAACACCATCCATGATATATTCTAATATGGTGTCAAGAGTGATATGAATTTTGTGAATAAAATGAGAGCAAATGACAAGCTGAAGTAAGTAGCAATGACTCTAGAGTTTAGTTGATATATACACTTGGCAATCACATACAAGTTTGAAGGGGTTTTTTTGTTTGGTCGGTTTTTATTGTTTGGGTTTGGTTTTTTTTTCACTTCAGTCATCTAACAGGGAAACAGTTTGATGCTTTGAAATAAAATTAGACAAGCTGTTAATGAATACTAATTGCTTTGCATAATTTAAAATATGTAGAGAGAGGTCCCTTGATCTGTGCACTTGGGTTAGAACTGAGGCTAAAAAAAAAGATAACTCCAAGCTATTTGCTATCTTCCCAATCTGTAACCAAAGTGGGAGCCAAGATGCCCCTGAGAAAGCTGTAGCAACTCAGAAATATAATTCACTGCTCTTTTAGTCTTTCCTAGTCATATAGCTCAGCTGTGCTTTAATATTTTGCTCATAAGGAAATATGAGTGTGCCTTCCACCCACTTCCACCCCCTCTTCATTGACAGAAACCCTTTCCACACTGTGCTGAAACAAGACTTGTTACCTCATTAGAGCCAGGAGCCAGAATCTGCCTTGGAAGCTTTACTTTTCAGGAAGTATGTTTGAGACAAGGTCTGCAAGGAGAGGGGTCTGCAAGACCAGGTTGGATGGGGCTTGGAGCAACCTGGTCAAGTGCAAGGTGTCCCTGCCCATGGCAGGGAGCCTGGAATTAGATCATTAAGGTCCCTTTCAACATGAAACATTCTATGATTCTGTGAGTTAAAGTGGAGCTCCCATTGCTTGGCACAGGCTGATTCGGGCATCTCCTTAAGGGGGAAGGACCCCAGCAGCATGAGCAAATCCAAGTCATGATGACTTGGGTCTTCTTCTGTCATCCTGCTGGCATATTATCAGGTTACCCCTTCACTAACAATGTGGTCAAACATCACATCTCTTCAGGGAGCTTATCAAAGGTAGAAAACTACTCTGATTTTTTCTTCTGGATTGACTTTTTTTACAGAGCCAATTCACCACCTAACAGACACAAGGGAGAAAGAGTAGGAATGTACAGCTGGAGGTGGAGGTGGGATTTGCCACACCACTGATTTAGATCAGCTTAAAATGCTGTTGAACTGCACTCTTGAGGACGATTCACAGTCTAATTTCTCTATATAAAAAATAAAGGAGTCACTAGAGAGCAGTAGGCTCTGCATGAGGCGACTTGGAGCACCTAAGCTAACTCTTCAAGTCAGCAGCCTGACCCCCCACGTTGAAACATGCTGTTATGCACTAATGATGTTCTGGACACACTTGGGTGACTGCTGGGCTGGTCTTTTTCCTGCAATGTTTATTGATTTAGCAAATGCGAAGAAAGGAGTGCCAAATCTGGCAATTATTAGGGACTCCATGCTGTAGCCTGCTTGCAAACATACAATGTTATGAAATATTTTCCAAAGAGCCTAGTTTAATACAAACTGATTCACCACATTATCCTCTTCACAGATGATTACCTCTCTAGTAACTCATCTGTCTCTTCTCCCTACCTGTTTTCTTGCTCATAGCATAATTTCTAATTTAAAATACACAGATACAACACACTCCAGTACGTCTAGGGGCACTCACGCTGGCAAATTTTAATCATGTAATCATTTTAATCATTAACTTTATGTGCTCAGGTAAAGAAAACCATCTTCCTCTGAGCTGCTAATGTACTTACAGGAAAAAGAGAAGCTCTTTCCAGAAGCATGTGGATTATGCTTCCTTTCTGAACCACAGCAGGAGACACAGTTACTCTCTAATCATCATATAAGAAGCCTAAGAAAACTAACTTATAATTTAGACATAGGAAATTGAGTGCCCAGAATTAAGTACTTAGAGAAAAGTGTCATCAAGAATATTTTCTTTATCTGCAGAGTGAAAAAATGTTAAGAACACAAGCAGCCATGCAGTCTAAAAGAATGCATTGTTCATTTTGAGATCACTTCATTTCTAAAGTCATATACTACAAAGTATGGTTAGGTAAAAAACTGAAAAGTGTCAGGATTCCTCTACTGCCAGGAACCAGGACCACTATTCAAATTTAAGAGAACTTGTTCTTAGTTTACTCTGGAGTGGAAAATCAGACAGTGCAAGTGAAGTAAGGAGTTTGGAGAACCTTTTGCTGAACTATGGAAGTTTTTTAGATGAGCTCAGTTTCTGAAAATATGAGTTGCTGTACTTTGTTAAAGACCCAGTATATTTGCAGCAAGAAAAAAGTGCTCACACATTTATTTCTGGAGAACAGTGACACCTAGTGAGCATCTTGACTGAAGCTGAGCATTCCCTGGGGTCTTTAGGACTGAGGCTTCTAATTAGACTCAGCTTCTTTTTCTACTATTTGAACTTCACAGTTCCTTGAATCTAAACTGCATGTGCTGCTCCTCTCTGGCGAGGTCTAATGAACATAAACAGCAAAGTAGCTGTGACACAGTATGGTGAAGGAGTGGGGTGAAGGAGTGGGGTGACTTCGAAGAGGGGACTTAAGCATGGCAAGGAATATGTAGGTATGTGGCCTACGACAGATTCTTTGCAGCAGAGGAATTAGGGTGGTAGCAGAGTTGCCTTGGCAATAAGCATCAAGCTGTCAATCAATGGTCAGGAGCTGTATCAGACAGCAACCACAAAATGTAAGTGGTTCATTAGTTTAGCACTTTCCTGGTAGATTTTCTGTTTCTGGACTCCTGGGACGCTCCCAGCAGAGTTCAGAGTTGCCTTCTCATCCTGGAGATCCCAGGGCAAGTAGCTATACTCAATTCCACTTGCAGAAAGATGGACTTCCCCAGACACTAGTCTGAATTTATCCATGTAGTAAAGCCTGCACCCCTATGCTGGGGTTCAGCTCAGGACTATGATAGAATGTGTGGACACATAAATGAAAGAGCAAAGATGTTAGAACTTTGAAATAAAATGCTTTTGGAACTGAAAATTTCATTCATTTTACACTGTGAATAAGTAATGAGAAGGATGATACTCCAAGGACCTGTAGACAGAGGGAGTCAAAAGGAATTGGAAATGTCACTATGAAGGAAAAAAATCTCACAGATTGCACTGAGTCATACTATGATCTTAGGGTTTACAAATTCTTTTGAAGTATGCACACACCAAACTGGAAGTTTTCAGCACTTCATTAGCATCAAGAGAGGTGATGTTTCACATATGTAATAAATGAGCATTATATTCAATCCTACCTGTCCAGGCTGTAAATATCCATTTTATTAGTGTTATTAAGGATACTGGGTCAGATTCATCAGTTTTTCGTAAAGCAATCTAAGAAACAAGTCTTCTGTAACTATGCTACTTTAATAAGGCAGAATCCTTTTACACCTAGGTTATTATATCCCATATATTCACCTGCCAACATTTGAAGAAGCTCAAAAATTATGATAAGGCCTAGACTGGTGGAAAACTAAAGGTAATATATCTTTACATTATGTGCTGTGTATTTTCTAAAGCTGGAGGATGAGAAGTTTATTTTACATAAACGTCTTATTATATGCTACTTGAATAGATGAAATTCCTACTGCAATGTGATTTTTGGATCATTTTCTGTGTCATGGCATTTACAGTGCTGGCTTTTTTATTTTCTTTTTATTTTTTCCCTCACTGCAAATGCTGGAAGTATGCACACATTTGAGAAAAACTTGTGCAAATATCTCAAATGTCAAGAATGGAATCTGAAGTCTACCCCATTGTGTTACAGTTCTCTTTGTTTTATCTCAGGGAAAAGCACAGTATGTGGACATCTCAAGGAATCTGCATCTTATTGGGTAGGCACAAAAGGACTTCTTAGAAGAGGACTGCCAACTGTCATAACCACACTGTCACTGACACAGACACAGGCACTCAAGTCTTGCCTGATTCCTCTTGGAACAAGGGTTTTTCTGCAGAGATCTGATGAAGAGGGAATGAGCTATTACACATCAATGGAAACACAACACAGGAGTGAGACTGTGTGGCAGCCAGGATATGGGGGCCAGCCATAGTCATGTGATAGTGTCTGGAGGACAAAGGGAGCAAAAATGATTTTTTAACAAACGATCTGTTTGCTACAACCCTGCTGCCATGAGCAGGGACACCTGCCACTAGATCAGGTTGTTCAGACCCTCATCCAAACCAGCCTAGAACACCTCCAGGGATGGGGCCACCACATCTTCTCTGGGCAACCTGTTCCAGTGCCTCACTGTACAGACAGCAAGCAAGTTCTTCATATCTAACCTAAACCTATTTTTTTTCAGTCTGAAGCCATTCCCCCTTGTCCTATCACTGCCTGCCCTAGTAAAAAGTCCCTCTATGGGTCTCTTGTAGCCCTTGTTGTGTACTAAAAGGCTGTTCTAAAGTCTCCCTGGACCTTTCTATTCCCAAGGCTGAACAACCTCAGGTCACTCAGCATGTCCTCATAGAAGAGGTGATCCAGATCTGTGATCATCTTTGTAGCCTTTCCCTGGACTTGTTCCAACTGGTCCATTTTCTCCTGAGCAGGATACAGTACTCCAGGTGGGGGTCTCACAAAGTGCAGTCTCACCAGAGCAGAGTAGAGGGGAAGAATCACATCCTCTGACCTGATGACCACGCTTCTTTTGCTGCAGCCCAGGATATGGCTGGCTTTCTGGGCTGCACTGGGATTCTTGTCAACAGCACCTTCAAGTCATTCTCCTCAAGGTCACTGTCAATCCATTTCCTACACAGCCTGCATTTATGATTGAAATTGTCCTGATTCAGGTGCAGAGCCTTGCACTTGGCCTTGTTGAACTTCACAAGGTTTTCACAGTCCCACAGGCTCTCAAGCCTGTCAAGGTCCCTCTGGATGGCATCCCATCCCTCCAGCATGGTGACCACACCACGCAGCTCAGTGTTGTCGGCAACCTTGCTGAAGGTGCACTCAATCCCACTGTCCATGTCACCAGTGATGATGTTAAACAGCACTAATTCTGATACCAAACCACAAGGAATGCCACTTGTCTCCATTTGGACATTGAGCCATTGACACAACTCCTTGAGCTGACCATCCAGCCAATTTCTTATGCACTATTTTGAAGTACCTATTTTGAAGTGCCTACCAGGATATTGATTTACTATTTAAATTTAAATATTAAGGGGAACTGAGAACATTAGAGAGACTTATTTTTTATTCATAGGACTAGTGAGATATATCTATGTGGTTATTATTTTTGACAAGGTCGTGTTTTAGAAATGGCACTCTCCAATTTCATACTCCCAATAAAAAGAAAACCACAAGCTGCTCCCCTTCCCTCCCTCCAGTTGGAGACAAAAGGCAGAGATTATGTACTGAGATAAGAATAATTCAATGAAAACAGCCATGAGATACGAAAACAAACAGTAAGAGTAACAATACTAATAACAAAATTGTAAAAGGAAAGGGTGATTTCCATGCACACAAGCTCACCCGGCCCAGAACAATGAAACATGATGGCAGGCAGAGCCTCTGTACACCACACTTTCACCTGACTGCAAGCCATGCTCACTTCTCAGAAGTGAGAGACCCTAATTTCTGCTCCCCAGCAATGACGAGGTGATATAGAATGACTACCTAGACATGCCCACACAGCTCCAGGCTTTGCCTCTTCAGAGCAACTGTGAACAAATTAACTCTGACTGAAATCAAGACAGACAGCTACTCAAATAACTTGTTTTTATAGAACCATTTCAGATTTTGTAAGACTTAAAGTTTCTATCCATTGATCATCTACAGGTTAGGTTGTCTGTGACACATTACACAGGTCTGATCAATCCTTAGCTGGAATTGCTGATCCACCTATAAGCTATCTTTGTTACTTTGTTACTTACTTTGTTCCTACTCAGAAGAAGTAGATAGTCTCCATATGGTTAGACCACACACAGTGATGCGGTCTTCATTAAAGCCTTTCCACAAAATGATGACTAGAAATAATTAAAATTAAACAGCCATTCCTTTTGCTTGTGCTCTGTTTTTAATTTGTCTTTTCCTCTTCTTATCAATTAAAAAGTCATGGTTAATAAGCACAATTATTTTCCTTGCCTTTAATCATTGTGTCCCCTAGGTGCTGGTGAGGGAGCCCATGTGATTGGGAGAGCAGGACTGGAGTCCATGAAGTAGCATTAAGATAAACAATTACTAAATGTTGGCCTCTCATTTTTATTTCTCCAGATTATAAACTGCAGAGGGGAGTTTCGTTTACTTCTTTGAATAAAATTAATTGCTACTCAGCAAATTGGAACATGTTTTTTTCAACCCACAAAGTATTTGGCATTCTTTTCCAAACTAGAATGTTTACTTTACTATCCACAGACCCTTATTCTTCTATTGCCATCTCTTGTTTCCCTGACCACTTTTTGTCTAGTCTCATGTTTTCCCCTATTGACTGCTGTACTTCCTTTGCAGTCAGACTTTCCTTTTGCAGTCAGACTGAATCAGGGTATTAATGCCTGTTCTGTCTCATGTTACTAATATTTTCCTTTTCACTCATACCTGTTTCAATATTTCCTTTTGAGCTTCCCTTTTAAACAGGAATAGGTAGAAGAAGAAGTTCTCTGTATTCCATCCTGGCACATTATGACTCTCTGATGCTAAGAACAGAAGTTGAAAGGAAGCCCTCCTACATTTGCAATAAATCACACACTTTTGGTCTGATGGAATGGCCCACAACCATTCCAACCAGCAACTAAAACGGAATAATATTCAGGGCAGATAAAATTTTGAGGGAATTTTGCTTCCAACTGAAAACAAACAGCAGTCACTGCCTCCTGAAACCCCCAAAACTTTAGTTCTTACAACTTTGTCAAATTTTGAACAACATTTTACAGTAACAACAGATACATAGTGACATCAGAATGGTTCTTACACTCCACTGAAAACTTGGATATATTAGAGATAGTATAATTTCAATAGGTGCCACTTGGCATTACTAGGTAGAGTCAAGTTAGTTGCAAAAAAATTAGTCAAACTCTTTAAAAGAAACATGGAAAATTTAACATAAAATTTAAAAAAATTATAGGCCTTAGGAGAAACCAGAGAAGAAAATCACTCACTAGTGGGGGATGCCGGGTAATCTTAGACACTTAGAAATTGTAGATGTTCTGAAACTTTTATTTGTGGTCTCTTACCTAAAGAAGAAATTGTGTCTTATTTTTGAATCATAACACTTTCAACTCAACAAAGCTATGTGCACTTGGGTATCTAGGCTTGCTAGGAAATTTTCATATAGTCCTCATAATTAATAAAAATACTTCCAAACCTGTAGACTAATACTTGAATAATATTTTCCTATAAATAATTAATTTTTCTTAAATGTGCACACTATATTTTTATCTCTTTGATGATTCCTTTACTGCTCTCTTTAAAAGTACATTTAACTGTAAACATTATTTAAATATTATATTATACATATTTTATATGTATTATTAAAGTGAGATATTAATTTATTATGGGCTGCTGCTTTCTGGTTTATACTTGTAAAAAAACCAGGCAAATCCCCCCTTCCCCAAAACCCCAAACCAACAAACCACCACCCAAGAAACAGTATTTTTAATAAGAAAATATGTGATGTCATTAAAGATTCAGGAGTACGCTGCAAGTTCATAAACCCATACTGTTCAGCTTATACCAATTCATTGATGTGAGACTGGTCTTTCTTCCAGAATCATATTAAGCAACATAGCTAGCATCTTCCTGATAGCATTCATTTACCCATCTTCTGTCCCAGAGGGAAATTATTTGAAAGATATTTTAGAACAAATATTATGTGCATTATTCTGTGGGCTTATCCTGGATAAGGGAAGGTTGAAGAAATATCCTTAGACTTGAAATGAAAGTAAATTAGCTTTTGCTCAAAAATGGCTCTTCATCCCTGTGGAATTTAATTCACTGATTTTGACTGGCCACTGAAAAAGATGTTTTTAGGGTACCCAAGAACTTCAGGGGGTTGTCTGTGTGTAAGGAACTGTGTGAGTAGAAAGGTGAAGATCTGATACTTTAAAAAAACTACAACCTTTTAACAAAATATGTAGAGATAGATAGAATTTATTCAAAGATTTAATCAGGCCCAACTTGAGATATCTTGGGGTTATCATGTACCTTCTCCCTTAGCACAGGCATGTATAAGTTCACTGGACATGAACAGATAACAGAGTCCTACCAATTATCTTAACTTTCCAGCTAGAGCAATTACTTTGATCTTACAATTACAGTATGTCATGTGCCTAATAAAAAATTAATCAAATGATACCCCAAAGAAAATTAATGAAAAAATTATTCTACTCATTGAATCTCTGAATGGTGTTAGGCTGAATATTAATTATACAAGATGTTTACTTGTTATTTGCTGAGGACAACTGCTATGACTCCTATCCCTTAATGTTCCGTGAATGTCAATTAGATACTGACAGATGACAGCCTCCTGCTCATATTCTTGTCATCCAGTTGATGGTGCTGCAGTTTCTGATGCACTGACACCTCTTCTCCTGTTGCAAATATATTTTATAAACATTGTGTTAAAAGCCAACAGCCAACCAAATCGTGCAAATAAAAAAAAATCAGTAAAAACTTCTTGACTTTTCACTGAATGTTAAATCAGTCTGAGAGACGACTAGCAGTTTGGTCTTGAGCTAGGATGATAGTTGTTGAGAAAGACAACTTTGCACAACATTGCATACTCAATTAATAAGATTTTGACTGATTTCTCTTTTATTTCCTATTTCAAGGAATGCTACTGTTCTTGAAGAAGAACATCAGAGTAAACCATCTGAGGCTAATATCACAAATAGCCAAATTCCCAGATTCCCTCACCTTACCTGAACCTGACTTTAACCTAAACCTGACATCCATGGGTTTGATCAGAGTTGCTCAAGTTCTGATGCACTTATCTTTATACAAATTTAGTTACTTCTGTGTTGAGAAGTTTACATTTAGCATATAAATAGTACTGTGCAATTTTCTTTAGGTACTGCATCATTTAGAGATGTACTATGTAGTTATTAGTAACCAAGGGTAACTTGCCTTCCATATTTAAATGCATATTAGTGTACACATAGGCTTATATGTGGGTATTTTACCAGTATTTCATGAGAAAGGCATATCACATCAAATTACTTTGCCATAAAATAACTGACTATACAAATAAGTATATTTCAAGAGAGATATTCCTAGGCCTTGACTAAAGGTCTTTTAAGGATAATCTGCAACTTCTTTTTATATCTTTTTTCCTGGCTGTGTAATTTAAAGCACCTGACTTTATAAATCTTGATGCCCCTTGTAGAATATGGGAGGATGATAATTTTACTACCCTATGGTATGAATGGCATAAAAGAGAGAAGAACTTTAAATCTGAGAAAATGATGGCATGGTACCTGACTTGTTCCACATACTTGCTTTGAATGGACCTGAACAGAGAGCCATGGCTAAATCCATTTGCAAGTACTCATGTAGTTGTCAGATACTCAGTATTGATTAGGACTACACCAGACCTCATTTAGTATTTAGCTGCTCATGCTGCAATTAAGAGTTGTCTGCCTTGTGTCTTTAACAGGCAGCTTTTAGTCAGGTATGCCTGAATCCATTTGATTATTTCCCAACAGCTCCATCAAACAGGAGTGAATTGTTTCCATCTGAGCTATAGTCAACAACTTTAGTAAAATTTTAAAGAAGTTATATAAAATTATAATATGGTCTTGTAAAATTCTGAATAATGGTCTTGAAGTTTCAGATCTACACACATAGTCACAAATTAGTAGCTCAGAGACTAAAATATCCTTGCATCCTCTCTCTTCCCCCTCCCCCTTGCTATCAAAGTTTTTGTTCTCGCAGCTGAGACACTGTCAGTTTTGCATGTCTATATTAGAGATTATGCCAAAAATACACTGGAGGGTCTCAGACCACTTTAGAAGGCTGTAATCTTATATTGACAACACTCATTAGGGAATATGATACATATCCACCAGTGCAATTATGACTTTGCCCACTGGCAATCTCCTAGGACACATGCTATTCCCTGACATTTCCTGTAGCAGTTACCTTTCTGCAATGTGTAAAAAGAAGCCCTTTTCCCATCCTGGCAACATCATTTAGTGTGAGACCTAATTGTACATGCCATGAGCTTTCCTCTACTGAGATTGCTGTATATTCACACATGCACTCACCAAAAAGTAGTTATTTTTCTGATTTGGATTTATGTCTCCAAAGAATCCTTTGATCTATGCATATAACCTCCTCTTCACCCCTCCTCCTCCTTCTCCAACCTGTTTGCATTTATTAAAAAACACTGCTTCAGTTTTTTTTCTGAAGCTTGTCAAAGGACAAGAGATATGAGGATCCTTATTATTCATGTCAGACAAATGTGTGATTCTCTCTCCTTCAGATACATTCCCTGCTTGATAATCTGCATATTGCTGCTTCTTAAACTAAAGATCAGTTTTGAATTTGCCTTTCATTGTTTTGGCTTCCTCTTAAAGCTATTTGTCAATGAAAGCCTAGTGCAAAATGATTCCCAGACAAGGAAGATGGTCTAGTCAATGTGATAGGAGGAAAACAGCAAGAACGCTGACACTTAGGCCTTTTAATTGACTCTTAATTGTAACCAACATCAAGTGTGACTTCTCAGAAGCACGTTCAATTTGTCATATCAGAAGAGATGAAGGTACTATGGAAAAAATATTGGAAAGATATAGCCATATCCCACATAATTTACCTCACTTAGAATTATTGGTCATATTCAGCTTTCAGCTGAACATTTAATTCAGCTCTACACTTAATACACTTTGTTGAACTAAGTCACACACTAATGATCTCCACTCTGTTAACAGTGTTCTACATGTGGAAATAAACTTAAAAACCAGTGAAGCCAGAGAATTCAAACTGATGCAACATGTTTTAGCTTACTTTCTGTGTAACAACTTCCCACTCCATAGTAATGCTTCCACGTTGCATTGACAAGACTGTCTTTTAAAAAGGATGCATTGATAAAAAGTTAAAAAAATTATTTAGTCTAGTCTTAGCTTCACATTGAATTCAGCTTATGCATGAGTTGGAAGCTTAAATGTTTTCTTGGATGTGAGCTCAAAACAGTATCTTAAGACATTTCCCCAGTGGAAAATAATTTCCTTAACAGGGTAGTGGTGAGTCATCTGGTCTTTGTGCCTTAGGGCTCTGCAAGTGAGGTGAGTAGATATTGCTACAGCACTCAATCATTTGAAACCACAGCTGCCTCATCTGTAACCACATGGGGGAAAATCAATACCATTAGCTTCAGTTAAGTTATCCTGTTGACATATTTGACCCTAAATCCTTACCTAGAACACACAAGGGTGAGGACTTGTGGACAAAAAATTACAAAATATCAGAGGACTGAAAGTAAATTTTTCTCTAATCTCTCCCTAGGAGTTGGCTAAATTGTAAGAGGTATTGTACAACTGACTGAGAGAAGCTCTACTTGTTTTTGCTGTATGTGTACCTCTGAGCCCTGGGCATGTAGGAACTGAAGTTGTAGGGGCACAAGTGGGGTGCACCATACAGACAAGATTTATTTCTTTCACTTCTTTTAGCTGTCACTTCTACTAGTCAGGACTAATAGGATTAAACTGGAACAGGATGTGCTTTAATTTGTATATACCCACAGCAAATTATCATCACAGTAGAGGAAGCAGCAGAAATCTCATGGCTTAGCAAGACATCTGAGGCACAATATTTACAAAAGATATGACTGAAATGACAGGGCTAAAATACCACTCCTTGTTGAAAAATCCCCGTGATCATATTAATTCCCCATTTCCGGCAGACTTCAAGACTGAGTGCTGTCCTTCAACCCAAGCCTTTTCTCACTTACATTGCTGACAAGCGAGCGACCTGACTGCCTATACGTGTGTGAACAGCCGTGTGGGGGCTGGCAAAGGAAGCTCGTTTGCATATGTACAGTCACACATGCAGTTGCATCTAGACATCAGGGCCTGCGCACTCCCTTCCCATCTCTGTATGAAGAAAATTTCTGCACAAAGGCTCGTTTAAAGGCAAGCAAGCTCTGTCAATATCCTTCACTATTTTTTACTTAGGGCACATCACTTCATCTGCAGACCTGACCATGCACATACATTGCTTGCCATATCCAGTAATAGGCTCTTGTAGATGGATCACTTGCTGGGTGACACATCTGCCACTGGCTCTCATGGTTGCTCTCCAGCAAATCTTTTGATCAGTTAAACTTAACTTTAGAAAATGACCTTGTTATAGGTCTGCTTCATGTTTGGCCTCTTTGCATTGCTCTCTGATACCCATGTAATCAAATTCCCGAAGTGTCTCCTGAGTAGGTGTTGCATCAGCCTGGTCGGAACCACTGCCTGGAGTTCAGTGGTTATTTCTTTATCTCTGTATCAGCCGTGATTTTCATCACGTAGTTTTTGCAAACTGCTTATTTTACATACGTGTTTCACAGCACACTAAAGAGGAAGATGACCTGACCTCAAGCATAAACCCACACATCGAAGTCCTCCTAGACACGCTCAAACTCCTGAGATCACCTCCTCGGCGCTGCAAGAGTGGGGAGATGCAATCCAATCTCCACCGTTCCGCTGCAGCAGGAACCCCGAACGCTGCTCCAGCTGCAACCTGAGGAGGAAATCAGCTCCCGCCACCCGCTCTCGCCTCCTCCCCGAATATGCCGCTGGAACGGGAGATCTCTTTTTGCCTGTCCTACTGGATCTCGCGGCTCCCCGCGGCTATTGCGCGACCCCATGTCCCGCGGTCAGAGGCCGCCGCATCCCGCGCATCCACCGCCCCTGCTCGACCCTGCATCGCCCATGCTGGCTCGCCCCTCGCCTCACACCGCGCCAGGAGGGGAGGCAGGTGAGGGCGGCCGCCCGCCCTCCCGCGCGGCGTTGCGCATGCGCAGCGCGCTCCCAGGCATGCTCACTGCCGGGGGCGGGGGAGCGGGACGCGGTGTGGCGGTGTGGCGGCGCTGCCCGGCTCCCTTCGGCTCCCCTCGGCTGCCCTCGGCTCCCCGCGCTCGGCTGCTCTCGGCTCGCACCATGCGGCGGCGGGCGGCCGCCTGCNTGGTGAGGAGGCGTCGCTACTTGTATGTGCTCGTGGCAGCAGTGTTTTTAGAAAGGGAAATTTCAGCTGCGACAGCAGCAGGCATTTCGGCTGTTAGCGGTGCTAATAAATCCTCTCTGTGCTTTGCTGGCAAAACGTGTGCCTCATTCAGAAATGCAGTGAGCGATGAGCGCCCTAGTACGTACATGAGGTTCCACTGCCAGTTTCGTTCCAGTAGTCAGAGCTTATATTTCTGGCGTGAATCTCAGGCTTCCTTTAAGCAGTGAAAAACTGCTCATCGTTCACAGCCTCCGTTTATCCTGTGCAGACTTCAGCATATATTATCAGAGGAAGGAAATAAGATCTGGGGTAACTGTATAATTAAATTATGTTCTCAATTAATAAAGTTGAAGAGTTTCTTTGTTTTGTCATTTATGAAAAGCTTAGCCACTTCTGAAGTAGTAAACGGCTTGCAAGTTCCATGAAGTTTAATTAGGAGCTACAATTAAATGCACAGGTACTGATTCTCTTGGTCCTGGGAATGTTGTTTTTAGGCGAGATTTTTAAGATGAAACAAATTTGCATTGTCTTACTGCAGAATCATTAAAAGGAACAGTTGAACTTCATGTCCCTTAATATAGAAGAACTGTATGAACATCCCAAACAAGATCTTTTATTACAATAATTGTTTTGGTTTTTTTTACACTTGTCAGGAGAAATAACTGTGTTATTGATATTTTATTGCCCTGTAATATTAGGCTACACTTCATAAAATTTATGGAGCCTCTTTCCTATAAATCTATAGTTAGGATACTCATGCTGTTTTGCCTTATATGTGCAAGAAATTATTGACTGAAAGATGGGAGCACTTCATGATCTGTTTCAATAAAAGCCTTAAGCTGCTTTTAAATTGTTCTTTTACAACATGTATTAAATTGACCATCTGTACAAAATTAGAGTACAGCCTCTATTTGATATAAAATGCCATCTAATCTCAGTATATCCTCTATTAACAGTGGAATTTACATTAGTTTTGTTGTGCTTAATTTTTCTATCCTGCTAATGGAAATTGGGTATATATTCTGCCAGTAAGCTGTTCACTTTCCTTACTAAGTTCTACCTGTTTCATTAATTTACTGAGAATGCTTGCAAAGAGATCTTGTTCTTCATTTTGCAAACGTCTCAAATCATAAGAAAAACAGAGGAAAATAGATGTTTATATGGTGCTACTTTTTTTCCTTAGTAATCATGGAAAATAATTGTTTTAGAGAAGACTGGGGGAGGATGTACAGGAGCTGAATTCAGCCTTTGCATGGTTGGGCACAGTTTGCACTGAGCACAAGAGCTGTGCTTCCTCTGAGGCAGGGCTGCATACAACTTGCTCTTGTTGGAAGTCATTGAGGATGTCACAACAATGAAATAACAAAGGAAGCTTAACATGCTAAGATACCTCTGTTTCATCTGATACAAGTAGGAAATTTGGTCTTACACAGGCTACCACTATGGACATCTTTTATGTATAGCCTAGACTTTTGAATTATTTACAGTAATTTTGAATCTTTGGTTCATGTGAAATCACAAGATGCGTTCTACTTGCTAGGTCACAAATTTTATTCCAAATGTCAATTTTTGTGTAATGTGTTGGAAACTGCTTTGCTTTTTGTTCTGAGGCTGAATTTCTATGAGACGTGTTTCTAGAGAATGCTGAAGACACTGTCAGCAGATATTAGGAAAATCTACCTTGATATCAGTTGGTGGTAATAGATTTTAGAGAAAACATAAGTCTACATTTACTTTAGCTAATGCAACAGCAAAAAGAATTAATGTGTTTAAGTAGTGCTCATATAACAAATCTGGTTTTCTATGGAACTACAACCCTACCACTGTTGTGGTAAAATTTTGTATGAAAAAAAGGAAATGTTCTTGTCAAAAATGCGATCAGGGATTTTCAAGTGCACAATAAGGTACCATTTTACTGAGTTGACTTAGATACCAATGGCGGTATACCATGACAGTCATGTTATCAGAAAATTAAATATAGTGCTGTTGGTATGTGCATATATTGCTACCTAAAATAAGACATCTCTGAAAACAGAATAAGCCCTTTTGCTGAGTGCAGCAGGTGAAGTAATCAACCTATATAGAGGTTGCTGTTACAGGAAGACCTAAATTTGTAGCAAGTGATTACAGGTCAGCATGAACCTTCCACTTAGATTATGCGTTGCATGAGAGAGTGCACGACAGCATAGGTTATACTCTCTTTTAGTATGTATGATCTAATACACATGTTCTTGCAATAAAAACCTAGTGTCTCCCAAGGTGGCTAGGGAGCATTGTCTCCTTGTAAAAGAATGGCAGGTAGTAGGAAAAACACAAAGTGATGCTTTAGAGTAACTTGTAATTAGAGAGCAATTTGAGTCATGCACATTACTCAACTAATTACCTCTTTCACTTAATTTCTGTTTTTAGAAAATTTTTTAAATAAAATTAAAATATATGATGAATTAAGTATCCAGTTACTGGAAATTTGTGGGGGGAAAAAAGTAAGTGTGTGATTCTGTGAAATAGACTTGGAAAACCAGCCTGACTAGAAAAAACTTACAGAGTTAACAATCATGGCATCAATGCATCACCTGCTTTGCATTAAAAACCTCTTTTTAAGAAAGCATTTTTGCAGAATTGTCTTTTAGGCTGAACAAATCCTGGTCCTACAAAAGCAACAAGGTAACAACTGATTATTTGGCCCAGTCGTCTAAGTAATGGTTTCTTGAGAAAGGCCTTACACTAGCTGCTAAGAGCTTCTATTGCCTCATTTTATTAAGACATGCATTGCCAGCCTTAAGTCAAAATGAACCAATAACTTTCCTGCTAGCCTTTTCAGAGAGGAAGTGTGTAGATGCTTGACTGGACCTCTTGATGGATCCATTCTTCCAGCCCCTCAGCAGAATCACTTAAACTTCAGAGTAGGAAATAGTGACATTTTATCTTTTTTTGGGCAATGCTGTAGTAACAGGAGGATTGCTTATATCAAAACTTATATACTGACCACAAACTAACACTCTTTGGGTAGAATTTGCTAGGTAGAAATGTGTGTTGTAAATACGCTAGACTGGTTCTCACACAGCTCACAGGGTGTCCTTACTAAGTTCTGCTGAGTTCAGTTTCCTGGTCAAACATGGACTGTGCGATATTCTTACGGTTGGAAATTAATTGAGTGCACTGCAGTTTCTACTTAGATGTTGGGCTGGCCAATTTTCTGTAAAATGCACAAACTGTCACAAAAGTAAGAGAATCTGGAGACTGTAGTTTTTAGGGTCGAGGTGAGGTCTGCACAAAATGCATTTGCCATCAGATCCATTTCAGTAACCCCATACTAATGAATGAACAATTCTAGGTTCTAAATACTTTTAGAGTGAAAGTGAAGGAGCTATTGATTTAAAAAATGAATAAGGATGTTGCTTCATTACACTAGCATAATCTAAATGAAGCTGATTCTTATAATTGCCTTCTTTAAAAACACATTGCTGGCCATGAGTGGGTGTTTTTACTAGAAGAGACTTTTCTGTCTTTTTTTAGTAGGACTCATGGATAATCAGAGGGTAGTCATCTGTCTCTTCAAAGGTTCTGTTGGGGGAAAAACAATTTTATAATTCAATATCTGACTCCATAATTTTGAGGAAATATTTAGTTGGAAAAGAGACTCATCATATTTTTACATGAGAAAATTTTTGCTATTCGTAATTTTAAAAGACATAATCTACTGAGAGATGAGAGATTTATGTTCAGTACATCCATTAGGAAATTATCAAGGTTTGTGGTCTTGGAATCTCTGACTAATTCCATTTATTGTATTATAAAGAAGACTAAAAGATCTTAGTGAAGGCTAGTTCTAGCTTCTCTGGAGAGCCAAATAGGAGAGTTGCTGAAAGTCCATGAATTGGGCTCTTGGGGGACTATGTCTCTCTAGAAGGAGCCTAATGACATAACTGCGTAGCTCTATCTGGTGGCCCCTCCTCTGCAGGGGCGTCACAAGGATTGCTGTGGGGAATTGGATGGAAGCATAGGGCTCTTACTCCATAAAGCACAGTCATTGTAGGATTTTCAGCATGGCTTTGGAATAAATACTTGGAGAAGTTAATAAGATCTCCTCAGAAATGTTCAGTGGGATTTTTTAGAATCATACTGTTATAAAAGAAAGCCAAAACTTTAGAACTGGAGTTGACTTTCCTTCAAACCAGCTATAGATTTTCATGGAGATACAATATATTTCCTTGAAATACTATGTATTTACATCCATCTTATGCAGAGCAGAATTTATCTGCAACCTTCATTGGAAAAATGACAGTAATCACAAAATTAGAAAATTAATGCATCAGTTTCTTGCACCTTCTGGAAAAAAAAAATCTGACATGAGTGTATATGGTACATTAGTGCCAAGGCATAAGTATGGCAGAATACTTAAGTGCCTTTGGGACCACTAGCTCATCTCTTAATTCACATGAGTAGACCTAGTGAAATCAATGGTCTATGGTATCTAGTTTCAGTATTGACATATCAGGCCCATGAAATGAGATGCAAAGTGTCTTCTTGAAAAAGATACCACTCATATGCTTAATCCAGATTCACTGTAGCTGTAGATATTTTTGGCCAGGGCAATCTTTTTCCTACAGAAAGGAACAAATTTAACAAAAATGAATTTGCAGTTGCTTCTATTTTCAGCAGATTGCTTATTAGAAAGGGAAAAAAATCCTTGCAATGACCTCCCTCCCTCTCTTGTGTGTATTTCCACCCTCCCTCAGTGGTGCTATTCCACCCTCACCACACATGCATGTGTGTGTGCACTTGCATGCTCTCACAGATACAAACACATGCATAAAGAATCATTTATATACCTGCTGACATACATACATGCATTTTGTACTGCTTGATCTTATCTGAAATTTTTGGTCAAAAGTTCTGAACATTGTGTTTAGGGGCAAATCAAAATATTTTTCTGAATTTTTACAGTTGTCCTATCCTGTTCTTGCTTAGCTCTGGTGTAGTTTATTTACTCTGAATTTTGATGTATCATGGGTACTGTTCCTCTGCTAGAAAATGCCTGGCCTTTGATTACTGGACCTAGCTAGGAAAGCACAGAACCCTTCCTATGAAGGAATGTGACCTAGTAGTCCTGTAATGGGATGTTGCCATTGCTAGTAGCAAAGCTGTAAATTTTGTCCTGATTTTACAAGGCCTCATGATTGGGATTTGACATATTTAATATTAAATCTGACTTTTGCTCATAGCCTTGCTGGTGATTTTTTGATGGATCTCAAGCACACTCGTTCAGGACACCTGCTCTGTCCAAACTTTCCTTGACCTGGCTGTTTTGCTTCGGTTAGCTCTGACAGCAGTTTCTCTACTTAAGCAAGTATTTATATCTGTTTTAATCTATTTTTTTTTTTGGTGTATGCTACAACTATAGTCTACACAGGAGCAGTAGCAAAGGCTTAGTAGAACAGCAGAGGCTTGAAAAGTGGAGGCACGGGATGTTTCCTTAGAGGAGTGCAGGTGTGGGATGCTAAGAGATGGGGCACAATCTTGGCACTGAAGACTCCATGCTATAAAAAAATCAGCAAAAGGTAAAAATGCAAACCTGGAGCTTGAGAAAACTGGTTTTAGGTATTAATGAAGAGAACAAAGAGATAGTATCTAACATGTATATGTGACACCATTTGTAGTAAGTTCAAATATAACTTGGAGCTGCAGACCAACTGAAGAAAGAGTAATTATAAGTCCATGTTAGAAAACACAAGTATATGTAGCTTCCAAAGAGGAAGGAAGCAGAGAAGAGGAAGAAAAATTAGTCAGCATGAGCACCCTATCCCTCCTGATGAAGGACTCCAGGTGCTGACAACTCCTCATAACAATTCCCATCACTAACATCAGTGGGAAACAATTGAACTGAGGACCCAGAGAAACATGGAGTTAGAGTAAGACCAGGGGAAGGGACAGACAATTTAATTGTACTATTCCTATAGTTGTGACTTTTTATGTATTCCTTGTTTTTCTATAAAAGTTAGATCTAGACTAACAGTGCTTTTTGAATTAGTTTGTTAAGATTTTCACTAACAATAAACTCTTGGCTTCGCTTACATGCATAAGGTGTGCTTCATCTTTGTTTATAAACAAGACTTTGAACGTAACAGAGGAATTCATCTACCCAAAGGAGGCTGTGAGGAGCTATACATCAGCATGCCTGATCATTAGGTCTAGCAGCTTACTTTGAGCAAGGAATAGCTTCATTTGTGCTGTCTGATAGGTTTTGGCTAAAGACAAAGCAGTGGTGTGAAGGCTTGTGTTTGGCATTAGTTTCTGAATGATGGGAACAGTCACATCTTGGAAGTCCCTCTGTTATTTATGCAAAGTAGTTTCCTAGGTGAATTCTTTTGTCAATTCAAAACTTCATCTATTACCAAAGCAGAAAGTGGTTTGTGATTTTGTTCTTTTCAGGTTTCCCTGGTGTACCTCGCAAAAGCACTTTTGAAAGTATGTTCTGTTGTCCAGCTAATGTTCAAGTCATCTTTTATCCACTGTTTTAACTGCATTTTATTGGCAATAATTTTTGGTGCACCATGCTAAAATTCAACAGTTTATGTTTGGCTAAAAGTGCATAACTTTATCCAAATGAGATTTGGATTTGATTGATATACGACTTTGCTAGACAGTACAGATGCAAAGCATACTGCCTCCAGACAGATTTTGTTTTAATTTTTGCTTTCAACATCATTTAAAACCTATATATTTTCCACCAGACATGTTGATTCCATTTAATATGTTTGTTGGTTTGTTTGGGTTTTTTCTTAGTTGTTTTTTCTTTTCCCTTGGTAATGTAGATGAAATAGGGATAAAACAATAGATTTTGTGTCTTTTGAAGGCAAAGCTAAAGGAAGGCCTTGTTGCATGCACCAGAAGAGACAACTCTCATAGCCCAGAACAGACAGAAGTCTTCTAAACCTACAGCAGTGTTTATGCTATGTCTAAAATTACCAACAGTTAGCATTTCCCTTAGTATCATTGCCATTGTGGCTCCTGAGAGTGAGACCCATGCTTATAAATGGCAGCATGATAATAAGCATTTTGACATTGAAGCTTTTTTTTTTTCTCTCCTTTCAGTGGGCCAATACCTCCTTGGCCCTTGTACAGGCAAGAGGGAACTGCAAACTCTGCTGTGAATGGGACTCTGTTTCTATCTCAGTGTTCTAAAAAGAGGCAGGGAATGAATCTCCCAGCTGAGGGAGCTTTGGTGTTATTAGAGAGGATTTGTCATTGGTCTGCGTAAGTACATTGACCTGCATCTCACAGTGACTAGGGTAGCTGCTCAAGAGGTAATAAACCATGGTGCAAGAGATGATAAAGCCAAGCCTATCCAGTCTGGGGATGATTTACAGGTTTGAAAGAAGTTTGTATAGGACAAAGAGCTTCCTTCAGAGTGGTGAGCCAAACAGAAGGGAAAAAACCATGGGGAGCTCAGGGTACAAAATTTAATTACCAAAATTTGGTAAGTATTTTTGTGACTGAAAATGAGAAATTACTTGGCAAAAGCATTAAGTACTGTAACTCAAATTGCATTTAAATGAAATTTATCTTTGAAAGCAATTTGTCAAGTTTCAGCATGTTGCTCCCTTATGAAATGAGTCTACATTTTATGCTTTTTTCTCCTTCAATTTCCAGCTTTTAGCATAAAAACCTCAAGCTGTGTAATACGCCCAGTTATTTTTAACTTCAGTAGACTTCAGTATTATTATAGTGCTAGAGTATTAAGTGTGAGTATTAAGTAGTATCGTGTGTTTAAACTATATGCACTAGGTGTCTATATTCATTTGTGCATTTTACTTACTGGTCAGATACAGCGCAGCACTTTTGTCAGTGGATTTGGGATGGCTGCACTGCTTGCAAGTAGGAAATATCCAGATATATCTCATTATAGAAAAATGTGACTGTTCAGGAGCATAATTTATTACCAAATTTGTTCAGATTAAGATTAATAACAAGACTTAAGAAATTACCTTAAGTTGTTTTTCCAGACACACATCATTACTTTAGACACCATTATCATGGCCCTATCAGGTTTATGTTATGTCCCACTGGGACTCTTCCAGTCAAATAAATTTCTGGTTTCTGGCTGTAGAGGATGTTACAGGGGAGGCATCCCGCTTGAGTGGCTTTTGTGTTGTTGTAGCATGGTAAAATTACTTAAAGGAACCAGAAGTCTGAGACTCTGCTGTGGGAAACCTGGAGCTGAGCTGGCAAGGAAAACTTGTCTGACTGAGAGTGGGGTAAGTAGGGAGTCAAGTCATCATTTCCTTAACAAGGATGTGAGGTAAAATATCTGTAGAGCTCTGATACTTTTATGTTTTGTGAAGATAAAAACCCTGCTGCTGTGTTACTGGCTGATTAATGGATCTTGACTATCTTGAAACTTTTTATCTGTTTTAGCAAAAGTGAAGGTATTTGGGAATTGGGAGTCTAACAATTTTCTAGCAGGTTGCTTTGTGATAAAATGTCAACTGTCTGAAACTATTCTGAGAGTCAAGACAGTCTAAAGAAATCCTAGGTTTTCCTCTATCATGCAGAGGCCAACTGGAACAGTCAAAAGTGCCCACATCATTCAGCACATCAGATTTACTATTTATTATAGACTTTCCTTTCTGCATACATAATGCAACTCTGTAGTGTGAGACAGGCTCAGAAGGATGTGCTATCTAGCATCCTTGTGATTTATCCATCTGTTTTCATGAGGAAATTTTGTGCTTCCCATGTACCAGGGTGATGTGTATATTTTGTATGGAATTCTGCTGTCCCATTCTCCGTCAGTCTTCTGTAGATTAGATATTTTTTTTTTTCTCTTTTTAGTTTGTGACAGAAATAGTTTTGTCTTGGATGTTTATACAGACAACTCAGAAGATCAAGTGAATGTATATTTTGAACCATTAAGCAGCACAGTTGGATTCTGCAGAACAGGGAGTTTCATAGGGATTTGTCCAATTTTCCTTTCAGAAGGATGGCAAATGGTAGCAATGATAGAAATACTGAAACTAGTACAAGTAGTGAAGATGTTCAGATTTAGAAAGTATGCATTCTATATCACCCTGGAGCTTCTTGTTGCACTTTAATAGATGTAGTGTCATACCTGGTAGAGATTCTAGAAGCATATCTCCAGGGATTGGAAATGCAACTAAATCTGAGAATATCTGGAAGGAGAATACTGCTGTACAGGAGAACCTAAATTAAAGAAGGGGCTTACAGTGAATGATCATGGAAGCAAGATCAAGACAGGCTTTCTTGTTAAAAAAATTATCTAAGGAAAAGCAGCAGCATTGAGGAGCTGGAAGAAAGGAAAAGTTAACCTATAGGTAAAGAACAGAGGAAGAAATAGCAATATTCATCAGGAGCTGAAATATAATAGAAAGTGCTGACCAGTCACTGCAACATACAGACAGAACTGGAGGATGGAATGAACAGTTCAGATCAGTACAGAGTCACAGTACAGCTTCTGTTACTAAAGGGAGTTGGAATGGTTATTACATGAGATGATCTGCATGAAGAAATGACTGGATGTTTTCTAGGAGCAAAAGTACATACAAACCTGCTGCTCAGAGAAGCTCTGATGTGGGTTTAAAATTAACCACTGATTATTGTTCACTTTGGAACAAATAAGATTTCTCTTGACATGAAGATAGCTACATTTAGCTGAGAAATAGGTGAAGACTCAACATTTTTTTGGATAGAAGAAATAGCATGGAATCACAATCTAACATCTAGTCTGTTCTTAGTACTGAGGCAGAATAAACTATAATTCTTTGTAAATACACTTGAGGGAAGACAATTTTAGGAGAAGGAATAAAATTATTATGGTTAATGAATAATAGCAGCACTGGGTGAATATTTTAAGTGAGTCATAAATAACTACATCCTGAATTAGAGTTCAAACAAGGTAGGGTGAAGAGAATATCAGGGCATAATTTTGGATTAAATTTGCTAAGCATATGGAAGAGAAACCTCTAGGAATTATATTTTTGAGCTTTTTCCTAAACCGTATTTACTGAATTTTTGTGTATCTTGGGATATCTGAAGCTTAGAAGGCACCAAAATCAGTTCTTCACAGCTTCTGACTGTTTCCCTGGTGGCCATAGAGATGCATATTCTTTTTTTTTTGTAGAAGTACAGTTTGATATAGGAATCTCAGTCTTCTCTCCCTTTAGAACTGAAGGGTGGAAATATTTAACGGTGTTATGTAGCAGAAGCGCTGGTATTTCTAATTACTTAATTCTCCAAGTGTCTGGTTGGTAACTAATTGCTTATTAGTCTGGAGGGTCAAGAAGGAGTATATTAACACTTCATTAGACTGAGAGGAAGTTTAGCTTCCCCTGTAGTATCAAGGGTGGCCCATTTGTGAGAATCATCTGAAGCATCCATGGCAGTCTGGGAGCCAAAGTCTGGTAGTGCTTAGGGCTTATGCAGTCTTCTAAGTTTAGTGAAGCTTTTCATATGGGGCACTGTGGATGCTTGTAACCTACTTAAGATATTGGACTATGTGAACTGTGTGGACTTCTCAGATAACCAAATTCAGTGTAGTAATTTTCTTGGAATATATCTGAGCATCTTAGTGCTTAGCTGATGAAAAGTGTGAGTATAAAGTGTAGTGTTATGTAATTAGACTTTTAATTTCTTGTTACTACAGGTAAAACAATGCATTTGGTTGTCTATCTTAAAAATCTACAATGGACCTTGTATGGCTGCAGGAACTGATGTTACTGATGTGATATTTAGCATTCTAAAGGAAGCAAGTCTGGGATTTAGAAGCAAATGGTGATTCTGCTGTTAAACAGCACTGAGATTCAAGGACAAGTGAACTTTTTGGGTAGTTCTTGTAACTATTTTTTATATCCAAAATATTCAGGAATTAATTTGGGCTGGTAGTTAATTTTAAATTGTTTTCTGCTTCATTCAGTGAAAATAATGAAATAATAAGAAAAGTTTGAATATTGAAGTGGGTAGAAAATGTAATAGAAAGAATTCAAGGAGAATCACAGTTGGTTTGATTCCCTCAGAAACAAAGGAGCAGGAATGAAGGAAGCAAAGAAGACACACCAAATGTGTTGGTTGTTACTTTCCTTTGTCTTACCTATGATCAGTTTTGAAATACTGGTTTTCTGTGAAGGAGACATGAAAATAAATCCAACAAAGAGATGACTGTGAGAAGTAGGTGACGATAAATGCTGATGCTTCCTTATTTTTATTTTGCCACTGACACAACTCTCTAAATTGCTAGTTAAGACCAGCCCTCAGGATTTTATCAATGAATCCAACACCCACAAAGCTTAATGGGAACTCAGCAAGTTTAACAAGTTTTGAAATTCAGCTGTATTTAAGACTATACTCTGCAGTTTCTCTCTTTTTTTTTCTCTCCTGCTTTCAATGCATTCCCAAGCAAAACCTGACAAGAGCTGAAAACATGTGGCCTCAGTGGTCATCTAGGAGATTGTGTTTGTTTCAACCATTTGAAAGAGTAGTCTTAGATTTAGCATTTTACTTTATAACAGAGGATCTGTGTTCTGTCTCTTTACTATTGATTTTCTGTTCATCTATGTTATAAATTGCTTCACTGCCTACTGACAGGGACCCACTTATTCCAGAGAATGCATTTCTCAATGATGCAAAGCAATACTATAGCACAGATAAGGTATTGTCCTTGATTTTCCTAACTGAAATTTCATGAGGAAATTAGGTCAACAGAATGTAATTACCTACACTGAAACCTCCTAAGGGCACTGAGTAGAGCTGTGCAAATGACTGATTATTTTGATTTGCTTACAGAAGCAAAAAAAATCAGAAGAAAAATTGAGTTTGAGTAGAACAAAATTTCTTGTTCACCCTGAATTGAGATGTTGTTTGTGCTAAGCTGCTCTTCACAGCTTATAATGAGAATTAAAATAACATTGATTTTATATTTTTTAACTAAAAATTTAACACTGCCATTAACTCCAGGAGCATCTGAAGAGGAAATTCCAGGCTGATCAGAGTGAGCTCTCTGGTTCCTCAAAATACAAAATCCCTTTTCTACCACACTGGGTTTCTTTGAGTGTTTTTCTGAAGGTGACTAATGCAGCTTCAGTTACTTTTTAGCTGATCCTTGTCTTTTTTTCTGGTCAGGTATACTGCCTTCCAGACTGGGAGCTGAACAGTAGCTATTCTGTTCAGCATAAAGGCACTGAAGAGTCACTATTTTTTATCCATTAAAAAAAATAAAAAGAAAACTAAAAACCAAATAAAAATTTAGTCTTAGTTCCTCTTATAAAGGCATCATCAGGAAGTATTTTGTCTTTCAAAAGAGAACTTATTTTTTTACTAATGTATAATTAGTTAAACCCATGTACTTACAGAATCACAGAATGGGTACGGGTGGAAGGGACCAGTGGTCCAACCTCCCTGCTCAAGCAGGATCATCTGAGAGCACATTGCACAGGGTTTCATCCAGTCTGTTCCTGAGTATCTTCAGTGAGGGAGACTCCACAACCTCTCTGGGCAATCTGTTTTAGTGTTCAGTCACTCACACAGTAAAGAAGTTCTTCCTCATGTTCAGGAACTTCCTGTGCTTCAGTTTCTTACCTCTTGTTCTATTGCTGGCACCACTGAGAAGAGCCTGGAAACCTCCTCTTGACACCCTGCCTTCAGATACTGATAGACATTGATGAGGTCCCCTCTTAGCCATCTTTTCTCGAGGCTGAACAAGCCCAACTGTCTCTACCACTGTTAGAAATGCTCGAGTTCCCTGTCTCCAGTTCCCTAATCTAAGAGTTTTTGTGCCCAGCACCAAGGTGTGCAAGGTATGGGCAAACCCTCACAGCTTTATCTCCTGCTGCAGAGACCCAGATGTTCCATTGGCTGGCCAAGCAATCCTTGAGTGAAGGCTGGGTCATAGCAAGAGTTGGCATAAGGGGCTGAAAGGCCTCCTGATACAAGCAGCTGAACAAGGAGTGCAGAATTAGGATTATGGACTGGTCTGAATTTTCTCATATGTTTAAATCTGATTTTTTTATCAGGTTCTTGACCTTTTCTCCTCAAGTGCCCATTTATTTATTTATTTATTTATTTATTATCACTCCTATTCTCATCTTTGATATTACTGGGTGATAAAATACATCAGTAAGTTGGCTGCATGTGTTTTCCCATTGAAGTTGATATCAATGCAGAAGTTGAACTTGGCTCAGCATGTGTTCTGCTTTTGTATATAGTTTTTTAAATATAGCCATGGCTGAAAATAGAAATAACATTTTAAAAGTTAAAGAGTGAAAGTGAGTGTAGGAATTCACATACTTAATAGACTGTGTAGTGTTGTTAATATATTGTTATAGAAAACACATTGTAAGATTTTAAGTGAATTCTGGTATTCCAAAAATATTTTTCCAAATATCTCAGAACCTAAAGATCTCATTGAATTTCCAGTGCCATCTACCAAATAGCCAAGAGAAGAATTCTAATCTTACTCTTCTCTTTCTACAGGCTGCTTTTCTGGAGACAGTGATCACTTTTTGGCAATTCATCAGCGAAAGAGTGGAAAACCTGTGTTTATTTATCACCATGTGGAGAGTGTGGAGAAAAGTCTGGATACAGACAGCTATAAGGATTCCAAACAAAATATCCATTCTTCTTCCCACACCAAAATAAGCAAGTTGCACCCTGCAATAATTGTTAAATCAGCCTTCCCCAGGTCTGTTTATGACCCATCCCTCAATCTATTAGCAATGACTGGTCAAGATTTGGAAGTGGAGAATCTTCCCATTCCTACAACAAATGTGATTATTGTGGTAAGTGACTTTTTCTGGGTTCTGGAGGATTTTTTGTGAATAAATATCCCTGTAGATAAATAAAGATGGATTGTAATTTTGGGTAGCCTGACTGACTAAATCTAAATAATGACCACTTGTCTTGAATTTCTTCACTTTGGTGGAATTTGCATTCATAATCACACTGATTAACAAACAATCTGGTGAACCAGTGCAGTATACAGCCTCTTTGTAGGTAAAGAACTTACCTTTGCCTCAAATGCTGTTGATCCTCTTGTCTTGACTGATGTTTGCACAGTTTTTACTGGATGGGCTTCAAAGTTATTCTGCATAGGTCACAAGAAAATGTACTTCAGGGAACTATTATACAGAGGCAGTGAGATTTTAAAAGGGTGACATAAAGGTTTCATGCACTTTTCTTCTTCTGGTAAATCCACCATTACGCTTACTTAGCTAGCTGTTTGAAAAAAAATTCTGTTTCTTGCAAAGAGTAAGAACTTTGTTTTTGTTCGTGTATTCACTTCTGGGACATATGGATTGAGGACCTTCCACTGTGAGTTAACTCTGTGTTTGATCTTTCCCATTCTGAAGATGGATAGCAGTGCTCCCTCCTGCAGTGAAGGGCATGTCAGTTTAACCATATACTGATGCTGTCCTGCTGCATCCTCACCCTTCATGCCGGAGGAGCAGCATGCTGTCAGGAGAGCTGTCCTTGGTGAGGTGCACGGTACGGGCTGTATGTGTTCTGCACTGCTTTCCTCAACCCCTTGCATAGGCAGTCTTCTTGATTCCTGGAGGGGAGAAGAGCCTCTTAAAATGGCTTGTGCACTCATTAGAGTGAACTAATGAAGATTAAAGTGAAATATGTAAATTGCTCGTTTCAGAGGAAGATGAGAGATTAAAGGAGAATGGCGTTTACAAACAAGGAAAAAAGAGGATAGAACACTGGAGTGTGTTAGCACAGCAAGTGTTTCAGAATTCCATATGAGTTCACTGTATGGTACTCTAGAGATCTGCCCTCATGAATGCACCAAATGCAGTAGAATAGTGACAGTGAAAAGAATAATCAGGATAAAAAAAAAAAAGAAGGTAGTAATTTTATTTGTCCATTATTAAAGTTTTAGCAGGTAAAAAGTACTGTCAGGGAACTAGGCTCAAAAAGCATGCTCTAGACTTGTTGCATCCCATATTAACAATATGTCCTCATCAGAGTTTAGATGGCTAGCATTGTTAGTGGACTAGATTCAGCTATGTGGAGGTGTCAATTTCAGAGCAAAGTACTGGATGGTATTGATCAAGGGAAGGAGATGCCAAGCAAACTGGATATATCTATGCCTCAAAGCTAGCCTAAGCCAGCAGGGCCAACTCTGTAGTGAAGCTACTGCTCTCTTCTTCCCAGTGCAAGCATTATTTCACTTCCGTTCAAGGTGAAACCTTTCTATTAGTTCAAGGAATTCAAAATAGGCATGGCGCTGCTTTCTTTTTGTTAAATGACACAGTTAGCTATGAACTGTTATTTTATTAGGATTTTGCACAGTTTTGGAGATCCTTGGTCCTCAACTAGTAATGGAAGAATCTTGCAAAATATTCTGGCTTTACCCTGATTTTAGCTGACTAGCTCTGTGTCTGCATTAAAAGTTAAATGAGGCAGATTTTGAATTGGCAGATAAATTCACCCAAAAAAGGTCCATTAACTCTATATTAAGTTCTCATTATGTGACTTTGGTCTGAGGCTTTGCTACTGCATTTCTAGGATGGAGCTGCTGCTCTGAAGCCTTCTGTTCTGGCTGAGAACCATATGTGCTTTAAGGGGAGGTATGACAGCATGAGCTAATCCTGACATGAAAGCTGTTTATTGTTTAGGTTCTTCAGCTGTCTCTGGATGTGCTGAAGGACAGTGGTTTTGGTTTGTTTCTAATGTAATCTTTAAAAAAAAAACCTTTGGGGAAGCAAGCATATGTTTTAAGCCAAAGTGCTGTGTGCCAGGCAGTACATTGGACTAATCCCACCATCAGAAATTTTGAAGATGCCTTCTTTAAGAGGGCAGCTGTCCCATAACAGGGTGGTTGCCCTCATCCAAGCACAGCCCTGCTCTTTCCATGTTTCTGTACTTCAACATTCTGTTTCTCCCTCTTGAATGTCACCTGAAATATTGTAGTGTTAATGTAATTGCCAAGGGAATCTGGTTTGTTTTGAATTGCATATGTATCTCTCCCTCTTTGTTTTGAATTAGCACTTACTGCCTGTTGCTACTTTCTGGTTTTTAATATATAGCTCAAGCATCAATGTTTGTTGTTTTGCCCTGGCTAGCTCTTTTTGTTCCAGCCTCTGGCAATGTTGTTGGTTGCTCAACTTGAAAGGGTGTTAGTGCTTGCTGTAACCCAGTTACATGACTGGTGCACATTGTGATTTAGTATGAAAGCCAGCAACTTTTTTTTTTTTTTTTTTTAATAAATCAATGCTGTGTTGGCTCTGCAGAGGAGAGGAAACTGAATTCAAGCTAATTTCAGTGACTCCACTCAGTGGTCCGTTTTCTTCATGATCAAGGTGGAAAGGTAGGGTGAATGGATGCCTAACGCAGAACTATTACAAGGTTACATTTTGTGCTAAGGACTAAACCATCTGACAAAGAAAATGTTGCCAATGCACAGCAGAGTGCTATGAAGCCAAGAATTCTGCACGTATTGTGTCAAAAAGTGATGTTTTGTGACTGCAACAATAAAGAACACGTTAAGTAATTTTACTGAAACTAGAGATATTGTAGTGTAGTGGTTGCCTAAGCGAGGAAGAGGAGGTGTTTATTTTCTGGGAGGGAGTTTTATATAATTAAAGACAACCACATTACCTGCTATTAAGTTCCTGTTGTCTGTTTTCATATGTGTGTGTGTGTGAGTTTAGTTGAACTTGTTTATTGAAGGAAGTGAGGACAATTCAGAGCTCTTAGAAGCATTTTGACTGTTCTATAAATGCTACCCATATGTTCTGTTTAGCTGTCTCTCTAGATGATGTGAGACCGAGTCATCTGAAAATTGCTTGGTTGCATAATTTTTTTTTTAAACTTGAGTTTTCTATTTGTAAGCTTTTATTTTGCATCTCAGAAACCATATACTCATTGAATTAGTACTGCAGTGAGCAAGTTCTCAAAATGTTTGTTTGTGTTTATTCCAAGTCTTTCCAATACTGAATGTAAGAATCACCAAGCTCAAGACAGTACATGGAAATGGGGACTAGAATGTGGATAATCACTTATGATAGAAAATATTATCTAACATGCCTATTAAAAAAAAAAAACATATACAAACATACAGATTTAGGGCTGAACTAGAGAGCTGCAATAGAGAGAAAAGCAGATGGACTTGTCATAAAAGTTACAGTTCAGACTAGGTCTAAATTATCACCTCATGGATATGCTAAAGTATCATCCCTTGTAACCTGATGTCGTTTGGTCTGTGCAAAGCCTCTCTCAGGCACACAAATGTATTGTACCAGGATTGGACCAAGCTACTCAGATGCTTTTTTTACTTGCATCCTGTATAGTGTTTCAGAAATGTAAAGGTAATAAACTTTCTCAATATATCAAAATTTTCCCTTTCACACCTCACTCTTACTATACACCTTCTTGCATAAGCATGAAATTTGTTTCTTTTTCTGTTGCTTAGAAATGCCACAGTGCTGTATTGTAACCTAAAATTCAGCTCAGGTCTTAATTTTTGTTTGATTCACGCGTGTTACTGAACTGAATTGATTTAATTAGTTTCTTTCAGCTAATGTCAATGGGACATATGATTCACAGATAGCCATGTAGAGCTCCTCTTTGCCTTTTCCATGGCATTTTGTGTAGGGCTGAGTAAGGCTGAATGCCTCTGAGCTATAGCTTTCCCATACAGTCACATCTGTTTTGTCTCCAATATTTGAACTATTTACTTTCAAGCATGCTGAAGAGCACAAGGAAGAACTTCAGGTGCTAGTACTTTGAGAGAGGATTCAGTGGAAGAATAAAGCACAACATATGTATCTATAAGGAGATATTAATGTGGGAACCAAGTATTCAAACTGGTAATCTATTAAGATATCTAGTGTGTTTCTAAACACTTTCTGGATTACGAGGGAGTTAATATAGGTCAGAGACCATATCCAGTAGGCAGACTAGATGTGATCATCCTGATTTGGAGATTAGTACTGACATAGACCATTTCCACATCAGTGTTCTCACAGCCAGAGAACAGTACCAGATGCATTTAATCTAGTATAATACAGCCTTGATATCTGCTTCAGGGTGAGTTCCCTAATTCCAAATGGCTGTAGGGACAAGATTTTTATTGATGATAATGGGTGCTTAGGCACCAACTGCACACTGACTACCTATTTAGATATACACACACGCAGACATGTCACTTTTAGTGACATCTTAATCTGGAGCTGATCCCAGCTTAAACAACACATTTAATGTTGAAATAATGTGAAAATCCTTTCCAAATCTAGGCATAGTTCAAGTAGGTGGGCTTCTTCTGGGTGGGTTTGGGTAGCTGAGAACCATGTGGCTGTGAAACAACAGCAGAACTGCTTTTACACTTATGTCAGATTCATCCCACAAGTACTGCTGTATTCTCTTATATAACTTTCCTCATACTACATACTCAGAAAAGATGCATCTTTTGTTCACTTGCTGACATGGCCTTGTCAGATGTAAAAGTTTATTTCTCCTTTAATTCCCCATATCTTGATGTTTAATTACCAGCGTCAAAGCCCAGAATTTTTCTATATTATTTGTTCCTAAATTTTATTTCATCCTCCCACACCTCTTTTCTGCCAGAAATGTCTATTTTTCTAAATCTTTGTACTCTTTATGAAGCCATGGCATCCACATGGAATGTTGCCTCCAAGTTCCTCTAGAAGCACACAGGACATGCACTTGCTTCTTCCTTGAAAACACCAGCAAAATAATGGGAACCAGACTACTATATACCCTTTCTTCTGAGCATTGCAATTCTCTCCATTGACTTTTTTGGTTTTGTTGGGAGACCATAAGAACAACTCTATGAAAAGATTCTGATAAAAAGGTGGGAGCATCCAATGCTTACAATTCTTTTCAGTCCAAAAAATGTTTTCCTATAGCTGCTTCTTTTGTGAAGACATTTAATGTAGATTTCCTTTCATGAACATAGAGTACTGTTTGTGGATTTTTTTTTTTACTTTTCTTTAAATGAAACATGGATGTTTCTTCTCACTGACAATTTGGTAATACAAGATGCTTTCTTTTTCAAGGCTAAGTCACTGAGTCTTACTGAATGAGAGGAGTAGGATAGAGAGAGCCCTCTGAGTCACAGCACCAAGTTGTGTGTGATCTTTCTGTGTGCCAGAAGGTAAATGACCTTCTGAGAATCCCAAGACAAGAAGATGCTCTGATAATGTTTTTTCACTTACAGCCTTTTTCACTTTTTCCTCAGCTGTCCACTTGACTGACTGTTTTTCCAGAATATGTTATTATTCTTTTTCGTGATACTGAATACCATACCTTTTCATAAGATGAAGTCTATTCTTTTCTTCAGTTGTCTTTGTTAGGAACTCTTCTCTCTCTCAAATACTGTGTCAGCCTCTGCTGGCTCAGCATCCCCCCAGTTAAGTGATCCACTAAGGCCATGCTGAATGGTCAGTAAAGGTATCTTTAAATGTTATAGTCTCAGTCTGATAAATATACTTAGAAGTCTGTGAGAAATGTTCATCATGCTAAGCATGATCCATTAGACAGAAATTTAGGATTATCTTTGGGAGACCACAGAATAAAAGTATTTTTCTTTGGGACCTAGAGAAGGGAAGAGGATTGGGGATGTTCTTACAAAAGAAGAGGCACAGTTTCTGAAGTGATTTGATGCTCATGCACTGTCTGCCTTGCATCATGTGTTGAATGATGTGTTATACTCAGTCAATTTGAAAGTTATTTAAAATGGTAGGTTTATCATTCCATTACACCCCGTACAGTAATGCCCTAATTTTTGCTGGGATAGATGTAGATGTGTATATATGCAGTTCTATCTATTTCTAGGTATAATTATGCTATATTCCAATAATAGAAGTGACTAAGAAGCTGCTTTTTGAATACTGATGTGCCTGACCCTGGGGTCTCAGCCTCAAATCTGTCAAATTCTAATTCCTAACAACCATTTACCTCCTGGTGTGTGGAAAGATTGTACACAGTTTAGTGCCACAACTCAGAGGGCTCTTTGCATCCTACTCCTCCTGGTAGGAGTACCTGAAGCTCACTCCCTCTGCAGACCTTATGAAGAGATGGTCAAAATACTTTTGAGAGTATATTAAGCTAAATGGGTTGAAAATAAGGCAAAAAATATGAGTGAGGAGAACAAATAGTCCACAAATGACTGAGTGCTGAGGCAAACAGCCAAGCTAACTATCTATGAAATATAACGAAAAGTCAGATGTCATGTTTTGTCACTGAACATCTGTTATTGCTGGCCTAAGAAAGGGGTTGGCACTAGCCCAGGCCAAGGAGACATAAATAAAAAATCATATCTGTGCAGTGACTTCTCAAAGGAGCTATCTGAGGAGTGAGATCTTAGAATCTAGTAAGGTGTCAACTGTATCCATCTCCATTTCCAGGTCATGTATTTGTGCAATGCTTGGAGTAGCAGAGGAAATGTGCTGTGCTGTTAGTGAAATTTTAAGATCTTATTATAATTACAGTGCTGAATTGTTAACAAGCTCTGAATGTTAGTCACACATTTCAAGAGTGGGCAGCATCAATCAATACACTTAGTGTGATTGTTCTAATCATTGTTGTGTCTTTTTACACTTTCCATTGTGACCCCAAATCAGGACTTCACAGTATTTGGCTTCTAGACTCAAGTCCACCTTCTAGTAAGAGATTGATGCTTGCCATTGCTCCTTAAGTTATTATACTCGACATAACATATCTGCAGCAAGCCCTGCAAATAGACCTAGTAGCCTGCAGCTCTGTCATTCTGGATTTTGTTTGCACAAAGAAATCTAGGGAGTCTGCATTAGTTGGCCTCATTTGCTTTCTGCTTCCTTCTGTGCACTTCAGCAGGGATAATTGCATACTGAACCATTAGCATGGTATTGTGTTCACTGTCAGTCTTTGTGGAAAACAGGAATGATTGCATTAGGTTGTAACATGCACTAAAACCAAAACCTCCTTAAGCCTCCTTTTTGTCATCTGGTTTATAAAATGTTAAAAGAATGTTAGTGGGATATTCAGCAACCTAGTGCTTTGATTGATTATCTTACTGCTGGCAACTTTGGGGATGCTTTTGTAACATGCAGTGGAATGTTACACTTGCACAAAAGCTGGTCATATCTTTCACAAATTGCCCATATCTTTTTCAGTCACAGCGTTCCTTTTCCTGCATTTTTAGTGAAGGGAAGATGTTTCTTGAAGCAATTTAATTTTCTTCATAAGCTGCACTGTTTAAGTGAAAACAGGATTTTAGGAGCAGGCATGTTACATGTTTTTAAGCTAAAGCCTAAAGTTTCATTGAGACCCTTGTGCAGTTCATCTCTAAAGGAGATGTCAGCTGTTCCATATTTCTTTCAACTGTATATTCATGTTACTGGCCAATCCCAGTTATAAATTAAATACTTGTGTGTAGCAGAACAGAATCTGCTTGTGTTCTTCCATTCTTCAAATATGTGAGTTTTGTCCTCTAGGAAATACCTTTATTAATTGATAATTTAATTTTTTTTAAAGCATTTCCATGAAATTAAATTCAGATACAGTTGCAGCCAAATCAAAGCCTTCACCGTTGCTTAAGCTCTATTTTCAAACGTGGGAGACCTGGCTCAAACTTCACTCTAAATGAGGTAGAGGAGGAAACTGAATTTGAGCTTTTTCTCATTTCACATTATCTAGTTGCTGAGCTAAGGGGTAGAGAGCACCTCTTTTCTCATACTCACAGATTAAATTATTTGTTTGATCCAAATTACATTGTTTCAGCTAACTGAAAATTCAGAGAAGTGTTGGCTGATCCAGTACAAATGTCTTGTATATGTTTTGATTTGGTCTCCAAAAGAGGGAAACCCCCCCCCTCAAACAAACCACAAAGCCCCCCAAGACACCCCCTCCTTGTTTCTTACATGGCTCTATTATTCTGATTGAAAAAGGCTTCTATTCTGTGCCATGCTGTACTGAATTCCAGAAGAAAAGACACAGAGATTTAGACAATAGTGGAAAGGCTTTTTTATGACATTGTCCAAACTGTACTTCGGGTGTTTCAGCATTTGGGTTCAGAGAACTCCTCACTAGTTGGAATTGCACTGACTTCATTACCTAGAACAGTGCAGACAGGCTTGTATTTCAGAAGTTCACGAGGTTGCTCTACCTATGTCAATGTTCTCTTTTCCTCTTACGAGTGAGTGGAAACCTATTATTGCCTAAATTTGACTAAGGAAAGGGAAGATTTCCTGGCATGCAGAGTTACAGGTGCCATCACTAGAATCACACATGCTTTATGTTCAAAATGATAAATAAACTAGATGGCTGTATTGGGATCATAGAAAATCAGTGACTACTTCCCACAATAATTCTATGCATTGTGTTGATAATGTTCAGGAATAAGGAATCCAGAAGCACTTCTTAAAAATTCTTTTAGCACCCTCAGAGAACTGTGTTTCAGAAAACCCAAGTCCCCTACAGTAACATTTAAAAGACAGATAAAGGGCACTCAGATAAAAGACAGCAAGACAGCATGTGTTTTCTTATCAGTCAATGTTTTGTTGGATCTGGCAGTTCAGCCTCTGAAATAATCCTTCTGGTTCTTCACTTCTGACTTGGTTGTTAGGAAAAGTGACAGCTTCTGTAAAGTTCTTTAATAGATGGTTCATAATGTGTTCCTGTGTGTAACCCCTTAAAGGTTAAGCCTCCTAAAAACTGCTTCTGAAAAATTAAAAAAAAACCATTAATTTTCTGTCATCATGACATTAATATGTGATATTTTAAAACACAGTTTTAAATTTTTGAATCAGCCAAACATTATTTTGGAGCAGAAGATGATCATCTTTCACAGCACAGTTCTCAACACATAATTTAATTTTTTAAATTCTTCCTAGGTTTAGCATTACTGCACCTTGGCATCTCTTTTGCAAAGAATAAATATATGATTCTGAAATAAAATGCACAGGCTCAGATGATACTGGGGCTCAAATGTGATACCATAATTCTCAGGTGAGTGATGTTTTTTCAGTCACCTCTATATCAAACTGGTTCATGGAAAGGGAAATAGTCCAGAGAAGTAAGCAGAGAGATACAAATTCTTTGTCTTTTTTCTTGTTGCTTAAAGCATTTAAGTGGTGTTTCACTGTCCTCCTTCCTTTGAAGGTCAGCCATGACTGACAATTTGTAATGGAGCTAATTCTTACTCGTCTCTGCACCACAATAAACTGGTGGAAAATACTTTTAGTGGATACAGAACTTTGAATTGAGTATAGAATAGATGAAGAGTATCATGAAGAGTGTCAGGGCTATATATCAAGACTGCTAAAATAATGGTGTTTAATAGTGTAGAAAGGTGATTGACTGCATATGTTACATCAGTATTTATTTAAACATGAATTATAACAGATTTACATTTCAACCGTTTTTAGCTGTTGGAGAATAACAGTGGAATGTCTGCTTTGTACAAATTTGGCTGAGATCACATGTTCTCCTTGGGAAAAGTCATTGTTAATAAACTGTAGCATAGAAATCAATGACAATATAAATGAAAATTTTTACATTTAAAATATGCTAAACTAAATGTATACAATGTCACTGATTGAATTGAATTTCATAATTTTGCCCATTTTTCTGTAGGTACTTTCAGAGTAAGAGGTTATCTCTTTGCTGGTACTAATCGTACCAGTAATCTTGTTTTCTTTTTGGAAACACACTCAGGGAAGTAAGGATCTTTTATGGTCCTGTGGTGTTCTGGCAACACTTACAGCTTTCTGCTTTGTTTAGCCAAATTGTTGCTGATAAGCTTTCTTTGTGCAACACATGGTATGTTGTCTATTTAAGAGCACAGCTCTGAAGGCTACTCTTTACAAATGTATATGGTATTTCAATTTCATGTAGAAAAATAATTTCATGTTATAACAGTTTATTTTCAGGTACTGTAACACATAGTCTTATAGTGGTGCAGTCTTCTGAGCTGTCAGGTGTTTAAAACATAAATGTTTTGGGTAAGTGGAAGAGTGACCTTAAATACTGCACTCTTAGAGCCTTTGTATTCTTTAGGCAAAGTAAAGCTGAAACCGTGTAGAAATTATATATCTTGTTTTAAGCTGATGATGAAAAATAAGCTGACTTTGTCTCCAAAACATTTCTCACAGACTTTCTCTGAAATGTTGTAACAGAATACCATGGCTCTGCCTAGTTAGCTACAATAAAAGTGTGTACAGGCAATAGAAATTAACTTGAAAATTACTCCCTTTCTTCCTCTGTTTTCTGTTTCAACTGTAGATATATTAGTTAAAGACCTCTCCCCTTTGTCCTTTGGCTACTCTGACATATGCTTAATTTTAAGGATACCTAGACTGACCCTGGTAGAATCCCTGTTAAAGGAGGGCTGTGGTGGGAGAAGGGAGGGTGGCTAATAGCTGTAGGAACACCACTCTGGCATACTGTATACATTTGTGGTTGGGCACAAATGACTGGAATTGGGCAAAGAGGGAAAGATAAACTGTATGTGTAAAAGACCACACAAATAGTGAAATAGCAAGAAATCTCTAAAATGCTGATCAATATATTAATAAAAAAACTCAAACAAAAGCAACAGCAACTAACTCCTCTAGAAATAGATAATAGGGCAATAATTGAATACATACATATATGATTTGAAATCCATAGACTAAATAAGAAAATCTGATTGTGGCTTTAATTTTAAAATATACTTTGTAAGAATCTGCCTAAAAATGGATATAAACTTTAATGAAATAAGTGTAATGTGAGGCTTTTGGTAATGAATTAATTAGAAAACCATATGGATGCATTAAGTCGAATAATTAATGTACCATACACAAAAGTAGGACATCTATAAATCATTTATGATGTCCTCTTCAGCAGTTCTTGGCTCTTTGAGTCTTAATTGAAGTCCAGGGTAGCTGGATGTTAGAAAAACTAGATTTGCTAGTCAGATAACAGACAACTTTCATTAAAGCATTAATTAATTTTAGAAGGCTGAGGGCCTGTTCCATTAAAAATACTTGCAGAACAGTGCTACTTTAGTAATGTTTGGGTTTTTTTCCTATTTTAATTACTCTCTTCCTCTGGTCAATGAGAGCTGTGTTCTACTTTAACTAGCTCAGCAAGGTGATGGAATACTACTATGTTTATAGAATTAACTATTGAACTGCCCAGACAATTCCAAATGTTTCAAATGGCTGTGTGGTACAGTTACAAAAGTAAGGTGATCTATTCCTTACAGTAATGTCAGTGAGCCTGTTTCCTCTTTCAAAGGCAGAGATTCCAAGGACCCTTTTTTAGCCAGTTCATTCTATGCCCAGTCCTTCATGTCAATAGGAACAAGGGAACACTGAAGAAAATACCTTTTTTGTGGTTTTTTTTTCACTTTTCTTGTATTTAAACATAGTAATTAAAACTATCATTTTGCAATCTTTAATAGGGATCTAATTTCATTAGTAAGATGGCCAAAATAAATATTTTGCATTACTTTTATAAAATGAGAGCATTTTATAAATGCTGAAATTAATGTGAGCTTGAGCTATGAGCTTATTCTGCCAAAGAGGTATGCCTATAGTGAAATGATCAGAGTTGTTATAATAAAATACTTAAGGAAAACTTTTAACCAAAAATTGGATTTACACTATGGGTTCTAAAAATATACAAGATTCATTCTGACAATAGTATTATTTAGTTTGAATGCTGCATCTTTATTGTGGTTATAAATATGCCAAGAAAAAGTAGAGATAGGCAGTTTATTTTCAAGTGCCATATTTATTTATGTTCAGGTGTTATGGGTAGGATGTTTTTATATTCAATTTTTCATTATTCAAAGTAAGGTACTAAAGAATGTTGTAGATAATGAAAAAAACTCTTATAATGTAATGTAAAGCTATGATAGAACATTAAGACCATCACAGAATCACAGAATTAACTAAGTTGGAAAAGACGTCTGAGATCATCAAGTCCAACCTGTGACATAACACTACTTTGTCAACCAGACCATGGCACTGAGTTCCACATCCAGTCTTAAACACCTCTAGGGACAGTGAGTCTACCACCTCCCTGGACAGCATATTCCAATGCCCAGTCACCCTTTCTGTGTAATGTCAGCCTAAACTTGCCCTGGTGCAGCTTAAGACTGTGCCCTCTTGTGCTGTTGCTGGTTTCCTGGGAGAGGAGACTGATCCCCACCTGGCTACAACCTCCTGTCAGGTGGGTATAGAGAGTGAGGCACATGAAGTAGATGTACTGAGCACAGAGTTAACTCACCTCTTTCAGCTATCTAAGGCATAGCTGGCCATTTCTAACAAACAAAAAAACCCCCCTAGAGTTCCACTGCTGGGGAATGTATAGCAGAGCTTGAGGAGCATCAATATCAATCTGAGTAATGGTATCCCTCTGACCCTGAGCTACTAATGCCTAAGAGCATCTTTGGTGTCTCCATATTCATGTGCTCTGAAACTGATGACCACGGACAACTTGAACACTGACTGTGTTTCCAGGCCAAGGAGTATATTTCTAGGCCAGACTTGAATGTTCCCAACTCTCATTGCCACAGTCAGGCTCTTTCTCTTGTTCTTATGTAATTGATCTTTCTTCTTCTGCAATGCTACCACTTTATTTAGCTAGCCAGCCAAGTTTGTTCAATGTTTCTCAATGCGTCCTCTTGGCCCACATCAAATTCACTTTTGCTTTCTACCATTATCTTTCAGTGGGTTGTAAAACAGGCTTAGCATAAAGCTACAGGAAGTTTCAGGGGCTATTCAGAATTTCCTTGCGTGCCCTGTTTGACTCATGGGCTGCCAGTTGTCCAGTCCTCTGCTATGAGCACAGCCCTATAAATTCTTCTCATTGATGGTAAGAAACTTTAAGCAAAAAATGCAGTGCTTTTGGCATGCTACATATTCATATTTTCTGATCAATCACTGAAGAAATGAAATGCTTCAGAAAGACATATCTGATGCTTAAAAGGACTGTTCAGTCAATGTGGCCTCATTATTGTCTTATGCCAGTCCCAGTGATCCTAGCCTTTGTCAAACAAAATTTGGCAAATGCTGCTAGCTTTTCTTTGCCATAATATTGGTATAACCCTCACCATCCAATGGCCTTCTGCTATTGATCTTTGCTCTTTTGGCCATGTTACTACTATTATAGTTTCTTCAGTTGTAATAGAAAGGAATTTGCCATAATCTTTGGCTCCAATACATAGTAATTTATTTTCTTGGCTTGTTTACTACGTTAACATAGACACTACATCTCTGCTTTCCTAAATCTTATTCTGCCTGGAGGCTGGCTGACTCTGCCTCTACCATTGGCTTTCTTTTTCTTGCCTTTTTCTTTAATAGTTTCAAAAACTTCTTTCAAAATTACTTTGAGGGTGATGCAATACAAAAATACCTTCACATTCATATCACAGAAACTATGATATAGCTCTCTTAACAGCTCATTAGTAATGGAGTGGATCACACATTCCTTGTAGCAATTGAGCTGTGTGGGCTGCTGATCAAGAACCACTGAAATGAATGAAGTCTTCTGAGTCAAAAAACTCAAGGCAGAGGCTGAAAATTAATTACCTTTTTAGACAATTTTGAGGTTAAAAAAAAAAACCTCACTGGGATAAAATGAAACAATTTAAATCCTGGTAGGAGCTGAGAGTCATGGGGAAAATTGGTTAAATCATCCAAGTCAGGTTATTTGGTGTCTTTTATTTACATTGTAGGATAGAGGTGAGATTGGCTTACAGAAGGGGGTATTTTCAGTGCATTTGAGATTCATCTTGCCTTCAATATATGGGAGTTGCAAGGCCAAGTCTCTTTTAGACACTAAAATGTTTGCTCTTCTTTCCAGATTAGATTTTATTTAATTAGTTCAACTGAGTGGAATCTGTAGTGTTGTTGGGAAAAGGTTTGTCTGGAAGTCTAGTAATTCAATTTATCATGTGACATATGAAGACAAAGCAATAACTCTTCATCCTGAAGCATATATCAGGGACCTGAGCTGGGGTCTCCCACATGCAATATAAAGCTCTACTGCATATCCATTGCTTATTCTGAAGTAAATCAGTCTTCTTAAGGTCTTCAGTATTTTGTCCCTTAGTGAGATTATCAGCAATGTATTATTTCTCAAGAGTATAAAATTAACAATCTGACAAGAAATTCTGGGGAAGAACAGGAGAAGGAAGCTATTCTTAGCTGTTCTTTTGCTAACAGTCTGTACAAAATCAGAAGGCAGCGTATCAGCACTAGTCTCAACACAGATCATCCTGATAAGTTTATACTGAGTTGCTCATGCATGATATAGATAGTAAGGAGTTTCTGCATCCTTGCTAGGAAAAAAGAATTAAGGAAACACTATAAAGCAAAAATTCAGACACATGTTTTTGTACAGGGAGGCAAGATCACATGCAGTCCATGTTCTTTCTCTGGTGAAGTGGAAAGTAGAAGTTGTTTTTCAGAGGCAACACCAGACAAATTACATAAAGAGAAAAGAATGAATAAAACCTTACTGGTTTGAATTTTGTACACTCTGTTATTCTCTGTCTTTTAAAAATTGAATGTATATTCCGGAGTCATTTAGTTAAAATAATGTTCAACTAGGCAGTCATTTCAGCCAAACTTGCAGTACATTACTTCTGCATTTTTCATTCTTTCCTGAATATTTTCTGCTGGGACTTACTACTTAATACTACTGATGTGAATTGACATGAAACTTATGAGAATAAGAGTCCTAAGTGCTTGAAAGTGCTTTATGTTGCCCAGCATAAAACTTGTATTTTTCTCCAGTTAATCAGGCATGTAATGTATTCAAAAGCAATGGTTCAGAACATTGCTGCATTTTTCATACATCCTTTTTTGTTTCCTTGTTTTCTGTTTTAGCCAACTGTTTGGTGCTTCCCATGAAGTATTCTCTACCCCTTTTTACCCTTCTCTTTCATTCCTGTAATAAGTTTGCTGGAGTTCTTCTTCCCAGACTATCTGTAGTGCCTATGTAAACATTTGTGTCACCATCCATTCAACTAGTACCCAGTGATTCTGTTCCTCCATCTACTCTCTCTCTCACTGTTGTGTGCAAGTCACATCCTTTCCTCAGCCAACACTTTTATTGTCTTTTTTTTTAAACATGTGTTTAGATTTCAGGCTATGAGAGGGCAAATATCAAATCTTATCCAAAATATTCCATAATAGATTCAAACTTGAAAAAATGCTTTAAATAGCACATCTTCCTTGGTCATGCCCCCATATAGCCATTGAAAGTTTAGCTCTTTATTGGTCTTCTGCACCCTTCTGCCTGGGAACTCATCCCTTTTTCTCACACATTCTCATTCTTGCCATGCTCTTCTCTTTTACTTTCCGTAAGTGTGACCCCTTTCCTCAGGCTTTTTCCAGGGTCTTGGCCTGCCTTTGCTTTTTAATCACCTACTTCTGTCTTTCTTAACACCTTTGTCTTTCGGTTCTTCCTTTAGTCTTGTAGTCTCAAACCACTTTACTCTTTTCTTTCTCCTCTCCATTTTTACATATTTTGTAGCCCACAAAATTATCTTCTCCCAATAATACATATCAAAAAACTACTTAAAAAACTATATAATTCTACTAAAACCTAGTCTTTATTATAAAAAACACCCTTTCAACATATTTCCTCCTAAATTTATCCTAAACCAGTACAGTTCCATTGATAGTCTTCCCCTTTACCCTGAATCTCCTTTTTGCCCAGAGCTGTTCTCTTACTGGATCTCTAACAATGCTATGGATAATGGAAATTTTCTTCAACTGTAATGCCCATTTTCTCACCCTATACTAAGACAATATGGCAGGTGTTCTCAACTCTGATTTTAATTAGTTCTTTTTGGTCTAGTGGTGTTTTGCTTTTCTTGTTGGTTGGTTTGTTTGTGGTTTTGTAGTTGAGTTTTTTGTTGGTTTTTTTTTTTTAATTTACCTTGTTCATGGCAAATAACTGCTTTGGTTCACTGTAAGTGCACCTGTTTTCTTATTTGCTTGTGTTAAGTTGGAGTAAAACAACTATAGAGTATTCCTGATTTCAGTATAGGGTTGCTTTGCTTTTGCAGGGTTACATGGACTTATGGATTCCAGTTACTGTAGGGATTATTGAGAAGCACTTACACCCAAGTACTTACAGACCTGGAATTAAAATATGGTATAACTGATTTCTGAAAAATCCTATTTAAACTCATGAACAAAATATACTTTGAAGTCCAAGATTTAATTTTTCTGGTCTTGACAAAATTTTACAGAAAAACTGCATTTTCACTTTGAAAGGATAATGTTTGCCACACGAGTTGTGACTAACTAAAGCTAAATTGATGTTTGCTCAAAGACAATAAAAAAGTTATCTCAGCTAAACTAAATACTAATTTAAGATTAATTTGTTGTAAGGTGTACATGTCACTTAGCAACATAAAAATATACAGTATTTCTTAAGTGTAGGCATTGAATAGGTTGAATTTGTACTCTGTAGAGTTTTGGAGGAAAAATGTCTAGTGAAAATACATCAAGTAGCAATATTGTCCACCAGATGTCCCTGTACTCATAGGTGGTAATGGACAATATTCATTCAGCTGTCTAATTGCTTTTATTAAAGTCAATGTCCACATAGTGTATGCATTTCCCAAGTCTCTGTTAACCACTGTGTAATAAGACCGTGAATAACTGGCAATTTAATTAGCAGTATTTGAGAGCTGTAGTTTTGAAAATAAGTTAGAGGAATTCACTGTGAAGTTTCTACTTGCCATCTTGGTTTTGTGTGCTCTTCCTTCTCTTGGAAAGCAGTCTACCTTTATCACGCATTGCATGGTAAAAGTAATAACTATTGATCTCTTCTATTTGTAATTTATAAAAATTTATATATTTAAATGCATTAATCATATAAATATTACTGAGCAGTATGTTTTCATCTATCTGCCATCTGTAAAAGACCTTAAGTAACTAGAACTGAAGAACTAGTGAGTTGATGGATTGTGGCTTTTGTGGAGATTTCTTTTAGCTTTGGTAGCTATTGGGGCAGTCTTTGGTCATGGCACCTGTATTCAGTGTGTTTCATTTCTGTCAGCTGCTCCCTTGGCTTGCTGTGCAGCGTGTTCCAGCCAAATGCTCGGCTACCAGCTGTCCATGCATTTTAGTGGCTACAGCAGGACTGCCAGGTATCCCTTCACTAGTGGGGACTTAGGCTGCTGCCCTCAAATTTGTAAATAACCATATACCTGACCATTCCCACAGTGGGGCCTGGGTGGGTCTGCCAATATGTGTGCACTTAAGCCTTGTGGTCAATTTGAAGATACAACTTGAATTTTTAGTGATGCCACAGCACAGAAAGGACATTTTGTCCTCTTTCTCCCTGGCATAACTAAGCTGCCAGAAGGGCATCTGAATCCATGCTGGGAGCAAGGCCCTGGCATGGCTCAGAGATCCCACCCCAGGCATTCACTCTGTCAAGTCTACATGGGGAGATACCCTTAGAAAGAGAGGTGTCAAACATTGGTGGCAGAACCTATGTCCAAGTCTTCCTTTCATTTTCTCTGTTTTAACTTTAGGCTAACTTAAATTACAGAGATTAAATTTTATAGAATTATTATTTAATAGTTATAGTTGTGACCCACCAGATGTTTCTGTGTTTGGCAACATATTAGATGATTAGAATGTTTGATTTTAATGATGTCCTTAACCAATCTGCTTTTCAGTTGTAGTTACAGAGTTTTGCAAGATGCATAGCCTTGAAGATTTCTTTTGAATGGCCGTAAATGTATTTACAGGTATTTCTGTTGTTATCTTTTGCTTCTTTAAAAAAAAAAAAAAAGTACCTAAAAATTCCTTATTCAAACTGGTTAAATTTTTATTGCCTCTTCATAGTGCCTTCTGATAATGATTATAGAGCAAATGATACAGTTTCTTTGTTTTTCAATGTGTTTGTGATTCCTTCTTTTATTATATGCAACTTTCCTGATCAGTTATGTGAGTTGTCATACGAGATACATAGATTGATGTTATGGTCTGGTTCTTAAAATGATGAGAAATGCCTCTGCCCAAATAAAGGTGCAAATAAGACTGTATGTCAAAAGTCAATAGTATGGATTTTATTTAACAGTAAATGTGTGTGTGTGAGAGGATGAGAGAGAGAGAAAGAGAAAAGAGGTGGGGGAGGACAGAAAGAGAGTGACAGAGACACATAAAAGAAGATATCACCACTCCGTGGATCCCACCAACCAGCGTCCCGATGATCCTCTCCATCTGGTCTTCTTGGTGGTGAGGATGCCATTGAAGAGCATAGAATCCAATGGATTAATGTATGTTCAGGCCAGGTGGGAATGTCCAGGCACCTGCCTGAGGTGGATGTTTGATGGATTCTGACACCCTCTCACTGCCTCTCACGTGAATGTTCCATGGATGTGCCCTTCCTGGGCTTGGGGGTTTTACAGCTGGGTGGGTTTGTGTAAGGGACAATGGGTGTTCACTGCCTCTGACCAGAGGTTACACCACACCCCCAAAATTCTCCTCCTCCCTGCTTTGTTGGGTGTTGGGGGGAAGTCTGTGCAAACCCAGCCCCTGTGGGCTATGGCCTCCCCCTAAACCCAGCCAGGGATGATTTTCTGCTGGTTTTGGCTTTCTTGTGGATGCATTCTTCTCCCTCAGCCTTGTTTAGTTCTTCCTAGACCTGAGATGATTGAAGGATAGTGTCTCCTTTATCTTATCTAGGCAGCTTAACTCACAGTCCAAAGGCACCTTCAGGGAGGGGTGAGCTTTGGTGGTCGTAGATTCTTTATACAGTTTTTGCTATAATGGCCAAATCTCCTTCATAACGATGTTTAAGGTATGAACCATTTCAGTCTCTGACAATTGATTAACCAGTAGGAATTCTGTCTTTAGAAGAGGCCTGCCATCTGATGCCTAAGCACTGTAAGCTTTACAAAGTAAAGCAAAATCAGTAGGAGCCAAGGAGGTAGGAAGGGAATGGGATAGAACAAAATTCTAACTAATTTGGAGAAAACAAGGCACTTCTGAAAGAAGCATGCACCCTTATCTTGGTGGATGTGCCAAGAGTTTGCCTTTCCTATATTAAGACATCAACAAACATTTCATATTTATTACATGAAAATATATCTTATATTTATGTATATTTGTGTATATGTATGTCAAGATGGTGTATTGCATGGAAATTTAAGTATTTTTATTTGAATTCCTGGTTGCAAAGTTTTCTGTTTCTGTAAGGCATTATTGTCTCTGATGAACTGCCATCAAACAAAACAACAATAAAAAGTGTTTACTGCAATAGCCCTGTGAACAAGGCTTGAAAGATTATTCCAAGTCTGAGTATTAGAAAGAGCTACTATGCTTCCCAAATCCATAGACCAATCGAAATGTAATTTATTTTTTAAAATCCATTTTTTCCATCCTAGACGTGCATTTTTATTAACGTATTTTTAGTTTGTGATATATTATGATGTTAATATAAAGAAGCTTTCAGGAATAAGGTTTAGTGAAAGTAAAAGCTTTTACATGCATTTTAGCCCAACAGAATGAGCTAAATTTACTTCACTGGGCTAACTATAACTTAATCTTATTATTTTTTTTTCAGTTTCCCAGATTAGGTCTTTAATCTCATGAAATATTGTATTTAGTAAACTGCTTGCATGTGTACAGGAAAGGATTGGCCGGAAAAGAAGTAGAGACGATTTCTTGCACAACTTTATTAATTTGAATGTAGGAATATAAACCCCCTTCTGTAAAGGCAGTAATGAAGTCTGATTATGTAAGTACTTGCAGTTGTTAAATAGATTTTGTGCTCAAAACCAGAATGAATGTTCTAAAATCGGCAAAAGTATAATAACCAAGTTGTGACTTAGCTCTGTGTTAGAAATATGTTGTTAATGCTGTGATAGAATGACTCTTGGCTACTTATTACATCTTGTGCTTTTAATGACCTAAATTTCAGTTTACAGACAATCTAGCAATGATTATTTCTACAGTGATAGTCATGAAATATTACAATACTTCTGCTAAGCTTCTATAAAGTATATTTCACACAAATATGGATAAATTTTGCCCAGTGATGGCCTTTTTAAAATAAAATTTCTTCCTTAACACTCCTTTTAGAGAAGTTAAAATCCTCTTACTGTGACTTCTATGAACTGTCTTTACTGACACTAACACCTGTCTATATATATGTGTATACATATGTATGTAGATATATATGCATTTCCTCAACAGTATTTTATGTACTATTTTAAAGTCAAAACATGGCTAGAAGAAATGTGAAACAATACAGCAGCTCTGACGTATTATCTGTAAGATACTTGTAAAATGGAAAAAAGATCCTAGACAATATTTATACTATTACTTTTTTTTCATGCTTAGTGTACTTCCATGACTATATGTTTTTCTATTTCCTTGTGTGGGGGAGTGTTTCCTTGGTAGATGTGTGAAAAATACACGTGTGTTCCTTGGGCTCCTAGTGTTTCTGTTCTAGGTTGTACCCACATCTGCTCTGTGTCTATGGGGATCTATTGAAATGTTTGGGTGTCTATTTGCCTGTCTCACTGGAGGAAGGGAGCTAATGGCACCTATGGTCGCTTGCTCAAACTGAACATGCCTTAGATAAATTGCTTCACTGGACATGGCACTGTGTTCATTTCTGCTTTGATGAGAAAAGATAAGGGTCAAGTTCAGTGCAAGTTTCTGCCTGGAGAGGACTGAGATCTCAGGATGTAGGAAAATAACAGCTACCATCCAGCAGTGAGTGCACTATTGCAGCACAGCAAATGCAAGAGGAATGTAGAAGGGACTGAACAAGTCCTGTCTGCTTATATGTTGTCATCTTTACTCTTACTAATATGACCGTGAATATGTCGTCTTGAAGCTTTCAGATTTCAGTGAGCGTGGACAGCTACATTTTTGTTTTGGATAGCTGTCGGGTTTACATCTGTGGTTCCAGAATACTTTTCTGATAGTTACAGTACTTGCTGTTAGTCAGTGTGACACTGAGCTCTGCCTGAGACCTCCCTGACTGAGATTTCAGACCACTAGAGCTTCCCAAAATGCAGCTGTACTTTGTTTCCCATCTTGTCCTTTCTTTCTTCCCATAAAGGCTTATAGCACTCATGATATCCTTTTTTTTGAGGACAAACATAACTCCTGAGAGATTTTCAGAGAACTATCTGTTTACATTTGGCTTGGCTCCATCAGTGACAAACAATTTCAAGTCTATTAAATGATACTCTGATATTTTAGAGCATTTGTACTTAAGTTCTACAAAACAGTGCTTGAAGGTTGTTTACACAATGAAAAAAAGCAATTCTCCTAACTTAGTGTATTAGTTATTTCTCTAAGCATTTCAATTGCAGTTCAGGATAGATGTAATATATTCACAAAGGCAAAGATCCAAGAAAAAGCTTTCCTTCAGCAGCATTGCATAAATGAACAAAATGTTCCTGATTCTTTAATTGCTTTTCTTTCTATGACTTGCCATATCACATAATAACATTAAATAATAAAAAAAGTGCATCTGTCTGATCTTGTAACACTCATTCAAGTTTAACTCCCACATACTTCAATTTTAACCTTTTCTTTTTGATTGTGCTTCTCTTGCTAGAATAGTAGAGGTGGAATACCTGTGACAGAGGTGGTACCAAAGAGGGCGGCACATAAGAGAGCAAGAACAGTAATTTACCTGGATAAACATGGCCTTGTCAAACTGCTTGTTTCATTCAGCCTGGGGAGTAGGCAGGGAGAAGAACAATCTTTGGAAAGAGTCAAAGCTCTGTGCTGGAATCTTCTGCCTTTGAAGCAAGGCAACTTCCCAACACACATTTTTTTCTGACCGCAACCACAAATATACCAAGGTACACTCATCTTTAAGAAACTACCACACTCAGACATTTTACCCTAGCTTTTCCATATTTTCAGTCTCTATAAAGAGCATTCTCATGAGCATCTGATTTCTCTCTTGATCACATGACCTCTTGGAAACCAGAGAAGCAAATAAAGACATATCTATGGTACATATCATGAAGAACTAGCTGTAAATGAGCCAGATCAGATATTGGAAACAGTGTGCCATCATCACACAGTGGCCATAACCATGGTCAACTCGTAAGCTTTAGAAAACTATTTGGGTTTCTCTACACTGCGCCTCAAAATGCCATGATTTAGGAGGTGGCATCTGTAGACATTTGATGAACAGGAAAGGACCATGTGGCCATAAATGCTTTTCTTCTGGTTCCTTAGCCCAAGTGTGAATGGTGCCCACCAAATGTCCTCTGAAATGCAAGATCATAAAATAGTTGACAAATAAGGCCTCTGTCATAAACAGTATGTCAAATATGGTGTATTATATATATGCTAAGTGGTACATGAGTACAAGTGCCAAGTGGTACAAGAGTAAAATTAATTCCTAATTCTCTGAAATTAAAAGATTGAATGAAATTCTGTTTAGGAACTTCAGCATAAAATGTGATGAAGTACTCAGTGGGAGATTTTTTTTGCTTTTAAATGAAAATGACTACTCTTTTAATGTGTTTGATTATAATTTTCTAAAAGAATTACTAATTGTTGGTATCTAAGTAAAAAATACCAATTACTGATTAAATATTTGCTAGATAAAAATCAGGGAACAGAAGACAGAACTTACCTCCTTCTGTGCCTAAAGCAGTCGCTAAATTGCAGTCGCGGTCACAGTCACCTTTGTTCTTTATTTCTTCCCTCAAAAGTCTGAACTTCTCTACACTGAACTGACTTCAATGGGGTAGATGGACATGCTGGAAGTCCTAGAATGATCTCAGGCTTGTTGGGCAACACTCGTCCCTGGGAAATCTGGTTTGAAGTCTCCTTGTAAAATGGACAAGATTTGAACCATATCTTTTTTACTTTGAATTACCTCTCCAATCTCCAAATTGCTAGAAGGTGGAGTAAGGGTACAATAAGTCTTGTGTTGTCTTGGGTATGAAAATGGGCTAAGTGTAAGTAAGTAGAGTTCTGCCCCAGACCTCTGGAATAGGACTTAGACCAGTCACTGTCCACACTGCTCTTGGTTTTGTCGTGAGCTCCAGCACAGGTTTTGTGCATGCCTATGCCTTGGTTGCCCCTCCTTTTAGTTAGGGTATTATTTGATTTTGACACATATCGAGATAGCTGCAAATATGTATTCATTATACACAGGATATCTCCTTAAAGCTATAACACTGAAAACACAAAAAATCAAAAATCAAAATACAGGTTTGTTGATATTATGTCACAGGTAACACATTCACTAGTTTGGATCTGGCTTTATCTACTAAACATGGATCATTTCTTACTAATTTCTTACTAATTCATCTCTTTTAGAAAGCCCCATGACATTTATATAACTATAAAGAATCTGACACAATGCGATAGGGGGATATTTATCTAGTAGAAACAAATCTACATTTACTTCTATGACAATGCAAAGAGATCATTTTAGTGAATCAGTAAAACTGTGAATCAGTCTATAAATATGTTTCTTGTTTTTTGGAGTGAAAGGCTTAATTTGCAGATGAGGTGCTGCATGCAGATGTGGCAGGTAAGGCAAAAGCAGTGCCAGAAATTACAGGTTTCCATCTATTTTAACAAATTTTTTAGTTCTGACAATCAAAACTTAAAATGATTAATGTGTGGTGCTCAGTGTGAACTGTAAACGACAAACTGTTCAGCGCTGAATTGTACTACAGCAAACAAGGCAGATCAGGTAGGTCAAAGTTGTTTTTTTTTTT
>VXBI01001672.1:353917-469759 GCA_013397375.1 Toxostoma redivivum
ACCTACATAGGCAGGGAAATCTTCTTCATTCTTAGAACATTGATTTCAGAAAGCTTGCATCATCTCCAATATGTTTTCTTGGGAAAGAGAAGGCTGTGAGAAAGGGATGATTGGTAGGGCTCTATTTGTGTTATTTCATGTCTTTCAGTATTTTGCAGAGGTTGGTGGTTAACACCATAGGTAAACATCCTAAACTGTAGAAATTCTGTAAGCCATAGTGGTAGTAAATTGTAACAATTATCTTGCACAGGATATTAGTTCTAAAGGTAACAGGGCATGCTTTTAAACTCCTGTACAGATTTCCATTTTTCTTTTTCAATTTTTTTTCTATTTAATGGGAAAAAAATTGGAAATTTCTTCCTTGTATTTTTGTCCAACATTGTATATTCTATAGAAAATTATATAAATTCATTAGATCAAAATTAATTTTTCTTAGTTTTCAACACTCCTTCCAGTTTTACATGTCTTCTTATTTTTCTCTTTTGCTGTGTAGTTTTTCATTATGTTAATTGTACCTGTCCTTTTTTTTATGGTTGTTCTTTATTAATTTTTTTTTCATTTTGCATTCTATAATTCTTAAAAACTTGATGTGATTTCAATAAGTTAAATAAGCAGTGGCATAAAAATAGCGCACACACACACACAAAAAAGGAAGACTTGAAAGGAAATTAAAATAGATAGCAAAGCTGGAAATAATTTCTTCTATTCCAGTAGATGGCAAAAAATGTGGATCAGGGTTGAACACTTAGAGGGGAAGAAAGTTGTATCATACTTTTGTTTTCCAAAATGGAATCAGCGTAGGAATTCCAACTGGAATAATGTCATGTTTGCCAATGTGTTTATTGAGTGGGTATTACTTATAAATTTAATATTGATAGCATTCAAATGTTGCTTTCTTTGATAAAAAAAAGGACAATATTATTTTCCAGTGGGTAAACTTTCACACAGAATATGTCATTCAGTCCGCTGGGGCTGACAGCTCTTTTGCTCCTGTGGATTACAGTTATGATTTGGAAAAGTTTAGGAGCTCTTCTCTTTGCAGTGATCTCAGAAGCATCCCCAAACCGCCAAGTATCAAGCTGCAGTTCTGAGAGGTTACAAACGCCAATGCCAACAGTCTATTGATCATTGGCTGAATCAGCTGGGCAAAAGGAATTTCCAGGTTTCATTTACATTGTTGTGCACTGCCCCCTATTTGACATAATGATATTTTTTGTAGGGGATGCATAATTCAAGACTAAAAATGAAATCTCCGTTAGTAAGAAAATATTCTTATCTGCATCAAACTTTGAAATATTAGACTTTGTATGCTTTCTTATATGAAAGAATGAAGCATGCTACAAGAAAAACCACTTTAAAGTGTAGCATATCTGACTGAGTCTGTTGTGGAGAAATCAGTGAAGTTGTAAGTCTCCCAGCAGCTCTGGAGGTTTCTGCCTTTCCCATGGTGTCAGCTCTAGGTCCTTGCAGTAACAATATGATGGTGAAGAAGGGCAGTACAAGGGTGAGGTTTTACAAGTGAAAGGGCAGCATTGTGAAGTTACAGACTGGTGTGTGGCCATGAGGAATGTACGCTGGCAGATTGTGTACTTAAGGTATTGCTCTGCAGCTTGTCTTCACATGAATGATTCAGGCCAATATCTCTCGAGAAAAAAGTTTGTAGTGAAAAGGCAGTTTTGATTTTTAAAAAAATGTACATATTTATATTTTAGATTAGCAGACGATCTCGTTAATATTTTTTATTTCGTTGTTAATAGCCTTGTGATCATATTTCTAATTCTCTAACAGAATGGTAAGAGCTTAAAAGTGGAGTAAATTAAGAGTACTTGTATCTTTCAGAGAAAAGAATTCTCTCAGAAACAGAGGAAGTCACTTTATCATGTTTAACCGCTGACCCTGCTGTGGTAACTAGATGAAAGAATTTGAAACAAAGCTAGTCTCCCCACAGTGTATTCTCTACTTTTGAGTTTCTCTATCTTATAAATTATCCCAAATGTATCTAATACTTTCAAAGCATGCAGTTGCTTTCTAGTTTTACCTGTGCATGTGTGCGTATCTGATTTGCAGCATAGTCACTTCAAGTCGGAAGAGCATAATCAGAAAAACAGGCATGCTGGAATAATAAAAGTACAGTTTCCAGCATTCTAGGGAAAAGAGTTCACAATTCAAAGCAATTCAGAAAATATTTGATATGTTCTGTCTCTAGTATGCATGCATACATGCACATGTTATCATTCAGTGGTATCACCCATTTTGAAACTATTCTTCAAAGAAGTTTCCTATATATGTGGTTTGACAGCATGTTTTCTTCAAAGTAGCACGACATCTCCATGCAGAAAATGGCACCTAATTGTCTCTAAAATAATAAATAATAAATTATTAGTAAACTTAATTTTCATAAAACAAGTCTGCCAAATCAGATTACAAACTGCCTAATTATTTAGGGGTAGAGAATTTTACAGCCACAATTCTCAATGAGTAGTGACTATTTTAAAAATCTTTTGCTGTGTATGTGCTTCAAATACACACCGCAGAATTGCACTGAAGTAAAAACTGAGTTATTTCTAGGTTGCTCCTTGTTTATCATATTAAAAACCATGGTGTATTCTTCCCTGAGTGCACATATGTAACTCCCATTACCATTACAAGAATTATCACACAAGCACCAAGGAGATAGAAGAGTTCCCCAAGGCCTCTATATTACCCTTCATGCAGTAAATCATGTGGAGCAGAACAAAATAATCTGAAAATATGAATGCTTTTGATCTAGGGATATTGAACTGTGTTATCCATGCTGCAGTAAGTCCAGAGGACAGTGGCAGCAGCAGCAGAGCTGATCTATACAAAGCCCACCTCTCAAAAGTATTCAGCTATTTTCCTAGCCTTCTTGAAGGCAGTGAGGAACAATAGTCTGCTCTGCTCTTGTAGATATAATTGGTAAGTTGCAGAAAAACTGGAAACTATTTGGTGTAATGAAGAAATTATATAAAGCAAATTTTTAAAAAGTGTTTTCTCATTCAACGAGGCCTTTTATCTGTGCATAGATAAAAGGTGTTGATGACTGAGGTCTCCAAATAAGCCATTAAAGATAAAATTATTAGTCTTCTTCAACGTTAAAGCAGGTCAAAGCAAGACATTTTCATTCTGAATGAAGAATTATGTCTCTATAATATTAAGAGTTGTAAGTATTTGCAGGGGGAGAAGGGGGGAATCTACTAAAGCAATGTATTTTACAGAAACAGCCTTTTATAATAGTGACTTATTATGTCAGAGAGTTTTGACAAAAATTTTAGGTTGCTTTTTGACTGAAACTAGGATAAAAATGTAGCAAAATCTTTTGGCCAGTAGTTAAATAAGTTAGCCAGTAGTGAAACTAGCTCTAAATCTACTACTGTTGACATGCTGTTTCTATCCTCCAATATGTGTCAAACTATTCTTCCACAAGTTCTTTGCAGAAAATTTAAAGAAAACTAAAACTTCTAGTGAAACTTTCTTAGAAGAAAAATAATTTCTTGGGATTTTTAAAAAACATATGGAAGACATGCTTAGAACTTTCCTAGCATATTATGAATGAAATTAACAGCCTCATGGGTAATTTAGTTCTATTAATATATAATCTCAATTGCCATGCCTTTATGTGTTTAAAGTTAATATGTCTTCATGGTTGTGATCATGAACTCTTATGCAGTAACCATAAGAGTCTCAGCAAGTATTTGTTCACTTATTGCTGGTTGTTGTCCTTTTTACCTGTAATAAAGCTAAATAAACAGCTACAGGCAGTATATGCTTATCTCATTGGTAGGCTGATCAGAGTGAATAATTATTTGGAAATTGACTGCTTCAGAACAAAGAAAACCACCCAGCTTGTGTCATCTTAGAAACTTTAAATTTATTACAAGAATATTGGCTAGGAAGGCCAGAGTCATCCAAATTAGTAGGATGTTAACATTTATTTGTAATGTAAAGAGACAGAGTAAAAGGTCATGGAAGAATTTCATTACTGTATGTCTGCCAAAGATGTAGCTTCTCCCTGATATGGGACAAACTGTTCTGTAAAAAGTGCATTCACAAATCTCATTTTTATAGGATTTGTTTCATGACTCTCTGAATTCAGTGGGAAATGTCCTGATGGCATTAGTGGCATACAATTACTGTCCTTCAAAGTATGCTGATCTCTCGCACCTTTGGGATTTTATTTAGCAATTCATCACTCCACTGATATTTGAGGAGGTCTTACCCTCATTGGGTTGTCTCAGAGCTGGGTTCCAAGGCTGGCATGAAAGGTTATGTGTAAGTGTGAACTGGTGTTGAGGCAGGTACTGCAGGAAAGAAGCTGTGTGGCAGTGCTGGGTAGGAAGTAACAGAAAGAAAAAAACAACATCAAAGAGCATCTAAAAACTGTCACTTTGGGAATGTGAGATTTCTTGTTTGGCTTCTTCACTGAAGATCACGTGGTAGGAGTTTAGTTGGTTTTGTGTTTCTCGTTGTTGATTAATGATCACATCTTTCTAGTCCTTTTCTATCATCTCCCTCCCATGTTGCATTTTATCTCGTGGGGTTTTTTTGCTGTCTCATTTAATTTCTCTTTTCTACTCATTTCATAGAGCATGAGGGAGGGAAAAGGGAACAGTGGCTTCTTCTTTTGCTGACATCACTGGAGGAAATATTTGAGAAATCCATTCTTCAGTCTTCCCTATTTACCCCTGTGAAAAAAGCTTCCATCATCATTCCAAATTGTGTCATGTCTGTTGTTTCCATCAGATATTGTATGTCCTACTATTGAAAAATGTTGTTCTGCACCCACCACTGTGTTCTCTTTACACTTTTTTCATAAAAACTTAGTAAGAACCGGTCAGATTAATTACTTTACTGCTCCCACGTATGTATATATCCTAAAGCTATGTGAAGGCAGGCATCAAGGAGATCACATGAAGGATCATCTTCAAACAGGGTTTTTCTCTAGTCTTCTTCCCACTCAGGTCCCCAGTGAGCTGGGGAAAATATTTCTCCAAAAGGGTTTAAATTTTTATGGCACTTTAGGAAGGTGCAATAATTATATTAACTGCTAGGAATAGGATGCCCAACTGGGCACATAACACGATTATTTGAACCTATGTTAGCAGGAAGAAATATACTGCATGCATTTTAAAAGTTGTCTTAGCCTCTCAGCACAAGCTGAGTTTTCTCACTTGTTATTAAATTTATCATGACTGCACAGTAGCAGAAATGTAAAGAGTAAATAAATCTTGAATCTCCACTTCCATTCATTGTTAATTGTTAGTCAAATAATGTCTTACGTACAAGATTATATTGGACAGATATTCTTCTTTATTACATGTGCTGGATATTATTGTAGAAAAAGGAAAAATCCTGGGAAAAAATGGGCCAAAAATGTGATCCTCTGAGAAATAACATCTTCTGAACTTTTTCCTCTTACTGTAAAACACTGAAGATGGCCATAAGACTCTGACAAGGGGTACATGTAGGAAATTAAATAAATTATAATGTTTCATTGAAAACAAAGGGAGATCAGATGTTTTAAAGGGTTTTTGGTTGTGTATTGGTTGTGTTACTGAAGTTAATTCTCTATAGATGATACAATGCCACATGCAAATGATTCCTGCATTAATGGATGAATTTTCTCTTGTGGCAGAGCAAGTCACTGGTGAGAAACCAAATTCACAGTGAGATATAGGTCAGTATCTCCCATCTGACTGGTGCAATGCTACCACCAGCCTTCAGATAATGTGGGTGGTAATGAGAAGGGCACAGGCATTATCAGAGAATAAAGTAAATTAAATGAGCTCTACTTGTTACCGAATTATCGCTTATTCTAGTCTTGCAGACCTGATACTTCAATAAATAATAGGAACATCTCTGATGGTACTGTATAAAATGGAACATGAAGAATCATCAGTTTTTCTGCTTTGGCAAAGAGTTCATGCTATGCCTTAGAGTGTTGTTAGAAAGAAAGAAAAAATCCTTTAAGGGCACATGCCCATTTCCTGACTTGTTTGTGGCCTTTTGGCTCTTCCAGAACTGACAGCTTCAAAAATCAGCGGATAATACAAATTAACTTAGTCCGAACTTGTCTGGAAGCTGCTGGTTAGGCTACTGTCAGTAATGGGAAAGGTGATCCCATACAGAAGAAAACATCAAGCAGTCAGCTGTAATTTTTATCTTGTTTGGGATGATGACGAGCAAAAAAAGACACATTGATGAGAAACAGAGATTCTGATTACCCTTCACAACATCTTCCAGCTCTGGGACAGTGGCCTTGAACTGCCTCTCCTTCAACAAATTATTTGATTTATATTATAACAGTTTCTAAACCTGGTTTCTTCTGAGACTATAAGAAATTTAAACCTTTCCAAGAACTTTCTAAATTTGCAGAAGTCAAGAGTTGTAAGGAAACATTTTTAAGACAAGGAACTTTTATCAGTGATTCTTTCCTAGCAGTGGAAAGATTATTTCTATGTGAATACTTTATTTCTTCTGGTTCTTTATTAAAATAAATAATATGGATAAACATTCTAATACACATTTCCATTGCTAGCAAAGAATAGTTACCTCACCAAACTATGAAGAACTACGATGAGATGCTGCATAGGGATACTATTAGATTATTAGAGTGATTTTGAGAGTGCCTCTCTGCCTATTCAGTAGGGACTGATCTGTTACCTCACACCCTTCTTAGTGTTCACATTACTGGCTGCAATCCAACTGTCGGAGTGTGTTTCAATTAGCCTTGATTCCCTTATCAAAAAAGGCCGGCAAAACTAATTGGCACAGAGGTGCTTTTCTCTCACCGATTCAAGGAAAAATACAATTAAGCAGCAGACAGGGGAGAGGGAATGCACAGGGCAAAGATGTCATTAAAATATTAGGTAAATCTGGAAGAGTAGGGATCATCATAGCAGGAGATAAGGAGAGGGAATACTTAAATTTCTGTCTGACAGGGATGGGGTTTTATGGTTCATAAGACAACCTCAAAAATTTTAAACACCCTGACTTAAGCAGATCATTGCCATGATACACTCCAGTTTATTGGAAACTGTTTTCACCAGTGAGTAGCTGGCAATAGTATGCTTATTTAATTGTCATGTTAGAAGAATTTTTATATTATCCTTCTTAAAAACAAACATTTTAAAAGATATATGAAGGATTAATGGAAATCTTTTTTTTTTTCTGATACATTTCAATAATTAATTAGTTGGGATAGTTTTCCACTTTATGTTAGGCAGGGGTTAAAAAATCTACTGTTCTATTATTTGCCATTGGTAAGTAAGACTGTCCCTGCTCATTTGCCAGTCTTGTGTTTTCCTATTTAGGACAATAGATAGAACCATTTTTTATGAACTTCCACTACCATCTAGTGTCATGACAAATGCTAAACAGGATTTTTAGTGTGTGTACTGAATTAATATTCCTGGCTACTTCAACATAATTGCTACAACAGTAGATGTAGCCTTTCAGTGAAGTATTTGTTGTTACAGATTTCTGATTTTGTGACAGGAAAGAGGAAAATGACCAAAAATAGTTTCAGGGCGGATCTTCTGGTTTGCAACTACGCCATATGCCCACCACGCACAATATGTCTGATCATTCCAAAAAATAAAGTCTAGATGGTAAAATATGATGAATGAATTACATGTCTGTATAGCACTATTGACTTTAGAGAAATTACAGTAGCAACAAATCTAGCCTGGTAACCTAACAGGTACCTCTATTTTCAGACAACTATTTGTAACTTGTTTATCATTTCAGTATGGTTCAGTGTTATATCAGTGCAGTTGAGGGGTTCTTTTCTGCTCCTAGAGAGCTTCCAAACTGAATCTGAAACTAATTGAAAAATCACTCCTCTGTTTTTTCCTCTCAGTTGGTGAAGAAATTGAGCTTGTCTGGTCTATAACTCTTTCATAATAGCATCCTCTGTGGGGTTTTAATTGAATCTAGCAAGATGTTCTGAGTTTCTGCTTGCTCTCTTTTAAGTAAAAGTGTCATTTTCTTCTCAGAGACATTCCTTTTATTAAATCACTGTTAAGGGTATTAAAGAAAAGCCTTTCCCCATTCCTCTGAAATCTATATTTAGATATTTTTACATTATATATGATACCCCTGCAAAGATTCAGCCCCATGAGGCTACATGAGGACGTGTAGTACAACATCATCCACCAACAGCCTCTTATTCCTTAGCTCATAAACCAATAGACTTCAGGAGGCCTATGCAAAAATGGTTTAAATTCTAAATTAGAGTTGTCAATAAACAACCCCACACATTGCCCAAAAAGTAGCCCACAGAAGTGGCAGCTTGAGTCAGGCACTTGCAGCTGAAAAAGAAGGGATGTCTAAAGTTATTGGGGTAAGACCAGAGAGGAAATGCACAGTGAAGAACTTTGACAGAAATAAATAAACCAGTTATGTTTGAGATTACCATACTTGTCAAATCTTTCACCTTTACCTTTAGAACACGGTCTGATCTTCCTTTTAATGCCTTTTATTAAATCAGCACTAAAAGATTTCATTATGAAGATGTCTAGAACAAAGGAAGAAAGTGCCTTTGCACAGTGACCTAGAACTAGCTTTTGGAGTCTAGATGAGGCAGAGAAGCCTCATGTGGGGCACTGAGATGGTCTGTGCTTTAGCATGAGTGAAGAAAAAGGATTTCCCAGTGTAAATCAGCAATCTCTGATCAATGGTTCCATGTCCATCTTCACTATCCAAAGATTGGGCCAGATGATCTGAGCAGATTTCATGAGTCATGGAGGAAAGGATTTTTTTTTTTTCAATCTCATCTTTCAATCTCAGTGTAGCCAAAGTGGCAGATAATGTGTGGAAAGCCAGTGGCAAGGCCAGATTCTACATCACATTATGAAAGCAAGCAGACAACTCTGGAACTGTACCCTCAGATTTTTTAAGATTCATTTTTCTTCAGTAGGGGTAAAATGATCATCACAACATCATCTCTGTTGTTTTCATTTGACATTTCTTTCTGTTTAAGTCATTCTCATTTTTTATATGGAGAAGTTTAAAAACGTTGTGTAGACTTTTCTCAGAGTTTATGGAACAGCTAAAGAGAAGGATTGGTTTTGGCACCTAAAATACACACAGGAATGTGGGCATGTTGACTTCAATATATTAGCAAGAAAGTAAAATTTTAGCGGTACTTAATGATAATGACTGTTCAGTTCTAGAAAAGATAAATGTAGCAGTTCATGTTTCCCAGAGAAATAGTAGTGTTTGCAAGACTCAGGAAGACAACTCTGAATGATTTGAAATTCATTCATCTTGGAGGAGGATTGTTCTTGGCCTTGTAAGTCCAGAAAGTACATTTTTAAAAACAAAGTCAAAACTGATGAAATAATTGCAGGAAGTGGTTTTAATGAACTGACAACTAAAGAAACCTTGGTTTTTTTAGCACAGTCACTGTTTTAAGAGATTCTTCTTCAATATCCCCAGAATTTCCCAGGCTAATAATTTAAATGAGCCAGGCAATTAAAGATATAAGATAAAAGTAGCATGCAAATTTAAAGGGACATTTCTTGCTGAGATAATAATGTAGAAGTTAAGTAACAACAGAGAAGTCAATATATTCTGGCTTCAGGTCTTATTCAGAGACCTTTTATAATTCACCTGAAGGGAGTATTCAAGTTAGCAGCACTATCTTGAAATGAAGTATAAATTTTGTAGTAAAAGCTAGGTTTTTTCATGCAGATTTTCCCTTTTTTTATTTCGTGCAAGTTTGGGCCTTCTGATTTGAAACTGATTTGTATTCTAGAACTGAATGTTTAAGTTAGTGCCTGTTTTTCTGGGTCTCTGCATTGGTTGTTTTCCTTGCCTTACCTTGACAATTTTTTACTCAATCTGAGATAATTGGCAATTTGCTAGAATAACATCTGTAGCATTCAAGCATGGGTAGCATCCTAACCACCAGGCTAGAATGTGTTTCTCTACCATTTACTGACTGAATGTGCTTTATATAAAATGGAAGTATTTCTGAAAGAGAAATCAGAATTTCCTTTTCCAAGGGTACCAGTTGACCCTGTCGGGGCTCTTTCTTCCTGCAGGTCTGGAGAGAGCAATTAGTTCCCCCAGGCACAAGGGTGGCAGGGTAGCAGACCTTACATCCTTTAATTCCCATGGAGACTTCTGAATGCCATGTTCTTTCTGCAGAGGTGGAAACACTGACCAAATCTACTTTTTCACTGTCTTTATTTTTTTCTATGTGTGTCCAAATGTGAAATGCCAGGTGGAAAATGTCGGTTAGTAGCAATTAATTTTTTTTTAATCTTCATTTCAATGAGAAGTCAAAATTTATGGCTTTGCTTCGTTTATGCAGTTTGTCAGAGAGATGAAAGCATTGCATATTTCTGTAGCTCTACAGTCAGCAAGGGCTGGAAAATAAATATTGACCTCCAAAACGTACATCTCTTCCACCTGAGCAGGAAGGATAACTGCTGTCATGGTATCAATAACAGCAGGCATCCATTATTTGGTGGCAGAAAGCAAACTGGGGGGATGTGGCAAACAGTTTGTCATTTGTTACTTGTAATGTGTCAGAAAAGAGGGCAGCTTGTACGCCTGCTGAGCTCTGTTTTGCAGAACTTAAAACATCCTGCCTTTATTGCAGGTCATTAGTCACCATGACCATTAGAAAAAGAGAAAGATTCACTGGAAAACCTAGAGGGTGGGTTTGTGAGAACAGAGGTGAGAGAGCATGTGCTTTGAATTTCCTGCCTTCGTTACTTGTTCTCCCACTGATAGCTGAATTTCTGTGATAAATGGCAGAATTTTGTATAATTAATGCTGAGTATAGTTTGTGAATCAGTTTGTAATGTACTTAAACATCCTTTTAGATGAAAGGTACTCACCGTTATCTCTGTGAATCACAGGCTCCTGTCACAGTGAGGCAAAAACTTTTTGCCGCAAATCACTTTCCTCCCACGCCTTGCAGTTTTAGAAAAACAAAGCATTTCAGGAGTTCTATTTAATTTTTATATCATTAAATCTCTCACTCTTTTAATAATTCTCCTTGTTTTTCTTTTCCTCACTCTGCATCTGTCGTGTTAATTTAAATGGTGGAAAGTCTATACCACTGCTAAAAAAATCTCAACTCTTCTCCCTGTTCATTTCATGTTTTATGATTCGATCAAGTGATTTCTGAAGATTGTCTTTCTCAAACTTTGTGGTTTTCCCACCAAGATACTGACAGAAGAATAAAAACCCTATTTGTTACAGAGATGAATTTGTTAGTATATGTTCCATGTACCTCATACAGAGAGACAGCTGAGCAGTAGGAGTTAAGTGATAATAGGTCCATAACAAAGATACATGCTAATGATGGAGTGCTGTTATCAAACACCATCAAAATGAAAAAAAAAAGTTATTACTTCAGCTTATGTAGAGTAAGATAATACACATTTTAATCCAGTCCATTCTATATTTTTTGCAAAGATGTTGATATAGTTGTGAATAATTTTCTATACATTTAAAGCACGAGTGATTTCCCACAGTAATCAAAACAGCATTACCCTAATAAATTCCTGTTGCAAAGTCTCCATGTATCATGCTAAGTAGAGTACTCTGCAGCCCTCAGCCTGAGTGAATGCAGAGATTTAATGATCTTATATTTTATGTCATTTAAAGTTTATTTATTTAGTACTGAACGGCTGAAAAACCTTTTATCAGGCCCTGATGCTGCAAAGACACTGTGGTGTTGGGGACATAATGTAGTTGTCACCTTAATCTCTCTGAAATAATTTGCAGTTATGTGAAAATATGGATGAGTAAATTGTACATAAAATTATTGTATCCTTTTCTAAGGACTTTGAACATTCACAGTTAGTGGATGGGTAATTTTCAAATTGTTGTAAAGATACAGAAATGTTCTTTTGAAAGAAGTCTCTTATGTCATTAGAGGCTGTGAAGGATGTGGAGGAAGAGGATAGGCAACATCAGGCACTACAGCTCTGTTATCATCTCCCAGCCAAGATTTTCCACTCCATTGTGCCATTTGTCAATCTCTGCAATGGCTGCTAATTAAATTCTAACAATGTAGTGTTTGATTTATCATTTGAATGACTAAAGTGACTGGGGTTTTTTTATATCATGTTGTCATATGTTTGGATTACTCTATTCTTAACTTGATTTGGGGTTGGAGGTTTTTTGGTTTTCTGTGTGTGAAATGGTTTGGATGCATTTCACATACAGAAAAATAGCAGCTGGTGAGGGGGCAAGGAAGAGTAAGATGAAACTACCAAAATAAGGGGATAGCTTTTATCATATGTGGATAATTCTTGTCTTCAAACCACATCCTGTATGACTCTTCATCCTTTATCTAAAAGTTCTGTGTGCCTAAATGTGTCCTTTACAGAAGGAAAAAAAATGTTTGTGTTTTGCCTTGCAATGATAGTAACTGCTCAACAAAGTAGACTTAATTTTGGTGCAATGATTGAATTAGAACAAACATCAGCATAGCCAATTGTCTTTAGCATCCTAGGTCTAGGTTCAATTTCATTTCATGAACTAGAAAGGGAAGGGACTTGGTCAGAAAGGATCAAGCAGGAAGACTCTGAAATCATGTTACTTGCATGGCACCTTTATGGCCCTGCCATAAAGAAACACTGGGCAAGTGAGAAGGCACCCAGAAACACTGGGTAAACTTTAAATCATATTTGGGCTCAGAAACTTATCCAAATCTAACCGCTTATGCAAGAGTGCTTTGAACTTTAGCAGGTTCTATGGGAGAAAAAAGCGGGCTTTTTAAAATAACTATACCTAAGGAGGTAGCCTTCCTGCAGCTTCCATGTGCTCTCCTAATCCTAATGAGCGAAGCAAGGTTTAGGGTTGAAGTCTGTACTGTAGAAACTGCTGGGGGCGCTGCTACTGAGTTCAGTATCTGCAAGCTCACATAATTTGTGTATTGCCTCCCTGTCCGGTCACCAGGCAGTGCTGAGAGGAGCCTGGAGCTGTATTCTCTGCTCCCTCCTAGCAGATAATTATGCACCTGTACCTTCTCTTCTCCAGACTAAGCAATCCCACATCAAGTTCCAGCTACTGCTTTGGAGCCATTGTCTTCACAGTGGTGAAATAATGTTTACTTTGGTGCTTGTGTGAGCAGCAGTGGGTCCCCGACCACAGGTCTCCGTCTATTTGAAGTTCATTGGGAATGCCAATCCCTTTTGTTCACCATCATACTCTTCTCAGTTTAGCAGAAGCCTAGAGCTTTTTCCTGAATCAAACCTCTGCCACTGCTAGAGGCATCTGCACTTCTTCTCCATATCTGGCTTATTTCAGGCTCAACAGAAACCTGGAGCAATTGCTGATTTACAGTGTCTAGTCTCTATAGGATGCAAGGGCAAGAGCTAACCTGAGAAACATAGTTTTCTTCATCTTGATAACACAGAAGGCAGTATAGTCCTGTAGGTATAGACCGGTTCCCAGGCTTCCTGTGTTATATAAACATAGGATTGAAAGTAGAGCTTTTCCTGGCATAGATTCTCACTTCAGTATTCAGAGTTTTGCAGGTATGGACTATGCCTAACAGCTCTGGACCAAGAACTGTGAAGTGCTTATTAGCTGCAGGCAGGTGAAACAGGATCCAAAGTCAAACAGAGATGTTTTAACCCTGAGTAGGCACTGAACACTTTACCCTCTTCAGTGTACATCTATGATGAGTAGCAAAAGGTACATAGTACTCCCAGGGCTGAACTCACTTCTATGCACACTCTGCATCTTTATATGTTTCTGTTGGAAAACACTTTCTGAGACTTCTGCAGAGGAGAACAATTTCTATCAAATCATTATATCCTGGGTCTGATACTAGACAGAAGTAGGAATAATCATGTAATGTGAGGAACTATTAAGCTTATCTAACAGAGACATGGCATAAAAAATGTTTTGGTTACATTATTTTTTTATTTTGAAATAATTTATCCTTGGCATGTAATTTAGAAAATAGGGTTTAATGGCTGTTGGTAATTGCGTGTATGTTCTGGGATCAGTATGTGTAGTGTTCAAAATTGATGTTACTAATTAAATAACAGAAACAGGAACCAAGAGTTAATTGCAGTCTGTGCAGGTTGCCCCTCAGGTGTTTTGTGTCACCGGGTAAGTCTCAGCTCATTAGTAGGAACAAAGTCAATAAGTGTTTACAGAACTGGAAGCAGCTGGAGAATTACAGAATCATTACATCCCATAGAACCTGTGTGCATGTGAATGTGTGCAGTCATGGTCCTGGTCCTGATCACCAGCATGAGAAAGACATTACTGAATTGAAAAGTGGTGGAAAATGACAGCATGCATGTAATTCTTGCTGTTGATTACCGAGATAAAAGATATAATAACTGGATTTTACCACCTCCCTGATGTGACTGTACAGCATTCAGTCAGTTCAGAGGTTAAATAGGGATTGTATTCACATAACACCTCCATGTTTTTCTGGAAGTATCTGTTAATCTGTTTATTGGATATGAACCCTGACTCACTTTATGAATCACTCCTTTTAAAAATATATTTATTTGAAGGTAAACTACATATGCTGTCCCAAGATTTTTATTATCTTGAGTTTAGTCATATAAAGTACATGATGTTTAGGTGAACTTTATCTGAATCACCTAGTGTGTCTGACCTACCTAATTACCTCCTGATCCCTGATTCCGAGTTATCTCCAAGCTTTTGCATTTACATATGCTTTTGCATATCATCACATTTCTGTATGACTTCATGTGACTCAACAGACCTCTCATAAGCATATTGACTGGCACAAAATTGCTACAAGCAATTTACTGAAAGAGATCATCGGTTCCAGGATATTTGCAGATTTACCCTGCTATTTGCTCTTTCATCCAATATGATTACTTCTGGAATAGAACATATACATCAAATTACTAACACCCATAATTTCTTACCCTCAAAAGATACCTAGAATCTCCTTCTTTCTTTTCTCTAGAAGTATGAAAATTTTGCCATCTCAATATGTACCCCTGTTGATATTTAAACAAAAACACCTTACATATACTTAAATCTGCTGGCCCTAGATACCCATTGATAGTTTGTCTTCCTTTAGGCATTGCCAGCCATTCATGTAGCCTTCTTTTTTTATGTGGACTTTACAGGATGTCATGTAGACTTTACAGTATTTATATGGTTATCTAAAGCAATAAGAATTATCCTTCTTTGCAGCAGCATAATTTCTATTATTCTGTTTCTAGTCTTTTCACAAACTTCACCGTTTTCTGCACAAGGAAGCACTTTGAGTTTTCATGAATGGGGAATGTCCAGATGTCAGCACTCATTGGATTTGAAAGGAGGACAACAGGCTTCCTGGAGGGCCAGACTGTATTTGTAGCTCACAAAGTATTTCTCTTTTTCTCCTAAAGGTTTTGTTCCTTTCATTTGTGGCCATACTCAGCAGAACCTATTACAAGGTAGAGCTGTCATGGGCAGACTGCCTTTTCCAGATCTACAGAATATGTAAGACAAGAGCCTTAGGCTGGGGTAGCACTGCCACTGCCATGGTCACTGTTGTCAGAATTCCAAGCAGCCTGCAATTGGGTTTGCATTGCAAATAGATTTGCAGCCTCAGCTTAAGGTCATATTCATTATAAGGCTCTTTAGGAAATGCAGATTTACAACCCTTTTATGCAAGCAAACTCGTGTCCAAAAAACCCCAAATTAAAGGCACTACAGAAGTACAAATATCGCTATGAGTGAGAAATGATGCCTTTCATTAAGTTTACCTAATGGAATTAGAATGTTTGAGTGTAAAATTCCCATGGGGCATGGAAGCTGATTGATAACATTAGGTCTGTATTCCCAATTCTCTTTCTGCTTTTCCAAGTTTCTAGGGCAGTCTGTTATTGCTTCTTAGAAACAGCTCTCATCACATACCTTTATTTCATCTTTGAACCAAGAATGGCAATGCAGCTTCTCTTTACTACCAGATGTAACACTTCTTCAATCTAAAGTAAATAACTACATCCTCTACTAACAATTAAAGCTCTACATGTATTCAATTGTACTTGAAGTTTGAATACACAGGTGTGCATAAATATCCTAAGGATAGATATGACCTTAAAAAGTCTCATATATCCAAAAACTCATCTTCCTTAAGGAGATAAACTGTCAACTAGCAGCTTCTTTCTTGCATGAAAGATTTGTGAAAAACATCTTTAAATAAAAAAAATTGTCAGTTTTCTTATGTAGCTGTCAATTCTACTTTCTTTTACTAAACCATCTTAAAATATTTAAATTAAAACGTTTGAGTCACTGAATGAAAATTTGGAATTTTTACTTGCATAAATGGCAGAACGGCTGTTCAAGTTAAAATTTAAATGTATTTGGACTGCTACAAAATTGAAGATAATATTATTTATTCATTGATTTTTGAAAAATATTTTTGAAAATGTATTTTTTCTCATTAGTGAGCTTCTCTATGATCTATATAATCTCTATATGAATTGCTAGTGCAGAAGACAGAAGAAACAGAATACAAAATTTAAATTAAATTTTGAAACTTCGCAGGTGCAAAGTTTGACCTTAGAACCTCTAATTACAGTCTAATTTAAAAATACTCATGAATCATGAATATGTTTTAAATTATATTAGCTAAAAAAATACACTATTCAGCTGACATGATGAAGTTCTCATCTCATTCAGGTTATGCAAATAATTTAAATGCCTGTCTTGTGTTTTGTATATTAGCTATATAATATATTATAATGTCAATTAACTGTAAAAGTAGTTCTTAATAAAACAGAAGAATCTTTATACTACACATGCTACAGACAGAGAAGAACACAAATGGTTAAGTACAAAATAACAGCTTTGTGTTCCCCAGCACAGGAAGGACACCAGCCTGTTGGAGTGGGTCTAGCAGAGAGCCATCGAATTGATTAGAGGGATGGAGCACCTCTCCTATGAGGGAAGGCTGAGAGAATTGGGATTGTTCAGCCTGAAAAAGAGAAGGTTTCAGGATGACCTTCCAGTAGCTGAAGGGAGCCCACAAAAAGAATAGGGAGAAACTTTTTACAAGGCCATGTGGTGAAAGGGTAAGGGGGAATGGCGTCAAACTGAAATAGTAGCTTTAAATTAGATACCAAAATAAAAACTCCTCTGTGAGGCACAGGAACAGGTAATCCAGAGAAATTGTGGATGCCCCCTCCTTGGAAATGTTCAAGGAGAGGTTGAATAAGACTCTGAGCAACCTGTTCTAGGGAAAAGTGTCTCTGCATATGGCAGGGAAGTTGATTCTGTGTAAATTAATTCTGTGATCCCTTCCAACTCAAGCCATTCTATGATTCTATGACTCGATGAACTAAGGTGGTAGTGCATAAAAAGAACTTAGATTTTGTGGTCTTTGTAAATGATATATAGGAAGTTTACTGTTTCTGTACTTTAAAATCTATGTATATCTTAAAATGTTTAACCTTTTTTAGGGTTAGAACACTAAGATTTTCTGACATAAAATATAAAAGAATATCTCCAAAAACCCAGAAAAAGAGATAGCAAGGGATGTTGGCTAGAATTCTGTGTTGGGTGTCCAAATCTTTTTACTAACAGCATTGACATTACATACTTTTTCATGTTTCTAAGATAAGCAACACTTGACCTTGGTGTACTTTTGGTTATTCAGACCTAATGAATATTTATAGTCCTGTGTTAGAAGAACCATGAAAAGAGCTACATGTCCATTTGAAAAGAGCTACAAATGTAAACTGAGAATTACTATTTTTTGCTAAAGTTTACCTTCTCCTTCATTCTTGCTCTCTCTGTCACCCAGCATGACATAAACCTTCATGGTGGTGTTGAAATTGTTTAGAAAGAATAGAAGCACCTCTGCCTTTAACAGATGAGACAGCAGCATCCTGGACCATGTTGTACCTGCCTGAAAAAAGACCCAACCCAAGAAATACGATGTATGCAGTAGTAAAGGAAGAAATAAAATCACTATATGGATGACCAAGAGATGATTCTACAAATAGCAACAGTTCTGTCTATTAGAAACCCATACTGTTGGTTAGGTCAGCTGTCCAAAATACCTCAGAAGAAATACATTCCAAGGAATTCAGCAGGACCTGTGTTCAGCAGGAGCATCAGTCCTCATGGGGCTAAGTGAGCTCTTGCTGAACACAGATCCTTTCACCTTCACACATTTAATCAGGCAATTTCTGAAAGTTTTTCTGGGAATTTTATATTTAATGGAGAGAAGATTGTAGAAATGAGAAGCTGGAATAGCTATTTAGTTAATATTTTGTTTCTTTGTTCATTGCAGCATGGAGTTATTCCTTTGATGGTCCATTATTTCTGTTCAACATTGTCTTGGGTAGTGAAATGATCATTTCTCCACTACTACAGACACAATATAATGATGAGGCTGGTTAGACAGGTTTGTTGGTTTTAGTTCTAATTCAAAGAAAAGGTGAAAGAGAGATTTGTTGGCAGGGTGAGGATGAGCCCTGCCAGCCCTAATGATGTTGGCAATCAGGTACCCCGTTTGCAGTAAGCTACCACATTTTTCATTGAGGTAACATGATACCCTGCTGCTTTGTAGTATAATGATGGTTTCTGATATAGGGTAATTTGCTGTATGCAAAGCCATGATAGTAAAATTATGGTAGAGATGGGGCTGAGCCCATTGCTGTATGTACACCTCTGGTACTCTGTCTTGCCATCCTGTTGGGTGGTAACGTGGGACTGCATCCTCATATTGATTTGTATGATAAGGCTTCTGCTGTGCAGGGCTGACAAGAGAGGTGATGAATGGATATAATATATACATTTAGACTGCTGCACAACACTGTGATATCTCTGTCTTTTGGAGGATTAAAAGATGGAACATAAAAGCTTCCAAAATACATGATTTGCCAGCATGGTGTGAAGAGAAGATAAAACACAGCAGGGAAGTGGGAAGTGAGGAGAGCGCAGGAAATAAAGCTCTTTAAAGCTCTCCAGTAAATTCACATTTACATCTTTGAAAATACAGTGGATGTTTAATCCAGCATGGATTTGATCCATTGAGATCCTTCCTGTGCACTGACCAGAGGCTGGCAGGCCTGGCACATCTGTGTCCTGCTGTGTGCAGCCAGTGTCTCTCTGGAAATTGTGAGTTTCAGTGGGATAATGTCAGTGGATTTTCTTCCCAGAAATCCTTGCTGATTAGGACCATTTGCAAAATGGATTTCTGTCTTATCATAATAAATGGGAATGAGACCTTAAAGGATAGATCATTGAGATATTTTTTCAAAACAAGCTGAAGATCAGTTAAACATTATGTATAAAAAAATAGACAAGAATAACCATAGTCTCCAATGAAATTCCTGTCTTTCTCTGCATTTTGTTTTTCGAGTTAACTTCTGGACTTTTTGAAGTAACACAACTCCACTGATAGGTTGGGCCATAAATTTTGTCTATATACCAACCAAGATAAAAGCCATACAGCCTTTTATTAACAAGCACAGATGCTATTGTTATCTCTTTCCTTGGATATAAGGTAGATGTCCTGTTTGTTGGGTTTTTTAATGAAGTCTAGAAGTCCTCTTGCCATCACTTGCAGGACTTTTGTTTAGAGATGACAGGTATAAAACAGATACTGCTCTGGATCAGAGCCATACACTCAGTATCTGAGAAGTTGAGTGTTTCTTCACATGCTTCTCTTCCTGCCTGCATGGAACAGCAGCCACAGAACTACTGGGAATCTCCTGGGTTTCCAGAGTGCAGGAAAGAGGCAGAAAGTGTGCATAAAGGTACACCTGTGGCATTCATATGGAGGAGCAGAGCCTGTCAAAAAACAAATGGCACTGGTTTGGTCACTTGGGAGTATCTAGGAGATTGCTTCTTGTATGTTTAAAGAATATTAGAAAGAGAAGAGAAGAGAAGAGAAGAGAAGAGAAGAGAAGAGAAGATGAGGCTCCAAATCTGTAACTGCTATTTCTCACTGAAAAAATTACGATTTGTTTTTCTTTTGTGTATGTCTGAGAATGAGAGGACTATATGCAAATACTTTTCAATATTCTCTTTTAAAGGTGATCAATTCTAGGAATAAAAGGAAAAAATAATGTATTTTTCTCACTCTAAATATCTGAGTTTGGCTTTGACAGATGTGTTGCCTGTTCAAAAAGAAATTAACACAGAATGATTTTCTGATCTGAATATAAAGGACAGAGAATAAAGATCCATGAATTAGGCCCTGTCGTTTTAGAGACATAACATCCAACAGTACAGGGCAGTACATATTTGTGCTTCATATTTGACCTCACTTCTTCATTTTGACCTCACAAATGGAGTCCTCTCTAAAGAAAATTCCCCCAAATTAGCCTGGAAGCCATTTTAGAAAACTTTATCTCTAATAGTTGAGTCAGAAATCTTGTCCTGTGTTAGGACATTTGAGTCACAGTGTATGGATAGTATTATCAAAGCCAGAAACCTGCTAGTCAAAAATACAATATTGTTATTAACATTAATAGGAGTTGTTGAGGTAAAACTCTTCTTAAATGTTTGAAGATTTGGTGTTTTCCCTCCACCTGTGCCTCCTCTCTTCAGTACTAGATGGAAGAGGAAAATCCAGTCCACTCAGCTGATCACGGGAAAGGGAATTTTTACCTAAAAGCTTCTGAAATGCATTTAGTATTAGCATCTTCAGGTCAAAGTTGCTGAGACAGTTGCCAAAATCATGAGATTGTCATTTTATCTGCCTTCTTGTTTGGGAACTTACAGTGATAGTTTTGCTAAAACTTGGGACAAAGTGACATGTTCAGTCTTATGATTCCATCAGTCATGTGTTTCCATGACAGAAGAATAAATCCCAAAGTAATTCAGATTTTATCTGAGAAAAAAATTTCAGGCCCCCAAGGGTTTTGTTTCATTTTGCTTAACTTTCTTTAAAGTGCAAAATGGTAAAAGGAAGATAAGTCTGGAATTACCAGGTTGTCTTGTATTTTCTGTCCAGGGTTCATGTTGATTTAGAGTGCCAAAGTAGGAAGGGTAAAATCAGTAATACAAGTTTTATTTCAATAATTTTTGATTATGGTGATAATAATGTCCATAAAGAGACTTTGGGCTAAAAGGCTGAAAGCAGATAAGGATCCAAAACATACTGATGAATTGCATCATGCTAAACAGTCCTTGTTATTGGACATTTGTTTCCTGAAAATGAGATTCTGATCTCTCAAGAGTTGAAAGCTAAGAATTGCTTCTTACTTTCAAAGCCTTGGCTGTGTTGGACCATTATTCCAGACTGCCCTGGGATATAAGCCTTATTCAGGAATCTCACAAGAACAGCCATGTATGTAAATGCCTCAATTCCAGTTGAGTCAAATGTATTTTAAGGCTCCTTTTTTTTTTTCCTTCAGATGTATTTCAAATTTTCTTCTTCCTGTGCCCAGGAGCTGCAGAGAACTATGATTATGAGAAAAAAGGGAAAGCATTTACCTCTTTATATAACATTCCCATTATATCACAGTTCAGGTAGATTTTCTTCATCTGAAACTAGCAATAAAAATTGTCTCTGAAAATGAATGCATGAGAAAGCTAGGATATCAGCAGTACTGAAATCTTATTTTGATTTTTGAAGCAGAGAGAAAGATTATGAACAAGAGTAAGTCAGTGAGAGTCTTTTGGCCACATCAGTTCCTGAAAGATATGGAAGTTGCTGTTTATCTTATGTTTCTACTTTTGTTCTTCATTAGTTTGTAAGCTTATATATATGTTTATATCCATGCCTGCTACAAACAAAAATTAAAATTCTGAAGAAAAAAAGAAAAGGATGGTTTTGGGGTGGGGTTTTATGTCTGCCATTTTTTTCTAGAAGGCATTTTGACTGTCTTTTGTATTAAGGACCATTATACAAAGTTTTAATGTGAATTCAAACTTCATTAACTAAAAATAATTTAGAAAAAAATAGCTGAAATGATGGCTTACAAAAAGAGCAAGAAGAAACAATACTTTCTGGCTCTCTGACATTTAGAACTTAACACTGGCTCTACCTAGAGATTTAATAATTGGACAGAATTAATAGCTGAAAAAAGGGTTTTACAAAAAGAGCAGAAGAAACAATACTGGGTTTCTGGCATTTAGAACTTCACACTGGCTTTACCTAGAAGTTTAATAATTGGACAGAAAAAACCAAACATATTCTAAAGGGCTATGCTGAACAGGTTCAAAAGGATCTGTTTGCTCTGAGGATTACAGCTGGCTTTGGGATGATGAAATAGGATGTGACTGGTACAATCATGCTGTGCATAAAAGTTGTACTGGACATAATAGCACCATGAATTTCTTTTGCAATGCAGGGAATAAATTTTTTGCCAATATTGAATAAGGACAGATAGGACAATTTTATGAAGCTCATTATACATGCCTCTCAAAGAACAAAAAGGTTGAAATAGTGTTCAGCTGAGCTCTCCTAGCTCTCTTTGTGTTTCCAAATCTCTGCGTTGTCCTTTGTTTTTCCATCATCTTGTCCTTTGCAACTGTCTGCTATAAGGGAGGAGGGCAGGGAGGGGTGGATTGATGCAGGAAAAGCCTAGAAAACTATCAGAGCTTTGAAATGAACTTCAGCTGTTATTTTTAAAAAACTGAAATAGTTGTGATTTAAGAAAATCCTTGTCCTTGAAGAAATGCATCTCCTTATTTAAAAAAAAGAACAAAACAAGACAGGAAGTAACTTTTGGGGCAACATTAAAATTGTCTGTGAAAGATGCTGAAAAGTTGTATTCTACATATCTGACCTCCATTTTACTAAAATATAAGAATCAAATTCTATTATTCCCATTTATAGGCATAGAACTGAAGCAATATAACTGAGGCAGATTTGCTAAGGCCAGAGGCATAGCAACATTTCAGCCTCTCAGCCATACTAGTAATCAATTGGCAGTAATTGTAAGTGCTCCCAGTTAAATATTTTTTAAATAGTTGTCAATTTTTTTTAAATAGCCATGAAGAACAAGAGGAGCTGCTACAACCTCCTGCTCCTTTTCTTTTCCCTTCCAAAGAGCCCCCACAGTACAGAGACCTGCTGGTATTGGTATTATTTAATGGTGAGGCTGCATCAAACTTTTGTCTCATGGGCAGTGAATAACTTTTCCTTTCCTCTCCTACAGCCCCTCAACAATGGCAAGCATGCATCCCAGGCATTTAGGATATGGGCTTCTGCAACACCCTTACTCAGGAAAGGTGCTATTAATTTTCCTGAGCCTCTGAATAGGTTACTCCCCTACAGAGTTGTAGGGGCTGTGAAATGGTAGTTTCTCAAAATCTGCAGTGCATTCAGTGTTTGGAACCTGTACTTTCTGACTTCCAAGTATATGCTTAATGATTGATGCATTAATGACACCACAGGAAAGAGGTGAAGGGAACTGAGTACAATGAGCATTGTGACGACGTTACACATGGTTTCAGACTGTCACCCCATTAACTACCTCACATTGTGGTACAGCAATGACCCACACAACTCAGAAGCCAGGAGAATGAAATAATATACCTTCTGAGATTTCCTTTGGAATGACTATTCTGCATCTTCTCATTAGATGTGCTCAGTAAATCTGCATTACCCTATTACACCACACTGAAAGAGCTGGCTCTTTTCTTAGACTACAAGCCCAGAGGTTAATGCAAAACACAGGACTGATAGAAATCCAAGTGCACCTCTTGAAGACAGGCATTAACAAACCTTATCCTTAGTAGGCTGAATTTTGTTCTCATACAGTCCAATCATCAGTGAAGGTCATAAAGTCTTCCTTCAGCTGACTGACTCACTGCCCAAGAGCAAGTAAGCTCAGTGAGGGAATTGAGGGAATCGTGGCCAAGAGCCAGGCCTCACAGATGGAACATTTCTCACTCTTGTGTTGATGCTTCCTACAGAATGGATCAAATCAGCTGATCTCATTTGAGAAATTAGTTCTTCTCCCTGGAAAAAGAAATGTAAATCTGTCACACAGCTGAGGCAAACCAGTTTAGTCATATCACACACCCACCTCCAGGGCAGTTTTGCCAGTCTGAGTAGTGGATGCCAGTGGAGTGCCCTGGCATCACCTCAACAGCTGGTATGGTGTCTTTAACATCTGTGATGCAGCAGTCTCTAGGATCGCCTTCAGCTGGTCCCTACCTGGGTAGGTGGGTGCAAACAGGACTTGAATGAAACCCGAGATGATGGGCAGCACTCATACCTTGCAACTGCAGACTGAGAACATTCTTCTGTTGTTACACTAGGGTTCAACTTAGTTTCTGATAGATAGAAGTATGATAGTCAACTGTATGACAAGACTTGTAGTATGTCTTCTGTACAGTTTCCAGGGACTTAAGTGACTTTCAACACCCATATAAGCATTCAGCCCTATTCTTACCTAATTTTCGGTCTTTGGCCTCTGTAACTTCCTGTGGTGTAAAAGTCTGTGGATTAATTGCAGTGTGGGAAAGTCTCCTTTGATTGATAAATTTTCATTTTCTCATATTTTAATGAACTTTCACTTGAAAATATTTTGAGAGGAGACCATATAGCTATCTGGACTAATTGGATTAACTCTATATTTCTCATCAGTGTTGCTTCTGTCTTTGATTTACTTCAGAGAGCTAATAACACACATACATATTTAAATGTATATGTTTTCATGAAAAATTGATCAAGAGCCAAAATTGATATTTAATACTATATGAGAAATGCATAATTCCAGGAAATACTATGCTTACTTCAAGCAAAAATTTTTCATAATGGATGTGGGTTGGGTTTTTTTTCCCTAGCAAAAGTATGTGTGAAATTCTACATTGTCACATCTTCAAAAGCAACATATAAATATAAATATTCTAAATTCCCCTGGACTACTCAGGACGACTCAGAAACAATCAAAGTAATCTATCCCTATCAGTTTTTCCTAATATTTATACAGAACCAACTTAGAGTTCCATTTTCTCATCACCCAAATACTATTTAGACAAGCACTTGTATTTTTGTAGTCTACATGTGATATTTGGGATTGTTTGGCAGATTTGCATATTCTGCAGCCTCAGGGTCTCCTCATTAGAAAATGGGTGACTTAGATGGAAGCATGTTCGAGGTTGAGATTGTTTCTCATTGCTTTTCACTGGTTCTTATAAACATATGCCTGTAATTTTTCTGCTATTTCTGGTGATTTTCATTACACTTGATTCAGTAACTACTCCCTGACATTAGAAATATTTAAATATCCCAAGATTGATATTTCTAGTTATATTGTGTTTTAGCACAAATATATTACATATGGAAGTTTGAGTAGGTCACTGCAGACAACTGCTGATACATAGAAATGTGAAGCTACTTTAATTAATCACTTGGAATAATTTATTTTATACTCATGAGAATTTTATCTTAGTTTACCGACATAATTCAAAGTTTAATGTGGACCTCATAAAAGGGCAGGTCTTTCCTTCTGGAGAAAATCATATGGTAGTGGGAGAGGTAAATGGGAGAGAAGTGAATGCTCTTCAGATACCAGTTTGGCTTAGGGCAAAGTCCCTTTGGAGTGGCACTTGGCAAAATGCATTGTTGTAGTTGCATAATGCTGGCTAGGGATATACTGCGTCCCATGTGATTCATGGACTACGTGAGACACTAAAGTTGCTGTGACACATGACTCACACAATTTTAAAAAGCAAAAATATTCTGTGGATGTATATCAGGCACCTGAGCCAGCCAAAGGGGCTCACCTGATGCCCAGTGCAGCTGCAATCTCAAATATTGAACAGCGACAGGAAGGAAAATCTAATGTGCTTAGGGAGAGAAAAAAAAAAAGAAAATCCCGGTATTTTCACAATTTTTTGTCATATTTCTTGTAGTTCCTGCACCAGAACTGTACAGATACATCTGCAACATTTTCAACTTCCCCCCCAATAAATACATCCTTATTTTGGTTGTACAGCCAAGGCTGTCTGATGAGGGTGACAGGATAAAACACTGTGACACTGATGAACTGTTGACACTCACTGTGCAGGCAGCACATTGGAGTGCTCAGATAGAGGGACCCACAGCTTTGCCATAGTGCAGTATTTGCTCCAGTGCAGAAAATCTGCCCATTTTATAGCATTTTTGTCGGTTTTTAAAAAACAATATAAAAATAACTTGAGCACAGGCAAACAAGAAAAGTCTTTTCTGAGCTTTCTCACTTGTTTGGCTTAACTAAATAAGTGTGTTTATTTTAATTTTTGTTTTAGCACAAAATAAAACTCACTACCCAGTGGCCCTTAAGCATGTAAAATTCCAAAGCATATATAATTTTTTTATTTAGTTTTCATCTTTTTTTATAGAAGTGTTGTTAAGATGTATACTCTGGCCTTTAATCTTCTTTTTCCTTGATTAATTTTGTTCTGCATAATCAGTTTAGCTAGAGGTTTAAGAAAATATCTTTGGTGGTAGGATCAGAAGGAGTTTTGAGGGGAGCAACAATGCATAAAAATGGAATTGTATATTTGAAGCTCATTGCAGAAAGGATATAATTGATGATAAGGAAATGTATGAAGGAGATGCTTCTCTGAATTTTTCTTGAGAAGCAGAACCTGACCTAGAAAATTATGATTTACTGTAATAGCCTATAAATATTATTTCAGACTCTGTGTTACACATTCCCTTTCATGTTATAGATTTTTTTTGTCCCTTAAACATGAAGATCTTTATTTAAAAGCCCCTGTGGGATGTCAGTTGTGAATGATCGGGACTGAGTTTCCCTTTCTGGAACTCTGTCTTCCCAAATTTTCCACTACAAGGAGAAAACTCCTTCACTTCAAGCTACCTTTTTTACTTGGATGAGAGGAACCTAGAAACCGTCGCCACAGTTGCAATATCCAGGTCGGTAATTGCTCAGGAAAATGAGCCGTCCAGGGTGTTCGCCTCTGGGCTCAACAAGTCGCTATTGCCAACAGAGGCAGCTGATTCAAAATTATAACCTCCTTGGGGAGGTGGTTGCAATCCATGATAAACACTGCAGATGAGCAAGGTAAAGGATTAGTGCGGTTTTACTGGGATGTTTCAGCCCTTTCTTTTCCAAAGCAAAAGGAGCAGCTAGAGGAACACAGTAAGACATAACTTGTATATCTATGTTGATGCTTTGTTTTATTTATTTAGATGGATTACTTTGCAAGGGTTAATTTCACTTTTTTTTTTGCAGGTGGTGTTAGAACTCAAGGATTTCATTTTTGTAATTATAACCTGTAAATGGCTGGTCAGGTTTCCATTGTTCAGTGATTCTCTTAATAATGACACTTTATATTGTTTGTCTAAGTACAGGTATTGTTGCATTTGTACTTCTTCCATTAGCAGTTTCCTATCCTAATCTCTTACCTTTTTGGACTATGGTCAAATCAGTATCTAGGCATGCGATCAGAATGGCACATTATTATTAAAATATTTAAATTTTAATAACGTTTTGAAAACTTTCTGATAGAAGCACTAAAGGCTTCCCTTTCTTTTTTCTATATTCTTTCTTTTCTTTTTCCTCTGACTAACTTTTCTCAACAAAAATCATTATACTTAAGAATTTGCAGAAAGGCAATTTTACACCAGACCCTGAGATTTAAATTTCAGCCACCTTCAGGAGGACATGCCAGAGTCAATAATATAATGCCTCCAAGTGTTGCCTTCATCCCAGACCAGTCTGATAACATTGTTATTGAGGAGACCCATTGCCTATGCTGACTAGACATAAATTAGCTGTGATCTTGTCAGAAGGAACTTGGGAAAAGACTCTAATCTTGCCCTGTTCTTGTTATTTACCATAAGCGCCCAGAGTTGGCCACAGTATAATGAACTTAATACATTTCCAGTCTAGTCCACTTCTGCTTTATGCTTCTATGAATATAACACCAAAAACAGGATAATAGAGAGCACAGAGCACATTTGTGATGTTCTCCTCACTCTACAGTCAGAGCTCTTGGGATTCCATCAAGCCTTTATGTAAATTACCTTTCACTTGCTGAGTTAGAAATTCCATTATTAAAATGACAGATAGCTTACTTTCTTTTTGACAGGAAGAGCCAAATGCACTCCCTTGTGCTGACTGAAGTAGAAAAAGGGAACCTGTAATACTCTTACTTAATTTTTGCTATCATTTCCAAGGAATTAAGATTCACACTGACAGCAGAAAAGGAGAAGCAGATCCCTTCAGTGGACAGCAAAGCAAGGTTCTTATAATCAATGTGAGATGCTTCTTCCTCAGATATTTCTTGGGGTTTTTTGGGATGAAAAGTTAAAAAAAAAATCTTTATAGCTGCAGAAGATGCATCCTGAGATAAGGCTTAAGGGAAAATTTCTTCCCATCCACTTAGGAAGTTATCGAAAAGGGTCCTGTAATCTCTGTGTGCAAGGCCAGGTTGGATTTTTAAGTAGGCTGATGCCAGACTTACAGAGTGCTGGGGTCTTCAGGCTTCCCCCAGGACCACAAAGGACAACGTAGCTGTTACAGACACACACACACTGTAGCCTTGGATAAATATTTGTTAAAGGACACAGTGGACTGAATTCAGACCTGGTAGATGGAAATGTGACTCTCCTGAAGGTAAAGGAGTTTCACCACATTTTACTGTCCCTGGATATGATCAACCATAATTCCAGCATACTAAATATATGAAAATTTATTACCTATGGGTAAAGAAGTCTTTAGTGCTTCTATCAGAAAGTTTTCAAAACGTTATTAAAATTTAAATATTTTAATAATAATGTGCCATTCTGATCGCATGCCTAGATACTGACTTGACCATAGTCCAAAAAGGTAAGAGATTAGGATAGGAAACTGCTAATGGAAGAAGTACAAATGCAACAATACCTGTACTTAGACAAACAATATAAAGTGTCATTATTAAGAGAATCACTCTTAAGATCTTCTATTTCCTCTGAAGCTGGATATTTTTCTGGCTGTTTCATTTCTGTGTCTTGATCAGTGAGGTCTTAGCACCTATTTAACAATATCCCTATCAATGTGTTATAATACCTGGCTCAAGTATGTTTAAATGAAATTGATTTTATTTGATTTTATGCCTGCTAATTTTGCTCAGTAACAACAGCAATTACTAACCCCATAACTCAGGGTCACCAGCTTGGACACACTTTATGCCATCCTAACGGTTCTCTAGGGACCCTCTTGACAGTCTTTCTATTTCAGCAGCAACTCCCTTTCTCATTTACTCAAGACCTTCAGACCAGGCTGTCTCAGTGTAGTGACAGCTTCAAAGCTCCAAACCAATTCTTGTTAGGTGCTCCATGAGTCAGTCTGGGGTACAGAAGGAAAAGTGCTCACATATTTTAGACCTCCAAATGTCCCCTCTCAAGACATCTCTCTATTTCAGTGAGAAATTTGGAGGAGTTTTGTAACCCCTGAGGATGTCTAATTCAAGAAGATGTAAAGTGAAGAAGATTTTGCATTTTGATAACACCAGGATACAAAGAGTATTATAGTGGAAGAATCTTATAATACTTCCAGTTGAATTAAAGCTCAGTTATGTGGCAAAAGCAGATCTCATGCAACAAGACCTGAAAATCCCAATAGTGTAAAAAAAAATGAGAAAAGGGGAGGAAAAGAAAGAAAACCACTCAGTACTGACAGAAAAATCAAATCAACAGTGGAAGAGGAAAGTAAATATTTTATGGTTTTACATTGTAGCTTATTAATACTGATAAAGAACAACAGTCAAAGTTGTTTTTCTTTGAGATAAATGTTTCCTTTCTTTCTGAACCATAACCATATTCCCAGCGTGATATATGACCCATGGATACGACTTCTGTTTATGCAGTTCTGGTTAGGAAGGAAGAATACCTGCTTGGTTCCTCAGAGCAGCAAGCTGGGCCATGGCTCTAGATAGGAAATTTAAAATAAAAATCTTTTTTATCTTGAGTCAACTGGCTCAGTCAGAACTTAGTAACTTCCTAAGTCAGAAGTTACCAGAAGCACTGGAATCCGTGGCTGTCTGACATAGTCATCTTTCCTCTCTTCTCCACTACATATTGTCTGCACAAGGGATATGAAAGCAAAGAAACAGACCCCAAAGTACCACAGGGAAGTACTGTCTACCAGGCATCATGTGAAGACCCAATATCCAGGTCTTCTTGGACATAGAAGATTTGAGCCTAAATTTTTTCTTGGGTAAGATTCTACTGACTTCACAAAAAGGATCTGAACTTGAGAAAACTTCTAAATTTCACTATGATTCTAACAGGGAAAGAAAATGCTTCAGTGCTGTAGTTTGTCTCATCCTGTGACTTGCATGAGGAAGCTTTAGGAAATTAAAGCATGGGGAATGTATCCAGAATGTTCCATTTCTGATCTCAGAAACTGCTAATCAGAATTAAAATTGTATGATTTCACTATGTCTGACTCATTCTTCACCTTCAGGGAGATATGCTAAGACAATATTCCAAAAGAATCTTCATTGTGCAAACTCAACATCTCACTCTTTAAGGATGCATTGATGTTTAATGTTTGACTTTCTTTTCTAAGGTAGTAATTGCATTATCTTTAACACTGTGACTTGTCCAAGGAATTAAGACAAAACCATCTGGAACCCATTCTGAGTGCACTTGGGTAAAGGTGGTATTTTGCTAATGAACACCATTTAAAGTACTTAAATGTGCCTTTGGACTTATTATATATTGTGATGCACTTAGATTACACAGATTATTGTTACAGGAAAAAAAAAACAACAACAATTTTATAAAAAGACCCAGAGATCACTCATATTGATAACTAAATGTCTTGAGCAAGGAGTTCATTTGAACTGATTTTGTTTTTCAGACACTGCAAATGGATGTAAACAAGCTCAATATCACATTGCTTCGGATATTTCGCCAAGGAGTGGCAGCAGCACTGGGACTGTTACCTCAGCAAGTTCATATCAACAGACTCATTGTAGGTACCAAAACACTGTGTGTATTAAAGTTTATTTATTTTTGATGAAGATTTATTTAAATTCTCTTAAATATATTTTCCTGTCACTATGGAAGAGTGCAATAAAATAGAACAGAAAAGTACTGATTATTCCATTTCTTCAACTGCATTACAGAAAAATAGATCCCCATTACAAAATTATTTAAATTTTCCTTTGAAAATACACCATTCCCAGCTAAGCCAGATAAATCTCTTTTTTGTCCTATTCATAAGCAGATTTCTTATCACTTAGTTTTACAATGCAGTTCTTTTTCATGTTCACACCTTATTCATGTTTTGTTTCTCAAAGGTTGAATATTGCTGAAAAAATACACATGATTCATCCTTTCAAAGACATCTTCACAATTTATCCTCAGACTTTCCATTAGTAAATTAAATGTCATCTACAATATTAATATTCATACTTTGTTATTCTGCTATAGTAATCTGTCCTCAGAAATGATCTTGTAGACTATGGTATCCTATTGGCAAAAGATGGTGATAAATTTGCTTCTAACAAAAAAGACTATTTTAAATCAACTGTCATTGTATGTTTTTTTGTGTATGCATACTTAACACTGTTGTCTTTTTATGACAATTTTACCACGAAGCAAGAAAAGCCAACATCATGTGTGTATTGCTAGCCTTCAATTCACTTTACAGAGGGAAGAAGAGCTTTCTTCTTCTACGTGCAGTTTGAATATCAGGGAAGAAAACTGATAGATTCAGCATGAAAGTATTTTCTGCCTTGAAAGCTTGATAGGATTGTATACATCAAAAAGGATTATAAAATTCCTTCAAGTAATCTCTATGTGAGAAAAGATCTCACAAAAAATACAGTGAGAAAGATCAATAAGAATGCACTGCAGCCCTTTTCATGTTCTTCAGGAACCTCACTCATTCATGACAAGCAATGCTAAATTTCATTTGTCCTCTACATTGACCAAAATGAAAGGTTTAAAGACCTAATGAGAGAAAAGCACAATTAAATGAGAAATGTTTTGGAGTCTGAGATGTGTATTTTAACATACTGAATCACCTAGTAGCTTTCTTACTATGCTCTTTAGAAATTATGTAAATAAACAGAAAAAATATGCTGCTTTTTCCTACTGGCTCCACTGCTTTTTTCTTTTTCCTTTAATTTATGATTTAAGGGAAGAAATAATGCCATTCTGCATCTGTGTATAGCCCAGAATACAGTAAGTACTATTATTTAATTAGTCTTTTCAACACCTGTAAATAGTCAACAAGCAAACTTTCCCCCTATTTGCTCTAAAAATCACACGAGGAAGACAAATAGGAGACATTGTTCCCACTTTTCATCCTTCTAACATGAGACAGTTCCTGTCACACAGAGTGCTGACAAGCAAGCAGAGCAAATCAAAATTCATATTGCCTTGTTTCAGCGTAGGCTAAACTATTCATCTAGGCTCCCTGTAGAAGCAGTAGAGAGGATGGTAACTGCAGGAGAAGAGGCAGAGATCCGTCCCGATTATATTAGGATGGATTAAATAATTCTTTAGCGATGCCCGTCCCTCTCTGCTGACTTTTGGAGGTAGACAACTGAAGTGAGGTGAGGTGACTCACTGCCAAGTGAGCAGCTCTCAGAAGTAATCAGGAGTCTGGAATCTAGGATGTGGATGGGCACAGGGAGAGTAGCCAGCCTGCTAACCTCTTACATGTGACAACACAGTGTGCCAGGAAATATTAACTCAGTGTTTCCAGTGTCTCCTTAACCTTTCCAGTACATCCTCCTCCCATAAAGGTCCTTTAATGGGATAGAGAAACTCATAAACAGAGGAGGCACAAAACTCTGGGAATGCTGCACACCAACCAAGCCATGCCTGGTGCCTGTGATGTGCACACAGCAGAATTCCTCTTCCTATGTCGGACCGAGTACAACCACAGCCTCAAATCAGTTTTTTCAGCTGGCGCTGGTAGCCAGTGTCCTTACCATTCTTATTGAGCAGATGGACCAGCAGCACATGTGAGACCACAGAGGACAGATTTAGGGCAAACATGTTTGAAAGAGTCCCTTTCTGTGCAGCTCTATTGTGAATGCAAGCAGTATTTTATGCAAAAGTATTTTAAGAACAGCAAAAGGTGTCTTTTTCTTCACTTCACTAGAGACAAAGATGCACATTTAAGGTGATGGGAAGGAAGCTGGGGAAATCAAGATTATCCCAGTTTGAACTGATCTCTCCCATCCCATTGTGATAAAAACAAATAACCAGACTAATAACTGCCTGCCCAGGCAGTAATGCAGGGAGCAGCTTCATGCCTACCTCATGTGTGTGGAATCCTCCAGATCTGGACTCTACTCCACAGTGTCAGCTATGATGGCCATAGCCCTGGGGAGCCAGGGTTCCCACATTCTGTTTGGACATCAGAGCTGTCTCATATTCTGTTCAAGTCTATCACAACAGAGAAACTCTCTTTCCTTTTCCTACCTTGGAACAGAGTGGGCATCACTGACATTTCTAATACCGAACCTTTTAGCCTGCCAGGACTGCATCAAAGCCATCAAAGGGCAAGAATTAAGAGATAGGGGAGTGGACATTCTCAGGTTGCCCACTAAGTGTTAACAAAACTTCCCTGGTCCTTTAATTTTTTTGGACCATACTAAGTTTTACTGCAGTCAACTAGAAGGACTTTATTGTGGTATGTGTCAGCAATGTATTGACAAGGGGCTAGAAAGTAGTGTCCAAATATCACAGCATTATGGTAAGTATTCCTGTTTCAGCTCAGTTCAGATGAGCTATCTGCTGAAGTCTCTGCTGGCATATTGCCATTGACCCCATCCCATGGCTCCTCCTATCACTGTGTTGCATTGATTGTTTAATGATACTAGACTCAGGAAAAGTCTACCTTGTCAATATTGATTGAGACAAAGTACACATGCTCAAGTATAGGATTTGTGTTTTCTTCCACAGTCTGCTGGGATCTACAGAGACAGGCAAAACATACGCTGTCCTCACAGCAGAGCAGGTTGCAACCTTTATATTACGTGCTTTTTTCTTTGGAATTATAGTTGCAATCTACAGACAGCAGAGATTATCTAATGTCAAACCCCTCCTATGATTTTGCTGGGTTTTTTTTTTCCCTAGGGGAAGAAGAACTGCGTGGAACTGTTTGTGTCCCCACTGAACACGAAGCCAGGAATTTCTGAGGCGCTCCCATCTGAAGAAGTGCTGCGTTCCCTTAATATCAACATTTTGCATCAGAGTTTATCCCAGTTTGGAATAACAGAGGTCTCCCCTGAGGTTGGTTATCAATTTTCTAATCTGTATGATTTTGATACAGATTAGGCACTTACATCCCTGGTAGTTTTCTAGCTGAGGTTCTCAAGCATGAGGCAGTAAATGTATAGGCTAAGGTAGCATCATTACTATTAAGGCAATTATCATAGAATCCTAGAATAGCCTGGCTTGGAAAGGACTTTAAAAATCACCTAGTTCCAATGCCTCTGCCATGGACTGTTGCACCTTTGACTAGACCAGATTGCTCAGAGTCCCATCCAACTAATTCTGTTAAATTATTTTAGTAGTGCTTTATTAGGCTATTTACTCTTTAGTATCTGGGTCCTCCTCACACAGATGAGCTACCATTGAAATCAGAGTTTAGATCCTAAGCATGCACTAATGCCTTAAAGGAAGTGGACATAAGGAATTCCAGTCTATTAATGGGGATAGGAAGATATAACAATTTCAATAGAGAGATAAATGGAATGCAGATATTAGGTGTCACCATTACTACCCATGTAACTTGTCTGACATGATTTTGAAAAACAATCTGCACATTACACCCATGCTTTTTTGTATTTTCAGGATTAGAAAGAGACTTATTTTCTTATGTGCTCCAAAAGAGGGTAAAAATAAAACTTGTAGCTATTATTTGTATGGCTTCATCCATTTTTTGGAAAAAAAAAGAAAATCGGTTGCAAAGCAGAGAGAACATTGTCATCTCCACAGTTTGTCTGAGACATTATCAGTGAGATGGACATCTAATTCTGGGCCGACCGTTTAAACTGTGTCAAGAAAATGAAAAAAAGCAAAAGCCTCAAGGGTAAAAAGCCAGGGAGCTCATGGACATGGCCACATCACGCTTCATTTTGTTTAGTGTCTTACCTGAAGCCCTTACATACTTATAAAGACCCTCAGAATACAGTTCAGGGCCAAATCCCTTCAATCATGTTGTCAAGAATGAAGATTTTCAGTGGAAACTCCCAGTTTGGCAGGGGAGATGTCCGTGTCCAAAAAGTGGGGAAAAAAATTAAATACTCTGATGAGCTCTGCTTCTCTCTATGGGTAAAAAGTTCCTGGGGGTTTTCATATCCAAAGCTCTGTTTGAGACGTTGTTTGAGCCATTGGGCTGTTATGCCTACCTGTATTTCTACTGATTAGAAATTGTTTTGCTCATTTTAAATATTCTAAGAATCTAGATGTCTTTGTTACAAAAAAATGAAATATAAAACAAGGCAAATTCGTGTTCTAGTACAGCATCCTGCCATTATCAAAATTCAGATTCTCAAGTTTTAGCTGTTCTAACACAAAACATAGCAAAGTGGTGGTTTCTAAATGTCAAATAAAGCCTTTATTTCACCCATCAGCAACCTAAGCAAAGCTTTCTTTAGGTCAGAATTTCTTTTGTATCTGAAGCACATGAGTCTGATGATTGGGTTAGAGGCAATTATCTATTCCTAGTACTTCAGTTACAAATAACATTTCAGGTAGACATGGGGAAAGAACTTATATGAATAATAGACGAACAGAGAAATGTCATCAAGCGAGGAAGAGATGCTGGAAAAAAAAACAAGCATTGAACTCAAGAGCTCATGTTGAGTTAGATAAATTTCAATAATCTGGAATGCTCAGATATTTGTATTTTCTTTCTGGAAAAAAATGTAGGTAATCATTTAGAACAGGATTATTAGAATGAAAGCTGTGCAGTCTCTAACTCCTAATACTGTTGGAGACACAAGAGATTATTTTAATGTGTCAATTGATAGCAGATTATACAGCTAAAGCATTGATCCTGAAAAATAATGCAGCTTTACACTAGTAGGTATTTCTATAGATCTCAGTAAATAGTTTACATATGTAAGACTGCACAGAAAATGACATCTAAAAAACAGACATACAGTCTTCACCTGGTCAGCTACTAACCACTTATTTTCCCTCAAGTTGCTCTAAGAACAAATTGTTCCAAACAGAACAAATGACAGCGAACCGAAACGAAACAGGCAAACCTTTGAAGGAAGGTATAGTTATACAAATACTTACATAGCTTTGATGCATTATTTTGCCCGTTGTAAAATGCTCTGTGTGTGTACTCCTGAGCTATCAATCCTGATTAAATCATGAGCTAAAATTGTTCACTCTTCTGCCAAAAGTATGAATGTTTCACAACCACTATTGCATGTGCAATATTATTAAGTATCTGTGCACAAAAGAAGCATTACTTTCATCTTTCTAGGTGGGTGACTGACACAGAGGTGTTAGGGCTGGAATTTGTCTCCTTTTTCAGCTGTATTTTAGTGAGAGCTGCCTAAGGCTTGAAAGTCTGCTGGCTCTCTCTATGGTAAACAAAAGGAGATCCGTTTGACGAGGCAGTTCATCCCATCTGTGAGACACCTCTCCTGAGATTGCTAGGTTGACCCTTTTTAACAAAGTTTAGTGTAAATTAGACCCCCAGAGGGCTAATGCTGTGGGAGATGAGCCTATCCAAAGAAATTTTACCAAGATTATGTAGGAAAACCCACATGGAAAACTGCTCTGCTCGAAGTCTCAGCCCATATATAACGTATCATAAACAACAAAAGTCCCAGTGGATGTCAGTAGCTGGAACTACATTTCCATTCATTACAGAAATAATTTGCTTGTTCCCATCTGCTGATGCATTGATCACTGGTTGATCTATTTTCAAGTAAATTGCCTGTCTCAAAATTATATCCCAGCTTCTTATTCTGCAGTAGCTGAAAGAGCAGTTTCCCTATATGTCTTTGCTGCAGGAACCACTAGAGTGGTTCACTGCCTGGTGTAGAATGAGATATGTACCTGTGGGAATGTGTAAATGTCAAGGAGTCGTTGCCATTTCAGGGGTCCAGGACAATGTCTATACCTTTCATATCTCCTTGATTTTCCAATGACTTGTTGTAGTTGTAGCACTTGCTCTTTTATTGTGGTCCAAAGTTTGTGTCTGAAGTGGGATTTCAGATTGAGTTCTGCTTCATGGGATGTACCACAGTCAGGACCAGACTTCTCCAAAACAAAGTACCAAATTGGTGCTTGATGGTAGGACTAAATTCAGTAACTTAGGCAGTCTGTGTTATTATGGTGTGGGAATCCTGGCTTCCTAATGTCTTTAAATTGCTTGGATTAAAATAAAATACTACTGGATTTCAGAATTTACTAGAAGAGAACTTGAAGTGGTTTTGAATGACAAAATAACTAAATTTACAGTAAATAAAATAAGGGTTACTATATTTTGAGAGCTAAGCTAACTGCCATCTGGAAATGTGTCACTGAAAGAGAAATTTCCAGAGTCATACAAATATTATGCAATCCCAAAATGTAGCATTACAGCCTCCTTACACAAAGAGGTTGCCTTTGAAGTACGTGATATTAACATATTAGAGAAGAAATCAAAGGAAGCAATCATGTACTTAAAGAAACTGTAACTCACTGTAAGGACAAGTGATCAAAACCATAGAAATTACAACAGCCTGGACTGACAGAGGCTCCTGGGAACAAAGCAGAGCACAAGGACGTGCTCCTGTGATCAGGCAAGGCAGCTGTAGTGTAACACCTGCACAGCTGCACCCAGAGTGCCCAATAGGAACAGAAGCCCTGCAGGCTGCCAGTGTGGATGAGGAATCACAGCACTTCATCACACATGTGCATAAGGTAGAGCTTTTAGGAAGACTGTGTCATGGAAGACATGGTTAAATGGCTATTATCCAGTGTTCTGTGAGCCTGAGAGGTCACACGCATTCCTACATGTTTTCACTGGGGGTGGAAGTGATTTCTTGGCAGTCTTTCCTAATGTGCCTTAGCTAACATAGTTAAAATAGAAGAGAAAACAAAGCTATTCAGCGTGAACTTCCATGAACCCTTTTTGATCTTGAGTTCTACCCCCAGCTCCTTGTAAGCTTTTCTCTGGGCTAAGAACTACAGCTTGCTATGCTCTAATTAGTGTTCCAGCCCAAGGGACTAATTTGGGTTAACTGACCCAATTTCCAAATTCACCTTTGAAAATTTACCTTTTCTGGCAGGTCCCGATACTGCAGCAGAATCTTTCAGTCATGGATTTTACAGTGACTACTTCAGGTCAATGTCTCTCTAGTTATTATCAAAAGCTGGCTGCTCATTTTACTTGCTTGTAGAAATACTCCACCATTTTTCCATAATAAGACCAGAAAAGCCAGAGTGGATTTTTAGTTTCTTTAAAAATTGTTTACAAAACATACATTTGTTCCAGTTCAGCAGATTTCCTTGTGTGCAGACACTCTTCATTGAGGTTAGTGATTGAATGGCATTGTAAGAATACATTTGATTCTTCTGCACATTGAATTATGCTGAATTCAAGCAGTTTAAATTAACCTGGTTCATTCTGCTTGAAAAGCTCGCCTTATTGGAGACTCATTAGGGAATGGAAATACTAGGAAATTATGCCTTCCTCCCTATTTGCTCTAGGATCTGATGCTCCTTGAGCTACTGGAATCCTCGTGCTGCTCCACCTGCTCTGATATTCCCCCACCTTTATTAGCTGTAGATCTTTGCAAATTAGTCTGAGTATATCCTCCAGCCTATTCCTGAAAAACTATCTGAAGGACAAGAATCCTCTCGTTTTTGTGTTTGTTGCATTTGGTCATCCTATTAGCTTTTTTCCTGGGCATCAGCAATTTGTAGTGAGGGCGGCAGTTGCTATCTGTCTTATCAGTTTTCCCAGACAAAGGAACAAAGTTCTGAATGAGCAGCATTGACGTTTTGAAAAACAATTCCTTATCATGGGTGTGAGATGACTCAGTTACTAGAGGTCACAGCTTCTCCTGTCATTAGAAAGCAGCGTAAGCAATGATTCTGCTCTCCACCAATTAGATCTGGGAGAGGGATTTCCTTGAGTAGGTAAAGGTACTACGAAACTGTTTCAAAATGGTGTGTCAAGTAAGTTTAAGTTGTGGTATACATTTTTTACCCTTTTTACAGCATTTGCTAGTATTCTTTGAACATTATTGTTAGAAGGACAAATTAGGCAAAGACATGTCCTGAACACACATAGCACTAGACAGACATCACAGAGGTTAATTCTCTTAAAGTCTCCTCATCTTTTAGTCTCTTCACTCTGTTATGTATATGAAGTCTATTATAAAATATTTTAAAAGTTTTGTGACATTAATGAATTAAAGTTTATTTAAGTCTCTCATCCACTGTGACTAAAAGTCCTATTAGCTCTTCATTTACATTTTGGTGTATTTGTCCTTTCAGTGAAGAGATATTAAACTACTCCATTTACTCACTTACAAAAGGTCAGCGTGGCCAATTCTCCTTTAGCTCCTGCTTTTTATCTAAATTTCCTCCTGAGAGTTATGAAACACCAGAAAGCCATCAGGTAACCCACTCAGGGTCAAACACTGAGTTTACAGCTATTAGGCCACAGCTGCAGCTGCTGCTGTCACTATGGGAATTCTCATGAAGCTCAACAGGAGCAGTCTTGGATGTGGAGCAGCTGCAACTTTGGGCTCTGAGCCAGTACTGGGACCCAAGTCCTGTGCCATGAGCACAGCAGAATGACCTTGCTGGGCTGAGGTAGCAAATTGCACAGAGAGCTGTACCCCACTACAGTGGCAGCAGTGTTTAAATCTGTCTAGGAATAATTTTTGCAGAAATATTTGACAAGACTTCCAGCTTCTCTTTGAAGGCCCTGGGTTTTAAGTTGCTCAGTAAACGTCAAACTGACACTTTATAAGCCTTTTTAAATTGTCAATACTTGCAACATTTTAAAGCTGAGACCATGAAATGATGCATGATTACACACACACACAAATATACTAATTTCATGAGAATGGTTTCTGTAGTTGTGCTGAAGGATTTCCATGCTGGTCCCTAGGACTATTACTTCCAAAGAAAATTCTTCTTTATTATGCTTTCAGTTCTAAAGCTGTCAACTCCCAATTACACACAAACATGTCTTCAAGCAAGTGAGTCTCTGTAAATTAGCCATGCTACCAAATTCCTCTCTAAATGTTTGCATTTTGTGGCAATTGTATCTGTGAATTGTCTTATGTTGTCCTGACTCTTTTCAAAACAAGCAGCAAATAATACTGTGCTGAAAGGAGGACTATGAAAACTATATCAGGATCCAGCACCCAGCAATTTTGTCAGCTTATTCTCTTCCTCAGACCATGATCCTCCTCCTCAGAAAGCTTTCCCACATTAATTCATCATCATCCAGACTTTCTGTATTTGGGAGGCTGAAGGGGCCTGGTTTTGGGAGGCTTTGCCTTTTTGGAAGACAAAGTTGGCTAGATACATTAGCTGTGCAAAAGAGCAAGCTAATGGGTGGCTAAGCAGACCCTGGGGCATGATGTACCCATGTAAATTGTTAGAGCATCCCTGCAGTTATACAGGCCCATTGAGCAGCCACTCATCTTTATATGGAGGAACTCTTTCCTCTGTGATAAACTGCCAGTCCTCTTACACAACATCCCCAGGGAGGAAAAAAGGGATGAGAAGACAACTTAGTAGTTAAACAAGGTTTATTTAAAGCCATTAGTGAATTTCAGCAAGACAGAAGCATGAAAACCTTGACCATTTACAATGGAAACCAGAATTTTAGAAAGTTGGTTTTACTCAGTCTGAGAACTCTACTGAAAAGACACAATTAAGAAAATAGAAGCAAGTAGCTGAAAATTGGAAGGGCAATGTCTACTGAGCTGTGGTCCCAGAAACATCAGACAACATACTTTATTCTAAGTAATATATTGCAGTTAGACCGAGGGTACGTGTACTTTGTTTCTGCTACAAAATCTCTGTTTGAAAATATAGTGAAATTCTGGTAATTTCATAGTCCAACCAAGTCTCAGTGCTGAAATAAAGACAAAAATAAATGCTTTTACAATCATTATTATTTCATAATCCCCAGGAGTTCCCCAGGAGTTCTGGAAATTTTAGTGTGCACAGCTGTTTCAGAAATGTTCTATCAGCAGGAAGCCAAAGATAATGAGGTTAAGCATAATCAGAATTATAGATAGACAGATAATGAGATTATTTTCAGCAAAATCAATATTTTTTCCGTGGGTGTGTATGTAATCTAGAGGTGACAGTGTGAGGGCTTCCCAGCTCATGAAGGCAAAGCAGCAAGTCACCTGCTCTTTGCTCCATGTCAGGTGTAAACACTGGGAAGGGTGTGGGTGCTGGGGCTGGAGATAAGCACTGGGAAGAAAGAGGCAGGGCGAGCACTTCCCAAAGGAGCACAGCCCTTTGACCTGACCATCCAGGTGATTTCCAAGAAAGGTGCTGGGTCTTTTTTTCTTTACCTTCAAGCAGCCTGTGGCAATGGTGGAGGAGAATTCTCTCACAGCCACAGAGTGCCGGGAGCCCTCCTCCATGGAGTGGGCGTGGGCAGGGGGTGCCAACAGCAGCGTTCAGAGCCAGGCCATGTGCTATGGAATTTCAGTACTGACAAAGCTGAGGAGAGTGATTAATGCCCAGTGAGAGCTATTTATTCTGCACATGCCACTCTATAACTTTTTTTCTCTTTCTTTTCTTAAAAAAGAAAAATGTTTTGCAAGGCCAGCATGAAGCCGACAAAATCTGGAGCAAAGAAGGATTTTATGCAGTTGTCATATTTCTCAGCATCTTTGTCATTCTAGTGACTTGTTTAATGGTAAGTTTCCTTTAAACTTTATTTTGTTTTTTATTTCATGCTTTTCTTAGTCTGAAGGATAGGGTCACACATTCTTTACATGACAAGTGTTTTCTCAAGGCTATTAGAAACTCAACTCTAAGGTAAGAATTGGTCACTCTCATAATGCTGGGAAACCAAAGTCTGAAGAATCACATTTCTTGATGTATTTTGAGTTGAATTAAGAATGTAACTAGAAGGAAGATGAGGAAATAAATAGCAGGCTCTTAAATCTACAGGGTAACTGTGTAGGGACATAGTTGAGTGATGACTTCTCAACCTTCTTAGGTCTCAGGATCCCTAAAGTCCTCTTACCTGCCTTTATTTCAGTTTCATTAGATAGCAATAGCAACAGCACATTGACAGACTGTTGTCAGTGCACAGTTGTTAGAGTGTGTGTTGCTATTTGTGTATCAAATACACAAATTTTAAACTGAAATAACTAGTAAATACATGAAGGAGTAATAATAATTTTGAGCTACTTTAGCATTCACATTGTATGAGTTCAGTGGCCAGGTTTCTTAGCATTAGGCACAATTCTAATATGTTGAATATGAAATGTGCAATGATCACACAGATGAACAACACTACACCACCACTGAGTTTTGTAGGGCAATTTTTTTTTGCATTTTTGTCCAATGTTGTATCTTATATGTTTTCCTTCGTTAAATTGTGTGATACTTCTGTCGTGCATACACGTAAGTGTTAACTGAATTCTCTGACAATTAACAGCATTTATGGACACATAGTATCTTGGAGTCTTTTGACATATTTTGCTCTGAAACACATTTCATTTTCTTTAACCACTTATAACCTTAAGACAGAAATCATGTTTAATCTGAAGTTATTTTAAAATGTTCACATTTATACAAATGTTCACAAAAATTGATAACAAAATTATATTTAATCTTTTAAAATCTCCCTAAGATTTGAAAAGCACTTATTTTATCACAGGAAATTGTTGCTTTATTTAATTTCTATTTGTTGTCTCCATCTCTCCATTCCATTTTATTCAAAAAGAGGAGGATAATTCTAGAAATCTCCTCTCTGCTTTGGAGGAGAGATATTTTGGTTGTTACTGACCATTTAACTGGAAGGGTTTAGAAAACGCTGGCTGTCCTTGTCCTGGTACCACACAATATTTTCATTAATGATCTGGAATGCATCAACAATATTGGAAATTGTAAGCATTCTGTATGACAGTATCAGAACTTCAAATATTCTTAGGGTGCAAGAGAAAAGATGGGAAATACCAAGAATGCTGCTTGGCAGGGACGAGCATGTGCATCAATACATTGTAGGAAATACGTTGCAAAAGGTAGGCAAGTTCTGTAGGAAAGGTTCTAGTGGTATCACAGAACAGTATCACAGAAGTAGATAAGCAGATAAGCAACATAAATGTTGCAAAAAATACACTTCTTACCCTGGGATATATAAATGAGGATATGATCACTAAGATCTGAATTCAACTCCGCTATAGTAATTATTTGGTTGTAGCATCATGTCTTACTCATTTTGTATTGTCTCTCTCTACCACATTTGTGAAAAATTTCAGGCAATTATAGGAGGAAGGAGATACAAGAGTAATCAGAGACACAGAGGACATGAAATAATTTGGTTTATTTATGACAGAGAGAAGGAGCAAGCAGAAACATAATAGCTCTCAAACATGGGAAGATTTCAAAGGCTGTTGTATGGAAGAAGATAATACTTTCTCCATTGGGGATTGGAAAATAAGAAAATTTTTCATGGAGTGATTTGGCTGACTCATTAGAAGGATCTTTGTTATCCCGTGGGTCACTAGACCCTGGATTGCATTGCTTGGGGAGTTTTCACCCATTAAGGTGCCAGAAATAGATTGGGTGTAGCTGATCTGAAGTTAGGGTGGAGGTCAAAACTAGTAGACTCCTCGAATTCCTTCCAGATGGAATTGCTATTAGGCTGTGGTCTTTTCTGCAGGCATTCTTCTTTTGGTTCCTCTCAGGACAAATCTGTATCTTTATGTGTGCTACTGTTTAGACTGTGCAAATGGACATTGTCTCAGATTTTGCCAGGACCTGATAATACATGGGGTATGTGCAATCTGTAAAGCTAACAAACAGCTCATGTTTTTATCCCATTTAATGTGTGTCAGAGTGGCAGATTGGGTTGATCACTATATTTTTGGCCATTTCTGGTTTTTTTTTACTTTACCTAGAATTCATTAAAACTGTTATAACCCTGTAATACTTTCTGAGGAAGAGTGTTAGTGCTTAGATCAAAAGTTGTTAGTTTTTTTTCAATTTCTGCTAGGGTCAAGCGATCTTTTTTTTTCCTAGGGTCTAATAATAGATTATTAAGTAGTATATGAAATATTTCTTGTCCACATTTCAGAAGTCAAAACCATAATTCCTTGGGTCCCCAAGGAGTGAAACTATGTCAAAATATATTAGTGACAAGAAGGTATGGTGAGCCATATCTGAGCTGTTTATCTGCTGGTTATCAGAAACAAATTAGATGAAAGCACTCACTGGAGGAAAAGATACTTAAAATACTTTAAGTCCCTCTTTTCTCTTTACTGGTACCAGTGCCCTTGCTTCACAGTAGGGCTGCTTTTTTCTGCAAAATTATCGCAAAAGAGATCTTATCCATGCAATTCTAAACCCTCCAGAATGAACAGATGGTTTACTTAGCTAAGTCTTGTTTAATGTGTGTATTGCTAACGACATTAGGTGAGTTCCTAGCTAAACCTCTAATGCTAATCCTTGAACAAACAAACCCATTAGATATATCCAGTCATCACTGGAAAGCTATGGAGTGATAGATCTTTTTGTGGTGCTAGCAGGGCAACGGCAGGGCAATTTCAAAGAATTTCTGACTTGCTGTCTTGGGGTGACTATATAATGCCTGTATCCCCAAATCATCTGTTCTGTTAGTGTTGAATATTAAATTCTGCAACTTTAAGACTGGTTCCAGAAGTAAAACAGGGGAAAAGAAGAAGTACAGGGTTTGTTATCAAAAACTGCACCAGCTCCCCCGCATTCCTGCTGGCACTGTGTTATCTGCAGTGGACAGGGAGGGAGAGCTCTCTTTTGCTCTAAATGACTTCTTCTGGCTAGCTAAGGCAGAGAAACTCCCTAGATTGTTTTTTTTTTCCTCCTTTCCTTCTTTTCCTGGAACTGTTTTGAACCTGCTCTGGACTGAAAACTTAGAAAGAGCACCAGGAGCTCACACCTGTGGCCCACCAGGCCTGGCCTGGGCCGTGGCATTTCCCAGCACCGGAGGGACTGAGAACAGCCTGAGTGAGCCGGGCAGCCCACGGAAGGAACTCTTCTGATCCTATCATCTCTTCAGAATAGCAAAAAGTTTTTTTCTGTTTGGTATTGTTCAATTTTGTGCTGGGAGGTGTGTTACCTGTTAAATAAACAATTCTGTTTCTTTTTCCACTTCTCTCCAAAGAAATTTTTTTTTCCTGAACCGACTGGAGGAGGGATTGCTTGAATTAGTTTTTTTTTCCCTTTCCCTGGAGGAACCCCATTCAAAGGTTTCCTCCCAAATTTGCTCTAAACCAAGACACTTGCATAGAAAAAAATGCTCTGGTCTAGGTTTTGTCTTACTCAAGGATCCAAATAAAATGCTTGACATGAACAGATATAGCAAAGTAGAAAGTACAAGGGTATCTGCAGACACCTTCAAAAAACTGTATAAGTGCCTTCCATCTCCACACACAATATTTACAATTCTCATAAATTTCATAGCTTGTAAGGCATGTTTTGAAAATGGAGCAGCTATGGCTCAGAAATTGTTTTTGCATTGCCCTCCAAATAAATGTGTTAAACAGGTGTAACATGGGTATCTCTGGAGTGACATTACTGAGCACAAGCTACCTGCCGGCCCTCACCAAGCCACGGTTCAGCAAACATCAGTTTGATGGAAGGAGATCAGTACAAATTCTGCTTTTGTTACTCATCTCTGATGTCCACACTCATAAGTAATATGTGGGCAGATAATCCTGGTATTACAGTGTGTTCAGAAGTCAGTTTCTTGGTGATTGTAAAGCACACTTTCATGAACAGATGGTTAAATAACTTCATAGGCCACTCATCACTTCAGCTTTATTTCAGAATAGTTAATGTTTCTCTGAGGATATTGGAGCCTATCCCTATCTGGAGGAGCATTTCAGAGTAATAGCAGCCTACTATTACCAAAGTGACCTGGTCAAGTTACTCTGTTCAACCATCAGCTCCATGCCAGATGAGTAAGGGCTTTTAAGAATATCTGCTCTAAAACAAATTGAGGCTGTTGTAATTAGAGACCTGTATCTAGCTAAGTCATAAACATCTATTTTATTTTGTGCCATTGTCTCTCTTGTATTAAAATGCTTAGAATTTCTTCTACAGTTACTCTATTTATCAGTATTTCCTTCTTCACAATGTCTTCTGTAACTAATTTCCGTTCTGTGTTATTTGCTCTTTTAATAATACTAGTACAGGTATTACAAATAAGTACTGACTCACAGTGAGAACTGTTAAAATCCCTACTGCCCACGTGTACACTCTGCAATTTATGCAATGGAAATATTTATTTTGTTGTGGAAAATGCTGTGTAACACTTGTGACTTACCTTCAAGGAATGAAAGCCACATATAGCAATCTTATCCAGCATTCGTGATACCTTCCTTGCCTTGATTACCACACAATTGAGATTGAGCTGTCCTCTTTATTTCTGTAGGTTCTGTACAGATTAAAGGAGAAGATCCAGTTGTCACTAAGGCAGGAGAAGGAAAAGAAGCAGGAGATCCACCTCTCACCCCTTCCCCTGCAGACATCTCAGACTGAGTATAAGACCACCAACAGCATGGTCCAGCCCCAACAGGCTCCAAAGGTTATCAATGTTGTAGTGGACCCTCAAGGCCAATGTGTTCCTGAACTCAAACCTCCCCCGTGTGCCAGTCCCTCTCCTTTCAGAATGAAACCTGTGGGACTCCAGGAAAGGTAGGACAGTACTTGGTGTGCTCAGGATTTATTTTCATTTTGTTATACTTGTGTTTCATGATTTCATATGTTTCTCTTCTGTCAATGAATGGGAGACTTTGCCATCCGAACATCTGAGAACTGGGATTTTGGTGTGTTAACATCTATCCTATTCTCTCCTTTCCTTTTCTTTATATATGGCCAAAGATTCAGGTCATATGAAAATGTTCAGGTTTGGGCTGAGATTAATTGCATTTTAGTGGCATTCTTTTTGCTGATTATATTCTTCCCATTTCCTGCAATTACTCCAAAGAAATAATTTTTTCATTTTTCATTGAGTTTCGCCAGTTTTGATCCTGAAGATCCTGGAAGAACATTCAAGGGCTGGTTATGTGTTGTCAGCAAAGGATATTCTCATTCACAGGGAGTCTCTAGCACCTGGAAAACTTAGAAAGAAGAAATATTTACATGAACTGATTGTCTTTAGAAATCTCATACAGTGTTTCCATTATCACCTTCAGATAAATTTTCTTCTTAAATGCAGCTTTCCATGATGGCCAGGGTACAGTGCAAAGTCAACAGGCTTTACAAAAAGGAAGAAATGATGAGTAATGAAACCAGCTTTTGCGTGCAGTTCCTCAGAAATACTTGGGTACCAAACCCTGCCACTCATTGTATCTTTCAAAAACTGGGCCAGTGCTCTTTTTATAAAACTAGTTATTCTTCTCACAGGAGAATGCACACTGACATCTGTCTCTCCTCTGTTAGAAACCTGTATAATTTCTTGTCTGATGGCTGCAGGCTGCTTTCATAAAGCATCAGTGCTCTGAATAGCTCACATACCATGCAGCTGTGCAACTGAACTCTCCTGCCCTGGCACAGATGATAAATGAAAGAACAGACGCCATGCAGAGACCAAGCAGAGCCTCATCTGTGAGGACTCTCAGCTGAGCTGTAACCCTGATTCAGCTTGAACCACAGGGATTTCAATGACAGAAATTTTATCAATGGATTTATGACAGACAGAGCTCGTGGAGGGGGATTGATTCTTCTGTGAGTAAAAGAGGCTTAAAGGCAGAGCTGTCATAAAATATATAGTGATATCACTGCAGGAAAAAAAAAGGAATGGAGGAAGCAAATAAATACATTTTGATAGTATCTCTCATTCCAAAACACCTTAAAAATAAAGCCTACAAGCATGGGAATCACATAGCTAATTTAGTTTAGCTGAGTTTATAATACTTAGTACCTAACATAGTATATGCAATAGTTGAGAGGGATTGAGGGAAAGGAATTTGTAGAGGGATTTTGTACATAAGGAGAAGAAACTTTTCCATTTCTCAAAGACAAAAGCAATTGATTTAGGATATTAATTTCCACCACAGATACTCTGCATTTAATTCTCCTAAACCTAACAGCATCCTTTGGAAGGACAAAGTTCTGAGTCAGGTATGACAAAATGGAGAGCTGAGATACAAAGAGAAAACTAAACCTGATGTTTGACCAAGTAAACCAGACATTTAGGTAATTACTAAGGAAAAAGAAGTTGAAGAAATTGAGCACTTCAGTTTCTACAGTAAAAGAATACTAATAGACCGTTGTGAAAAAGCGAAATCCATTGTGATAATATCCCATTGTGCAGTACTTTGTGTCGTGTTTAACACTGTTAGACTCTATCAGCCCAAGTCCACTCCTAAGAAATGGTGGTTTAAGTTTATTTCAAGCTCAGCATACAAAGGTCTGGGGATATGAGGGAGAGAGCTTTAGGGAATAGTTTATCTTCTGTTCCTCTGACATAAGAAGCTATTATAATGTATATTTCTTATTTATTTATTATAACCTTTACTATGAATAAATTTGTATGCATTCTAACACTCAGCAGTGTTGAAAGCAAAAATAGTACACTGACACATTCTGCCTCAGATTTTATCTAGTGACTAGCTAAGTGGTCAGTTTAAAAGTCCTCTCCACCTTTCTGCCCCAAAAAATCTTTGCACTGCAAGGCAGCCTTGGGCCATCCTCATTACATGTCCGGACCTTATAGCATGGATCTGCACACTGCAAGGAGCAGCAAACCATGGTCAAAACAGTCTAATGGCAGCTCTTCTTCTTCTTAGTATGGAGTGAATCAAGCCTGGAGGTCCCATCCTGCTCATGGCACATCTTTGGGGCACCATTTCAATAATTTTTGCTATGCTGATTGTGGTTTCTGCCAGGGGAAGAAGCTCTTGGCAGGCTAGAATGGATATGGGGGCTCCTTGACAAGCTTAGCATGAAGATTCCTTTGGTCACATGGCTTGACAGTGGTTCCTGAGCAGTATTTTCTAATTATCTAGACTACTCCCTGGTTTGATTCCTTAAGAGTGGATCCATAGTCACGAAACGCCTTGTATGATCTAGACCAAACTGTCCCTGGTTTGGGCCATGGTTCATTGATTTCTCTTTCAACAGATTGTGAACTGTGCACAGCCATCTAGGTGGGAAGTTTGTGACAATCTCTCTGACAAATGGGACAGAAAAGTTGGATAATGCAACCTGATCTAGTTGAAGATGTCCATGCTCATTGCAGAGGAGTTTGATTAGATGACCTTAAAAGATCCCTTCTAAACCAAACTGCTCCATGATTCGATGCCTGTCTCTCAAGCTCTCTTTGCTTTGCACACTAGGTGCTGCTTTGAGGAACATACCCCCTGACAGGACAAGGGGTAATGATTTTAAACTAAAGGAGGGTAGATTTGGATTAGATATAAGGATGACATTTTTTTTGCAATCAGAATGAAACACTGGCACAGTGTGCCCAGAGAGGTGGCAGATGCCCCATCCCTGAAAACATTCATGGTCAGGTTGGAGAGGGCTCTGAGCAACCTGATCTAATAGAAGCTGTCTCTGCCCTTGGCAGGGGAATGGGACTATGTGACCTTTAAAGGTCCCTTCCATCCCTATTCTATGATTCTATGATCTAAATGCAAAAATATAGTGGAACTGAGTGTTCACAAAGCACCACATCAGCCTCTGGCTCTCTGAACTTATCCATTTTTATTTGAAATAGCATTGGCCAGAGGCAAACAAATTGTTAATGGGCTACTGTGCATGGATAAAAATACTTCTGGGAGTTTGTCCAGCTTCTTAAAACGTATTCTGCTTCTGAATACTAGAGCCAAGTCCACGAACGTATTTTTCTGTGCATCTGGAAATGCTCTTATTCAGCTGTTTCTATAAAACGCAGATTCCCGGCAGATTGTTTGCACTGTCAGAAGTGTGGGATGCCGCAGTTTTTATGCCACACACGCGCAGGCGGCGATGGCCGGTGCCCCGCTGGATGCGGCTGTGCGAGAGTGCGGGGACAGTGACACCTGGAGCCAGCAGGCAGCACTGCCGTCCCTCCCTTATTCCTCCTCCATCCCTCCGCCATCCCTCCGCCATCCCTCCTCCATCCCTCCTCCATCCCTCCTCCATCCCTCCTCCCTTCCTCCTCCGTCCCTCCTCCATCCCTCCTCCATCCCTCCTCCGTCCCTCTTCCGTCCCTCCGCCGTCCCTCCGCCATCCCTCCTCCATCCCTCCGCCATCCCCCTGCCGTCCCTCCGCTGCAGCTCTTGGAGCAGGGCAGGCGGTCACACAGCCACGGTCTCACCTGGCACAGTGCCCCCAGTAGGCGATTCTGCTCCGCTCCCATGAGATCCCAGCTGGAATCCTGCGTTCAGCTCCAGTGCCCCAGCATGAGAAGGATGTTGACCTGTTAGAGCAAGGAAAAGGATCGGGGGCTGGAGCACCTCTCCTGTGAGGACTGAGGGAGTTGGAGTTTAGGCTGGAGAAGAGAAGGCTCTGGGGAGACCTTATTGCAGCCTTTGATACTTGTAGGGGGCCTATAAGAAAAATGGAGACAAGCTTTCTCTTAAGGTGTGTTGCACTAGGACAAGGGGTAATGGCTTCAAACTGAAGGAGGCTAGATTTAGATTGGATACGAGGAAGAAGTTTTTGAATATTTGACGTCAGGTTGAATGGGGCTCTGAACAACCTATTCTAATTGAAGCTGTCCTTATCCATGGAAAGTGAGTGGGACTAAATTACTTTTAAGGGTCTTTTCCAACTCAAACTACTCTGATTCTATGATTTTCCTCGGTGCTGGTCAGGGATGTGTGCTCACTTGCAGCATGTTATTTGGAAAGGGGTGGAGCAGTGGTGGCCAAGAGCAGAGGGGATTGAAGGTGTGGAGGTGAGAGGGCTGTCAGAACAAAGAGGCACTTTCTATTACAATTGCTGAGGCAGGCAAGTGAAGGGCTATTTCTTCACTGCATCCTCTGAAGTTGCTCTCTTGTGTTCACAACTGCTGCTCCTTTGTGGCAAAAATCTTCTCCAGTGGGGACCCACACTATTTTGTAATTGACCAAAGGAGCAGGAGAGCTACTGTTCTCCTGTGGGTGTCTTCAGTGATGAACTGGCACAATATCACAGTACCAATGTTTGACTTCCCAATGTAAATAATAGTTTTCTCTTCTGTGAGCACAGCTATGAATATTGCATCAGTGTTTACTTTTCTACTTAGGCTTTTATAGGTTTATATAAATAATATATACTTCTTCCTTCAGCAGAGTAAAGTTTCCTTTCATTCTGTTTGTTGGCCCAAAAATTCATCTTGATATGAATGGTCCCAGCCAAAAGCAGAATCTGGTGAAGTGAAATGTGGTATTTTAGATTTCATTCTGACATAGCAAGCATTGAAAATTCTTAGTACAAGCAATGAGTTGTTAAATCATATTAATATATAAATATAAGTATTAAATAGATATAAATATAAGTATTATAGATATAAATATAAGTATTACCACACCAGAAGAGTAATACAACTGGGTATACATTTTCTGTGGCCACTTCAGCTGTGAGTTTTAGTTCCAGTGTTATTTGTGACTACTTCATTTAACACTGCAGTAACAAGACAACTGCATTTTAACCAACTAGTGGACAATATGATGTTTTGTTCAAATTAGTTACTGTGCAAATATAGATGGAAGAAAAGAAAATGTGGAAAATGTCTCTCTACTGTGTGTTGAAAACAAACAGTGCTTTGGAAAATTTTCTCAAGCATTTATATTCCATTCTAGCTACAAAGACCTAAAACTAGCTATTACATTTTAATAATTAGAAGGAAAAATCACAGTTCTGTGTTTTCTCAGTCTGTTACATATTCATCAGAAAATTGTTCTGTCTAAAAGGAAGAGCTTCCTCATGTTCACGTATCGGATGCCAGGGGTATACAGGACTCTTATTCAGAACAGATAGTATTTTACATGTGCCTTGTGCTGATTTTTTTTCTCTGCAAATATACACAAGAGAGTGAAGATGATAATAGAAAAAAAATTGGCAAATAAACAAAAAAGCTGGCAGATAAGTGAAATAATTAACCATTTTTAAATGTGAAATAAAATAATTATGCAATGGTATGGAGGCACAGCTGTGACACAGGAAAATAGAAGATACTCTGTGAAAGGAAAGAGCCAGCAAGAGCAAAACTTGGAGGGGAGAGGGCTGCTCATGGGCATCATTCAACAGAATGTGCAACCAAGTTTGCAACCTCTACAGAAAATCAGTAGGCATAAGAATAGAGAACAGTTCAGAGACAATCACCTGATTAAATCAATTATTGCTTTCTACAGACATAACAGATAAGTGAAATTTGGCTTGTACTCTGACTGTGAGAACTATGTGTGATGTTACTTTTCCCCACAAAGCAGAGCAATTCTATAAAAATCCTATGCCACAGTTAATAGACTATCCAGTGAGATTTCTCTTACCATCCTGAAGATCCCTGTAAATTGGCAGCAGAATTCTTTCTCCAGTTCTAAGAATTATTCAGTAGACATGCAGTGACTACAGGCCCTGTAAGTATAATGAAATAAAAGTTAATATAACGTGCATTATAATGCTAAGTGCTCATCTCTTTCCACTTCCTTGTAACATGAGAAAGAGATAATCTAGTGGGAAAAAAATGCAATATATTTTTTTATAATCTAAAAAAATGGTTCAGATAACCCATAGGAGTCTATGGAACTCAGTGCCAAAAGGTAAATTTTTTAACAGGAATGTATTAGCAAAAGGTGCACACACAAATAATGAGAGCAATTATTATTCTCTTTCTGTCTTCAGCATCCTTCCTCAGAAGGATCTTGTATTTTACACCTTTATAAAGGAAATCTTATGTAATTTGGGCTTCAGGCTTGCAGGTGGAAAAAATTTCTCTTAATATTGAAAACTGTTCTCTTTTATTAGTCATTCTGCATAGACACACAAATTATTAAACTATAGCTTCAGCCTGTTAGGCAATTTCTGTACACTGTAATTTGCCATCTGGATGACAAATACTGTGGATGACAAATACCACAAAAACTAACTCTAATACCTGTTTTTCTCATTTTAGGAAGGCAGTATTCATTAAAATAAGTCATTATCTTAACAATACAGCATACTGAATAAAACCTCATAAGAAACATTGGAGCTAAGGTAAAGAACCTGATGTGCTCTTTCTTCATTTATATAACCTCAGCTCCATCTCAGGATATCACTGTTCAACCACATCTCTGCTCTAACAGATGAGAAAATTTTCCAACAATTCTCTCTGTCTCTGTTCTGATTTTTTAGATCACAGAGCACAGTTGCTGCCAATATAGTTATGGTGCTACTGATACATTATGATTTTACAAAACTGTCCATTGTGAGTAATAATTTCAAGTAAAGCTCAGAGGGTAGCACCTTGCAGTTGGGCTACTGTAAACATGCCAAATTTTGTAGTTTATTGCACAAACATGGGAACTTAATATATTTACAGGAAGGGGCCTTGGATTTCCTGGCTAAAATACTTTGCATAGATTTGGAGGATAAATTTTCCCTATTGTGTGGCGCTGAATATGCTTTCTGCATTCTTAATTTAAATCATAGAGATTGTTTTAGGAAAATGTCAGTGTAATTGTTTGAAGCAAAGCTATGTGCCAGCACAGAAATACAAGCTGTGGAATAGTTTAATGGTGATATCCTATCAGAAGGAATTTGCAAAGCACTAGGGACCAGTAAACCGAGATTTAGATGGGAAGCAGGAATTTTTGTGCTCTGATCTGTCTCTTCTACCAGCTTCTTAGAGTGCTTTGGGCACGGCACATAAATCTCCCAACATATTCCTAACCACTGGATTGGGGATGGCTGGATGTTGTGTCCCTCTGAAGAGATGTAGCAAAGATGAGAATTTTAACCTGAGTTGCAGTAAAAGTCCTACTTGCTACTATTTGTTCCCATCATTTAAGAAGAGTGAGAGAATACAATTACAACTCCTCCACACACACACACACACACACACACACACACACACACACTTTCTGAAAGACCTAAAAATACATTTCTCTCATCTGGCATATGTATTCCATCCTGGTGTGTAAGATCATAGAATCATAAAATGGCTGGAAGGGACTTTGAAGAAGACCTAGTTCCAGCCCCACTGCCAAGAGCAGGGACACCTTCCACTTGGTCAGGTTGCTCAAAACCCCATCCAATCTGACTATGAACCTCCAGGGGTGGGGCATCCACTTATAAATTTTATATACCCAGATACACCTATAGCACTAAGGCTGTGTAGCAGAGATTGGTTTGTGTCCATGCTGCTAAGCTCTCTTTGCCTCCAGAGAAGCAGGGACTGGATACAGATCGCCTCCTGGGAATGGTTTGTGCCTGTGTTGGTTCCCAAACTGTAAATTGCTTTGGAGTGCTCATGTCATCAAAGGCTACAAACAAACCAGGGCTGCAATGATTGATATGTAGCACTGTCATTAAGTGCCTGGGATTGTTTTCCTGGCACTGTGATTCTTTTTTCAAGATGTAGCTTGCACACAAAGTGTGCAGTGGGTGTAGCAGCTAATACAAGGGGAGCAATCCTGATTGTAGGCAGTTGCTTATGGCCTTTTAGGTAATTGTCTTTACAGTGCAGGGTCTCCCTGAAGCTCTGCATTGTGGCTTCCCTCTTCCTCAGGCCATCTCCATTAGCTGGAAAGCCACACTGATTGCTGGCACCTGCAGTCTGCATGAAGAATAAAGGCAAGGACTGTAAACCTGAGTTACTGAGGTGGGAGAAACTAAGTAATGGGTAACATGAGATGGGATCCAGCTTTGAGGGTCTCCTGCTCATTGCCTAAGAGGTCTGTGTTGGCACGTGGATTCATCACTAGAGAGAGAATAATGCTGTGCCTCCAATCTGCATTTGTGGAACGTTTCTGTGAGTGCAAAGTAACTCTAAAAACTTTCTGCAAGTGCCAGATCTTTGAATTGTATGAATGTCTGTTCTGTCCAGCCCATTACAGACATCTTTGCTTATCTGCAATGTAGGAAGAGGGCAGGAATGTGCTCCTTTCTCTGGAGAGGAAGTGAACTCAGTCACCAGCCTAACAAAGACCCTCTAAAATCCATATTTTAACTCTTTGACTCCTGGCTGGATGAGAAGCTGTTTTGGTTGTGTTTAGAGCTCTTTGAAGCAAAACTCTGAGGGAGCTGTAATCTAAATAAATAAATGCAAATAAATGTGTACCATTGCCCAAACTTACACCCACAGTCCATTTCCCCGTGTCTGTGGCACATCTTAAAATTACTTCAGATTAGTGTGGGTAGATGGTAGTTGTTCCACTCCTATTTCCATCTCTGCTTTGAATTGTCCCACATCCCTTTTTTCTTCTCTTGTGAAGAAATAAGCTTACTGAAGCACATGACTCTCATTTTTTGGAGTGGTTAATTTAGGCAGATTAGCCTACCCTTGTTTAGAGAAATTCTTCTGATGCAGCTTCATGGCCCTCTGCTCTCATGTACAGGGGAATGCTCCATTTAGCATATGCAGTCTATGGCTGCCCTTGGTTTTGCCTTTACTGTCCTCTGGGGTTTAGTCAGGAATTTTATAATAATTTTATTGTATTCCCAGGTCTCTTATCTGGCGTTTATTCTTGTTACTCCAGTTGCTACTGGTTTTAGCTTGTACACAGGAAACCGCAGTGCCAATCAGTGTCGTTCCCAAGGTGACAGGAAACCCTATTTGGTCGGATGTTGATTGTGCTTGTCTTTACGGCTCCACCCATCACATTTTCTTCCTTTTTGGCTTAAGACAAATTAATCAGTGGCTGCCATCTGTTAGACAGTTTTGGTGGGCTTGCAGTGATTTGTCCAGCTGATCTTTTGAAAAGTCGCACAAGGGAAAATATCCATGTTAATATTTAAGTGCTTCTTGAGCCTGGAATTTATAGGGACCAGTTTTGACCTGAGCACATGAGTGATTTGAGTTGTGTAAGTGATCCCCTTGTCTTTTTCAGCAGCAGTTTTGGGTCTTTGAATGCTGTTTGGGGATCAGAGGGTTAAATTCTGATGCAGCTTTCCAGTGACTGATTTCCTCCGCTCCTCTCTGCCTCTAATTTGTTCCTGTGCTTGACCATCCAGGCATGGTTTCTGTGACTGCTTCACCAGCTGTCCTAATGTGCAGGCAGAGTGGGACATCTGGAAAAGTGAAGAGATGCACATTAGCTGGACTTGAATGCTCTGAGCTTCTTGTCTCAGCCCTTAGCAGGATGTGTCCATCTGTGACATTTGCAATCTAATATATCACCTTTTCACAATGGTAGGTTGGAAGTGCTGTGCTTCTTTATGAGATTGGTAAGGAGGAGCTATCTCCTGAGCCCTTGACTAGTACCCAAAAGTACTGGTTTCAGCAAAACAATGTAGAAGGAAGCATCCATATCAGATATCCAGAGTTCTGATTTTTAGAAGGAAGGTTGATTTTTCTCATTTGGGTTTGTATAGAAAAATTTCCTCAAGTGTCCCCATTAATGTCTGAAAAAGACTAATGCTTCAAGTTGAAACAAAAATATTCACCTTTCCTCCTGTTTTGGAATGCATTTATCTCTGTTCATGATATTTCTTTTACAGGGCACCCTAAAGCTGAACTAAGTTCAGTTCCCCTTAATTTAATATGTTAGGAACAGACAGAGAAAACAGTTAAAGAAAGAAAAGAAAAAAAATCAAAGTGCCTCCAAAACTGCAATGTAAGATATCCAAGTATTTCTTTGAATTGCAAGAAGCCATGTGCTAGGCAGTGCTTACATCTAGCTTATCTTCTAGTCATCAGTCCAGGCCATGGATCTCTTCTTTGAGTGCAATCATAACTAATTTTACTTCTATGCAGTGATAGGAGAGATTTTCAAAATTATGAGAGCTAACTAATTATACTACTTCTTTTTTGAAAAATCCAGTTCTGGATATTCAGCAGAGATCTATTGCATAGTCAGAGCTAATATGTACAGAAAACTTAACATTGTTAGCTAGCAGAAATGTCTCCTGTTTGCACATACACTTTTGTTCAAAGAATACTGCATGTAAATCTCTGGGCCAGACTGTTTCTCAGCTCTTGCTGGAAGTTCTCTTTAGCATTCTCTCAGTACCTGAGAGCCTTGGTCACAGATCAGGATCCCTCTGTGCAAGACTCCATATGTACACAAAAATGCAATGTTCCTCCATCCAAGAGACTTATATTCTAGACACCAGACAAGGTGGTAAATGCATACAGACAGTCAGACACGCCTCAGGAAACAGAGAAACAATAGCATCATGGCAGAGATAAGGATGCCCAAAGTATACCATGAGAATGGCTCAGTCAAAGAAATATTGCCCAGAGGCAGACCTGATTCCATGTGACACTGACATTTCAGCCAGGCTCTTGCTAGAGTTGTCTGCTTTGATACCATCACATCCAAGCTGATGCACCCATTTGGTTGGGCTTTGAGCCCTAGCTGAGTTTCCAAGACATTTCAGGAATTCTTTTTGTGATTTTCATACTAAGACAAGTGGGGCATTAATTGGTTAAGTGATCCAATATGGTATTGCAAATCAGTGCCTATCTTCATTAAATACCTTGGCTTTGAACTCTCCATTCATTTCTCTAACCAGGAGAGTCTATAAGAAGCTACAAAAGTAATATTTCTGTCTGGGACAGGGACTTTCCTTATGTTCTCTATTAAAGAATATACTTTGATGCTTAACAAACACAGTATTGTTATTAATTTATGGTATCTATAATTATCCTTGTTTTGTTAATATTGTGATTTGATAACAGGAGCAAAACAGAGCACAGCAGCTTCAAATGACCACTCAAATATGCGATAGGCATCAGAAAGGGAAGTAGTATATATTATTCCCACACAGAAAAATGTCGTTAAGTACAATGTTTCTCTAGGGAATTCAGTCCCAGTGCTTCAGGATGACCAGTGGCAGCTCCCTGGAAAACCACTGCCAGCAAGAGATGGGGCTGGTGCTGGGCAGGAGGCAGCTGAGTTTTCCCCTCTGCCAGGGCTGACTCTTCTGCTTCCCACCATCCCCTGACAGCGGCATCTCCTGTTTTTGAGATGTCTCAAATCCTTCCTGAGTCATAAAAAATTCCCCTGGGAGACTGCTGCATAGTCCAGAGGCTTTCAGTTCCTTTCCCTGGATTTGATAGTGGATCTAAAAGCACAGACTTACAAGAAGAGAAGGAAAACAATCAGAATGGCAGAAAAGTACACAACAGTTAATTTGCATGGGCTTGTTTCACTTCAGACTTGTTTAGCTTGTTTGGCCTCAGTGGATTTCTAGACATATCTGGGAAAGTTTGGCCCACAGAGCACAATACTGAATAGGTTTGAAAAAGAAGGCAGCAGAAAGCTGGTATTGTAAATAGTCCTCAAATTAATCCTGTCACCACAGAGAGTGAATTTGCAATTTTATAAGATTATAAGAAAATAAATGTTTTCTGCTTTATCACAAGCATTTTCACAAATCTAGATGGTTTAAATACCCCTCGAGTCTACATGTATAGTGCTCACTATTGCCTGGCTCCCAGCTATAGAGCTCATCATCCTGGGTCAGTGCAGAGTTCATAAGGTGGGCTAAGAACACTGTCTGAAGGAAAAACTACGGAAGGGAAACACCAAGCACAAAGATGGGGAAGCACCTTTTGGTTCAGGACATTCCTAAAGTACAGATTGCCAGAAGATGGAGAACATATTGAAAATAAGTAACAGTATTAATTAAGTAATCAATAATTCCTGCTTGCTTTGTTCTTGCGTTCTTTCTCTAAACCTCCTCTTTCTATTGAAAACAGGATACTGGTCAACCTTGGGCTTTAGAGTACACCAAATTTATGTTCATATTTCTACAGTACTGCCTTCAATATATGTTAGGCTGGCCTATATTACATCATTAGCCTTATGAAGCCCCATGTGTTGGAAGCGTTTGTGCTGAGATAGATGGGGTGGAGGTCAGGCTGGGAGTGACTTTGGTTTATCTTTCAGGTATGACTTCTCTCCTTTCTCTTTATTTCATAATGCAATGAGCATTTAGAAGAGTAATTTAGAAGAGTAATCCTACTTTTGTCAGGATCCTCACTTTTCTCCCCTTTATTCAAATTCATAGAAGTAAATTTAAATCAAGCTGTTTCCATTTCTGAATGCCATGAATCCTTTGCTAATAGAGGACTATGAATGTGAAGCAATTGTTATTATTTCACTCCAAAAATTTTAATCTGTTCGGACTCATTGATGGTGTGTATGACAAAGACTAGATCAGAAAGCCTTTGCTCTGGCCTTCACCACTGAGTGCAGGTACAGATGCATTTCCCTGTTCTAGAGCCCTGCTTATGCAGCCCCCTATAGGAATGTCTCTGATGAAGGCAGGCAGCCCGGGGCCATGGTCTTCAAGGGATCTGCTGAACTCTGCAGAAGAGAGCTTCAGATCACTTACCTGTCAGTTCCTCATCAGCTGTTCAGCCCTAAATGGGACTGCACAGCTTGGCAATATCTCTTTTAAGGGTCTACCCAACCTCTGAAGTGCAAGATAAAGTACAGCTGGCATACAGACATTTGCAGCTGTCTTAGAAGCATTTAAATATTGCTCTGTTTCAAATTGCAAGCCTAAGTGGATTTCCTAAACTTTATTTTCAAAGGGAATGCAGGCACTTTTTACAATAATATACTTGCTAGAGCGAGCCTTCCCATATAAAGCAAGGCTTGAAAGACAGACTATGAAAGTGGATCAAGAAAAAAAAATCTGGAAAATGAAAGGTTTATATATATAGCTTAGGTGTGGTCTGGAGACTTTAGAAGCAACTAAAGGGCAGATCTAAGAGCACATATATGGGTCCTGTCTCTGAGCTTAAATCCTATCAATTCATTGTACAGTTTAGGCTCATTAGTCACCCTGGAAATGGAGCTGTGTTCCCTAGTGGATGTGCTACAGGGGTTTGGGGTGTGTAGAGGCAGCCTCAGGTCGGCTGTGTGACCGAGCGGAGCTGTTCTGCCGGCTCCCTTTGGAAACATCCACAGTGGCACAGCTCTGGTGAGCAACGTTGTGGTCTGGAGGCTTTGCATTCCTCAGAAACTGCTGCTGTTCAGTAATTTCTTCAAAGTGCAGACAATTCATTTGTCTGCTTAGAAATCTTCCGTGTGACACTTGCAGTAGTTTAAAGATAATGAGGACCAAGTCAAATAAACAAGGAATGTGCTTTTTTATTATCTTAAGGTTGACAGGGTGTAGTAAACGCCTCTTTTCCCAGATGTTTCTTCCTGTCTTTCCCAAATGGCGAACTCACCAGGAAAGAACTCATTGTACTGATTAGTCTTCAAGTCACAATAAAAAAATAATTTTCTCCTACTGATACTGTCTGAAGATACTGCCCATTTACATTAAGAATATTCCTGCCCCTGTCTTTTTCCAGGTCAGCTGGTTTTGGTTAAAGTCTCAAAAGAGAGTATTGAAGGACATGAGTGTGCAAATAGATTATATATTTGCTTGTTTGGATGTAAGGGTTGTAAGATTATATTACTTAAATGACCAGCAATTGCAGGATGGAAGTAGAATTTGTGCTTAAGAGATTGATTATTATGGAATACATGAAGCTAAATTGACTTACCTAGGGCTCCTCTTATGAGAAAAACAAACCAACTTTTTTTTCATCTAAAAGATGAAAAATCTAAGATCCATTTTTAATTTATTTAATTATAGACCAGCTGAATAGCAGAAAATGTCAGTTAAGTAGTCTTAAAAAAACACTTCCTTGAAGCTATTGCTATGGAGTGTTGCACCTCCATCCTCACTGATTAGATCAGCTTTCCTAGATAGGCTGTTCTCTGTATAATGCAGACAAGCACCCTCTGAGCATGATGTAGTGCTTAGTGAAGAAGTGAACCTTGCATGTTCTGGGAAAAGTAATCTTTGCACCTGGATAAGAGATCTAAATTGGCAATGATGCTACATAGCTACAGCTCCTCCAAGATCTCACAGAGGTACTTATGAACTAGAAGCATAGAGGAGAAACTTATGCAAGTATGACAAATATATTTTGCAAATTTTTGATTTTTTTTTCTTAATTTTTAAGCAAAATATGCAGCAGACAAAAGGTTTTTTTAACAGACCTTGCTGGCTTACCCTAAATAAATGCGTTATCTCTGTTCCTTACATTGTGCATTTATTTAATATGTGCAGCCCTAGCAGTCAATTCTTATTACTCCCCATTAGCCTTTCCTTTTTCCTATTCTTTTAACTCCTTTTGCTTATATTCATTGTACCCTGGTTTAAATTAGCATGTGCATTAATCAGAGAGAGAACAGGTCATCCAATGAGTTTGTGCAGTGAGGCCTCCCATATGAAATAGAGCAATGCTGCAATGCAAGCAGATGAGAATAGCAATAAACAAGACTGCATTCAATTAAAGCTCTACCATCTAAAGAAAATTAACCACGAATTGGTAAATATTTGTTCAGCTCTTGGAATAAACAGCTCAAATAAGCACAACAAATTAACATCTTCATTTATTTTTACTTCTGAACATTTAACTCGATCTTCATTCATGCTGCAGACACATATATGTGACTATGAAGCAGAAACAGAGCTTTATGTTGCCATTCAAATTTTATTGAAGATGTAAGTTTGCGTGACAAAATGCAATTTGATTGTAGAAATAATCTACAGGAAAAGATGGGAGGCTGTTTAAGCTTTGCATTTTTGAACAGTCAGTTCCCGTAGCTGAGCAGCATTGCCTTATCGAGGGCAGAACAGGAGTAAATTGGCAGAACATTAGAAAGCCTGATTAAAAGAGGGAAAGTTGAAACTACACTCATGTCAGCTGTTTTCCTCTACAGGATATTGAGCCATTCCTGTCCTAACTAGATACTGATTGCTTAAAACTTAATCCAGAAGTACTTGTCAAAACCATTTCCTCAGCTCATTTTGACCTGCTGAGCTGTGAGTAGGTCCTGAGAATTGTTTGCAATTTAGCGCTAGATGTATTGGCCTCCTCTCGCTCATGGCTGTGGGAACAAGATCAGACCCTCTGGAGAGAGCATGAAATGCCTCCAGTTCTCGAAAAAGCTATTTAAACTTCATAGCTGAGGCTCCAGATCTGCTTCTGTGGACTCAGAGAGAGATGGAATATGCTGCCAGGAGATTTCTAGTAGCTAGGAGGCCACAGAGGATCAGCCTCACAGCAGCAACATATACCTCTTCTTCTTTCAGTAGGTACACAGCTTACTGTGTCATAATTTCTTGACCCTTTCTTCAGAGTCAGAAAACATCAGTGTTAAGAGTGACAAATAAAGAAAAATAAAAATACAACACTGGAATACTGTGAGGAGAGGAGCGTCACAAAGCAAACATGAACAGAAACAGCAGATATTCTTCCCAAGAAGATGCATACTTCATATTATTGCCTTTCTTAGAATCCTGAGCTTAAATATATTCCATCTGTGGCTTTCGGGTGATAGTATTAACTTCAGTGTTATGTCCAGTTAGCCTCTATAATGAGGTCCTTTGTTTGGTGAGATGGGGCTGCTCATACCAATGGCTACAGGATTTGTCTCAGGTGCAGATATCTGCAAGGCAGAGTAGAAATAATATAAATATCACTGATATTGACCATTTAATTGTTAAGCATGTTTGTGGAAAATTGGGCTAATATCTACCTATCTGTCCAGAATCTTCTCTCTGAGGAATAAAAATCAGAGCCAGATGAATGTTTACTCGTGAGAGGAATAAGGTTTTGGAAATGAGGCCAGGAACATGTAGAAAATGAGAGGTTTACTGTTCCCATGCATAGTAAGAAGTCAGTAGGTAATTTCTGGTGGTTTAAGTAGCACTGGTATATCAAGGGATAGCAGGAAAATGGGGAAGGTCAAATTCTGACCTACTGCACACCTAAGTGCTGAAGGTGGAACTAAGATCCTGAATTTTTAATTTATATGTATAATAAAGTAGCTGCAAAATAACCAGACATGAGCTGAGCAGAACAGATCCTTCAAGGTATCAGGCTCTATTGATTTAGACTGGTCATAATGCAAAGTAAATTCTCATTTGGCCTTGTTACTTGGTTGGTCTCAACTTTTGGTCTTTGAGTACTTCAGTCTGGGGCATGATACAGGTTTGGTTTGTTGAAAATGTCGATAACCTCAGGTCGGAGTGGTTCCTGAAAGCCACAGCTCTTGCTCAAGTGAAACCCAGAACTGTTAGCAGGTAAAGCAGAGGGCATTTGGGAAACTGAGTTTTCATTGTGGGTCTGCCAAGCATGGCATCTGTGCATCAGTGCTTCATAGGGCACCTGGGAGTGTAAAAATAAAAAAAACACTATGTGCAAATATTTATGTGTTGGGATGACATTCACATACTTACCTAAAGATTTTAATTCATTATTTTCTCAGGTTAATACTGCTGATATTGATTAACCTTAGTGGAAAGTAAGAGTAAATAGGAGGATAATTACTTTAATGGGTATTGTATATTACCAGAACTCATGGGGCTTTCTATCAGAATATTCTTTGATACGTGCTGCAGCACGACAGTAAATTGAAAGTTATGAGCTCTACATTTCCAAGGAAAGAATGTAAATGTTAAAAAAAACTGAATCTTCACATTTCAAATTGGGATGGTCAATAATAGATTTTTATTGTATTCTTAGAAGACTTGTTTGAGATAGTATGCTGATGCTCAGAAGAAAACCAAGAGCTATCACACCCATTAATGTAACCATACTGTCATTCAGCCCTACTTTCTCATGATATCCAGTAATATCAGCAGCACATGGTAGATATATATTTCAGGCTAGCAAGTACAAGCAAGAATAATATATATTGATTTTTGGAAAAATATAGAAATTATGTGTTAGCAGCAACTATTTAATAGTACTGTGAATGTTACTTTAAAGCTTATCAAATTATTCCTTAAAATGAGAGTCATCTCTTAACCTTCTCAGGACTGTCTGTAATGGATATAATAAATCTTCATTTGTGATGAAATGTCTCAGTTGTTTATTAGATGATCCATACTACTATTTGCCCAAGGCAGGAAGAAAACAGCAATATTTTCAGTCATTTGAAAAGATTATTTTAATCTCTCTGTACTTCTACTTTTCTACTTTTCCTTTTTTCACGCTGATCTTTCTTGATGAAGTAATGGTTTTCTATTTTTATTTATTTTCTATTGGTATAGAAGATTAATAACAATACTAAATTCTTTTCTAATTTACTGTACTTTTCACACTTCACTGGAGTTTTACATATTACATTAGTTCATCTACATGAACATGATTTCTCTTAGCGGTTTTGCTAAAAGCAGAAAGAAAGCCTAGAACTGTGTTTTTTCCATTGTTCTTTTTTCCAAATATTTTTCCCTTTGAATTTCTCTCCTGAAACATAAAGTCTGAAACGTGAAGTCTGGCAGCAGTAAGGGAGTAAGTGCTGGAGAGAGAGCATGTGCCTGGTTGTGCTCTTCCAGTGCAATTACAGCAGAGCAAACCCCACCTGCACTCAGTGCATTTGCTGATGAGATGGACCCACAAGGTGAGATACTCAGGACCCATGTCTATGCCTGTGGGTACCAGAGAAACAAAAGGCACAGGGGATTTCTGTTTTTCCCTTCAGTAAAACCCAGGGGGTTAGCCCCGTGGAATGTTCCCTGTTACAAGCAGGATCTGAGGACCCGAAGCACTCTCCCCAGCGACTCATCCAGCTGCACTCTTCATTAATTGCTGGCTTTCTTCACCCACAGCCTGACCCAGCTCCCTCCTGAGCTGCCCAGCAGCTTGGCTGGGGGACAGAGGAGCAATGGCACAGGAGGAAGCACTTCCTGTGTCCAGGATTCTGGGGTCAGAGGGCCATGACTCCTAAAGGGCAGCAGCCATCACCGCTGCTTCCAAAACCACTAGAGAGAGAATGAGAGGCCGAGGCTCAGGAATCTGGGTGTTGCCTTTTTCAGAAGTGCTGAATAAATATGAGAAGGTGTATTTAAAGAAATGATTCAGCTCAAATAAACAACTGTGAAAATTGTCTAGGGCAATTGGAGTTTCATAATCAACATCTATGGGCTAATTTTAGGGTCAGGGAAGACCTGGAAATGACCTCGCTAATGTTTAATAGGGCTTAGTAACCTGGTGACCCTCCAAGGTGGACAGGTGGAGCTTCCTTTCAAGAATTTTCAAACAAACATTGCTTTTAAAAAATTTTATTTTATCATGCCTTGTAATAAAATCTGCTTCTATAAATGTATTACTTAAAGTACTCTGGTGGATTCTCATCAGTGGACTTGTTCCTATTATCCAACTGAAAAGAGATCTGTGAGTATGTAGTAAGACCCCCCTCTGGGATTCCAGACAATACACAGACACAAGTGGTTTCCTGATTGCACTTATTCAGGTACCTAGTGATTAGGTGGCTGTCCCAGCTGGTGGAACTTCAGAAGAGTTAGTCTCCTGACAATTCTAACATAATGTTGTCACGAATGTTTACAATTCCTCAGATTCCTCACATGGTACTCTTCCCCATCAAGACATAACCTCGAGAGGATGCTGGGGTAGGTGTATCATAACAAAATCTTCTCTTATTTGGCCCAGACTATTCACATGGGGAACATAAAGAATATAAAGTTATTTAAAAGGGAAAAAAAGCTTGGCTGGGATAAATAAGGAAAAACCTATGTGTATGGGTCCCTTACTCTAATTTGAAGTGGAAAACTACCAGTCAGGAGATACATTATATATATATATGTATATATGTGTGTATCTCCAAGTAAAATGAGCCGTCTGAATTGAAGTGTCAGTGGTCTGATTATGATTTTCTTATTCATAACTTAAAGTAGACAGGCAATAATTACCAAAAATGGGCTTTATTTTAGGTGGTACCTCTGTTGCCAGCCTTGTGCAGTCCCTCCTAGTAAAGCAAAAAACGGTGAGCCAATAGGTAACCTCTTTTCATCCAGGTGGTAAAAGAGAAGAAAATTCTTGCTTTCTATTCTTCAACAGAGAGTGAAAAATTTAACTATCAGAGGAACATTGAGAATCCAAAGAGTCTAGAGAAGGACCTGAGACTATAAACATCTTCTATTAGAACATACAAACATTTTCTATTAGAACATACAAGCACATAGTTCAGGCCCTCTCTCATCTTCCAAGACAATGCAAAATGTTCTGTTTTCAGTCCTATTCCTCAGCATAAAGAATGCAATAAAGACATCTGTGTGATTAATGCTAGTGTTGGCTAGAGCATTTCTAATGTATGTAAACATTATTTGAAGAATTTTCTTAATTGAAGAATAATTCTTCAAAAGGGTTCAAAATTCCTCAAAATGGGTGTGAGATACCCATATTTATGGAAGAATTGCCTCTAGAACTGTGATCTATTGTTTGGCCTCTTATAAGAAGATTGCTTTATATTCAGATTTTATTCAATGTGTACTTTTTAATGCATTAAATATGCACCTAAGAACTGGTTCTTCTTTCCAGAGTAAGTGAGATCCTCAAGACCAGTGTTCATCAATAATCCCCATAAATGGTAAAAGCTGGAAACTCGAAGTTATAATTAGATCAGGTATTTTTTTTGTTGTTAAAAAGGAAATCACCGTTGCCAAGACTGTCAGTTATAACAATGTAAAAGCCAAAGAAAATATTAACATTTTCACTGTACTTTGTTACTGGACAATGGGAATACTTTTCCTCTATATTAGGAAATCCCAGTAGGCTCTCCCAGAAGTATGTCTGAATCTAAATTGCTACCCATTTCTCAACCAAAGGTGACCTAAACAGATTTTGAGGGATTCATTGCACATCTCTTCTGTGGATTTCTAGATGGTTTTCAAAAGATTGGATTTGCAATATATGCACTAGAGCCACCTGTTCGAGGCACTGCCGTTTTCCGTGGAATAAATTGCTAGTCATGGTCAGAGGAGGTGCTTGTGTGGGAGGGGTTTTGTGACAGAGAGGTCTAACAGGATGTTTTCCTTCAGAAGTGGTGCAGAGCTGGGAACTGATTTCCCCCCCACAGTCTGGGACAGTCCCCAGGGAAATGGGATGGGCATCTGAGCCAGCACCCTCCTGCAGTGCCCAGCTGGGAGGAGCCACCATGGTGTGCCCACTTCCCAGACTATCACAGCTCTGGATTTGGGTGTGAGTGCTGGTACTGCTGACTGGGACTCTGGTACCATGCAGGCTGTGCCACGAGGCACAGAGCTCTACTAGTAGTCTGTGCATGTACCCATCATTTTTTTGCTCAGGACGCTACTTCACTTCTGCCTACTTTCTAGCACAATTAGCATGACCCCACATTTCCCTGTGCCAACAGAAATTGTCCCCATCTACCCCTGGAGGCAGCCAGACACTGCTGACTCACTGTTACCATCTGCAGGCCTGGGCAGCAAAGCTCTTGCTGCCACCCACCCATCACCTAAGGTGAAATAGGCTTGTGAGAAAATGACACAATGTGAGATTCACCTATTCCATCAGGTGGTCTTGTCTCTTGGACATTATTGCTTTGTGTTTTGCTAAGTGACAGGTGAATGACTGGAGTAATTTCTATTCATGTAGACTAACATGACAGAAATCACTTAATTTAAAATAAAATTACTGAAACATCTGCTGACATATATGAGGTTCAACGAGGTGATGTGCCAGGTCCTGCCTTTGGGTCACAAAAACCTCGTGCAGCTCCACAGGATGGGGTAAAGTGGCTAGGAAGCTGCCCAGTGGAAAAGGGCATGGGGTGCTGGTCAACAGGAGCTTAACATGATCCAGCATGTGCCCAGCAGGCCAAGAAGGCCAATGGCATCCTGGTCTGTGTCAGGAATAGTGTGGTCAGCAGAATCAGGGCAGTGACTGTCCCCCTTCACTCAGCACTGCTGAGAACACACCTCGAGTCCTGTGTCCAGTTCTGGGCCCCTCACAACAAGACAGGCATTGAGGTGCTGGAGCATGTCCAGAGAAAGGCAGTGGAGCTGGGGAAGGAGCACAAGTCCTTTGAAAGGCTGATGAGGCAGCTGGGGTGTCCTTATTGCTCTCTACAACAACCTGAGAGGGGGTCAACCTCTTCTCCCAAGCCTCAGCAACAGATAAGGGGAAATGGCTTCAAGCTGCACCAGGGGAGATTCAGGGTGGAAGTTAGGGAGAGTTGTTTCACTGAAAGGGTTGTCAAGAATTGGGCTTTCCAGGGAGGGGGTGGACTCACCATCACTGTAAGTATTCAAGAAACAATTGGACATGGCACTTAATGCTGGTGGTGGTTAGTTGGTGCTCAATCAAAGGTTGGGCTCACTGGTCTTGGAGGTGTTTTCCAACTTTAATGATTCTGTGACTCTGTAGAGGAAAGCATTCCCCCAACATTAGTAGCACTTGCCTCACAGATACTATCAGGTGATGTCTGTGTTATATTTATAATATAATGTGGTATTACTGTAAAAGAAATAGTTGAATCTTAACGTCCAGCGTTCAGAGAAGTGTGCAGTCACTCTCCCAGCAGTTCTCCTGCAGATGAGAAACGCACACAATCAAGCAGAGTTTCAGCAGAAAAACTGGAATCACTGGATAATAGATTATCCAGTAAATGGTTAATCATTGGCATATGGGATTTTACAAATAGGCAAGGCATAGAGTTGTGTAGTAATCTGGCAGGATGACTATTAGGAAAGACTTGAGACAATCTTCTGTTATGTTTGTGTATATCCAAGCATGATAGAGTAACCAAGAGTTCAAAGATCTTCCTTGTAAGCACAACTTAATGGAGAGACAATAATGTGCAGAGGTAGGAATCAAACCGGTGTTCTCATATCTCTATACGTTCACAGCTGCTTGGTAAACGTTAACTGAGCTGGGCATCTGTAGTCCAGCTCAGCGAGCTGAATCTGTCAGTCTTATAGGACTGATTGCTGCTTAGTAAACACAAAAACTTTGATAAATGCCTACAAATTTGTGTTTAGTCATCACAATTTGCAGACCATGGATTTTTTGCAATCAATATGCCTAAAATTAAGGGTCGAGTAGGGTGATTGATGGGTTGAAAATACAAAAAAACCAGTTTTGTTAAGTGTTATTTTGAGGAAGGCCCAAAAAGAATATGGCTCATACCAAGCCCTATACAAGTGTGGTCTGTTTGCATTTTCATGGCTCAAATTTGTTTCCTGTAGAAATGGAAGCGTTACAAATTTTATAGTCTTGCAAGAGATGTTTGGCATTTCCAAATGGCCCCTTTTAAGTCTATGACCATTCCTTCTCCTCAGACATAGATAATTTATTGTGGTTTATTGCCTCTCCCTTCCCTTCCACCTAACATGAGACATTGTCTACTGTCTCAGTAGTCACAATGTTTATACTGCCTTTCACTTATTTCTGCTGTTTTCATCAAATTTTCCCGCCCCATTATGTATATTTAATTTCAGTAAATTCTTAAACGTGCACCTGACATAACTGTGACTTTATTTCACATTGTTACGTGTATCAGTTAGAAATAAATCCCCTGTGCTTCTTTCTGTGAAATATTTCTTCCTTACCAAGATACTACTTTTGCATTTGACATTCATAACAATAAAGTAGCATAAGGGAGCTGTTTCTGCTTCTAAGAATAATTCAAATAGTTGCCCCCAGCACACATTTTTGCAGCATTGGTTGTTAGATTGAAGAAGTAGGATGTACTTGATTTTCTGTCTGCTCAGTGGTACCAGTGAAACTAATCTTGCAGTCTTTGCATGCCCAAATCCACCAGTGACGGTAGAGAAAGTCAGGGTGCATGAATAACTCTGTATCAGCTTCATGAGTGTGGGATTTGCAGTAACACAACTTGTATAACCATTTGAATTATTTTCTAACACAGACGAGGATCCAATGTCTCACTGACTTTGGATATGAGCAGCTTGGGAAGTGTTGAACCTTTCGTCACTGTGCCAACCCCACGAGAAAAAGTGGCAATGGAATACCTGCAGTCAGCTGGCCGCGTCCTGACACGGCAGCAGCTTCGAGATGCAGTTGCATGTTCTCATTTACTTCAAACAGAATTCATGGTGAGTTTAACAACAAGCTTGAAATGAGGATTTTTGACACGAGTGCCACAACAGAAACTGGGGGGAAAAAAAATAATCAGGCAACACTTTAATGTCAAGGTACAAATAATTTCCAAAGGGCAGATTAGTTAGTTTCAAGGTGGTGTTTTATGTTTGTGCACTAACAAATCAGTCAGTTATAAATCAGTCTGTTATATCCATGGATAATACAGATTCCTCTTGGTTTGAAGTCTCATCATAGATGAGCTAAGTATTATAATAGAGCTACAGTGCAAACAGTCAGAACTGTAACACTGTTTCAAAGAGATCATAAAGACTATGATGAAAACAGTAATGATTGGACATTTTGTTTATTCAGATGTAAACACCATGTATGTTTGCAATCTGAGCACTAAATTTTTAGTCACTGTAAAAATTTTTGAGCAGACAGGGACACCCACAGTTCCTGTCCAAAAGGGACTTTTTTCCCAAGGTCCAAAATACCTTTAACAAGCATGCCATACAGCAACCTAATATACTCAAGACAAAAAAACTCCTGTAGTATTTTACAAGTGTATTTATTAGTAAAAAGGGTAAGAATCTAAAATTAAGAAAGTGGCCAGGTGAAAAAAAGTTAGAGTAGAAAAACTCAATCAGGTAAAACACATTACAACACATTACTTTTTAGGAGGACCTGAAAAAGTCTGGTATTGCAAAACACTTAAATGAAAGAGGCTGTCAGAAAAAAAGCGACATGTTTTACAAGGGAAATACAAAAGAGCATAAACTGATGCCACTTGAATGTGAAAGCTGAGTAAGGCAGGGCAAAAAAGGTTTTGAATTTTAAAAAATCATAACTTCATGTTTAAACAGATCAAAAGCATGGAGCTTACTAAAGAATGCAATGATCAATTGATGATCCAAATAGTAGAAAAGTGCTTTGGGGAAGCTGAACCAGTAGGTGAGAAATGACTCCATTATTTGCATCTGCATTGACCCCAGAAGAACTTAGGAAATTTCCTACATCTGTGGCAGGGGTAGGTTCAAGCAGATCACTAGAAGTTCTGTTTGATATTGAAGCATTAGTGGAAGGGATCCTATAACAAATCAATAAAATTAATAAAAGTAAGCTAGTAGTCACCCAGGAGCCCTAAAGGGGTCCATATATGCACTCACTGATGTATTAACTGGAGAGGTGTAATGTAGCAGTTGTGCTTCAGCAGCTGCGTAATCGGAGAGCCAGAGGTAGCAGTTTTTCAGAAGAGTTCCAGAATTGATCCAGAGAACTTTATGTCTAGAAATCTGATATCTAAATCAGAGGAACTGGAAGGAATTAAAATTAAGCATGCCAGAGAACATGATCCCTTAGGTTTCATTTTCTTTCCAATTTATGCATGTGAATCAGTAGATGATGAGTGCCATCTTACTCTAAAAATAGCTTTTCATTATGAATAATTGCATCCTATGGAGCAGCCCTTTTAATTACCTTTAAAATCCAAGGTTTATAGTAAAAGCCATTGGCTTAAGATAAGTAAATCCCTCAGTTTTTCTAAAAAATGTGGACAGGCAGTGTGCACAGAAAAAGTTACAATCATCCAACATACTTTTATCACCAGTTATGCCATAGGTTCTCTGCCATTCTGCTGCTTAGGCAGGAAAGTCAGAAGAAATAACTTCATCATGCTTAAGCCCCCCATGTTAGGAGACAGTTTGTACAGACAAATTGGCACCTCATATAATCCTGTTTACCCGAATTGTCTGACACAGCAGTTGTGCACAGCTTTGAGGAGACAGAGTCACATTTAATTTGTCCCTCAGGGGGGCACAACATGACTTTGGCCATTCAGTGTTTCCACAGAATTTTATTGAAAAGGTCATGACTTGTCCATTCTGTTTTTAAACCATTTTTAAAAATGTGTTTTAAGATGAAGCTGTTGAACAATATCTGTTTATTATGTTCCTTGCTACAGATAATAGCTCAAGTACTTGAGGCACGCAAAGAACGCAGTATATAACCCTCAGGCATTCTGCTCACACAGCTGATTTTAACTAACTAAAAAAATACATTAAGGCAGTCTTCAGGACACTAGAATTATTAGCTCTCATTAAAAACTTCCAAATGTGAAAAAAGTGGCAAAATGTTCAAAGTTTTCAGTGGAAAATTAAAACATGAGCGGTTTCAGGTTATTTTTAGTTCTTCATTTTTTTTTAATTAACAATTAAAGGGACATTACTTAATTAAAAGGTATATTTGGCTGGGAGAATATACCTGATTTGCCAAGAGGAAGAAACATAATTTCGCCAGCATTATTATATGTTTTCTTTAGTAACCTGAGTTGCTACTCTTCAAAGGACAGAATATCTAAAGTTTGTGACAGAACATAAATTTCATTCCCAGAAATACAGTCCTGCATGGGAAAGTGCCTGATCATTAAATCTATAAAATTAGGTCCTTGTAAAAATGGAGGAATGAGTGTAATGACTACCTGCCCGAATTTTCCTGAATTTTGCCACATTTTCTTGAATGCTTTCAGCATACCTCTTCAATGGTATGAACAGCATTTAAAACCTAATGTAATCCAGAATAGGTGCTATTAGAAAGTATCACTCAGGGAGGGAAACCAGCCCATGAACAATGTGCATATGCATCTATAATTGCATGCAAGTGACTGAGCACGAGAATGTGTGCAGTTTATGCATTATTTGCAATTATTTAATTAAATATATATGTTTAATAAAACAATTACATATATATATATTGCCTATACAGCTGCAGAGTTTGTATACTAGTTTGTACGTGTTCCTGCTATTTACAGTCTGTTGGGCTTATTTGCTCCCCTGCTAGCAGGAATATTATCGCCATATTATCCTGATCTTTTTTTTTCTGGAATAATCTCTTTTTTCTCACAGCCAGTTTCAGAATAAGTGACTTGTCTGTGGCTGTGATCCACGGTGTATTGTCAGATTTCTGTCTGTGCCCTTGGACTCACAAGTACTTACTACTGGGAGGAGACCACTGATTAGAAAGTGTTTACAGGATGTAAGTGATTAATGTTATTAATGGTCCCGGTTGGCCCAAAGAAATGTGTTTCTGTTTTCAACTTGGTGGCATTTTTGCATCTGTCAGTAACTCACCAAATAAGGAGCTATTTAAAAATTTCAGCAGGCATAGTAAGGGAGACAGCCAGGCACTAGAAGACCCTCACCAACCACCATCACTTGGGCAGGAGAGGACTCTTCCTCATATATCTTTTTCCCATCTCTAGATGACAGACCGAGATCCCATTAAGTACAAGCTTAGTGTCTTGCTCTCTCTCACTTGGTGCATAGTTTAGCACAGAAACCTTTCAGAGGCCATGTACTGGTGGTGTTTGTGCTAAGCCTAACTGAGTGAGGGAAGCTCTAGGTCAGCCAGTTGGAACAATTCAGAACCATTGGGAAGCGGTGGAAGCCAGAGGTGAATATGAGGAGGATATGGGAGCTCCTTTTGTAGTTTTGTGGATGAGGAAGCAGCATTAGACACAGGGCAGAGGTGAGATGTTTGACCTGAGGTAGTGGGGAGGAGGTTTATGTAAGAATGAAGTCTTAGAAGTGAGAAGATCCTGTAGCCATCATACTGATGGCAGTACAGCGATCTGAAAACTGGGTGAAGTACCTGCAAGGAGGGTGTGTCTTAGCAGCAACACTTTGTTAGCAGCACAGCAAGTCATTATTTTGAGGAGCCAGCTGAAGAACCAGAAAGAGATCAAGGAAGAAACCAAGTGAGGAAGAGGGGAAGAATAAAGAAGGTCCACAAAATGCACGAGCATAAAGCAGAGAATGTAGAAAAATAAAAATCAACACAGATGCAACCTCACACAGTAAGATGCTTGGAAGCCAAGTTTGGAAGTGGAGACAAATCACAGCATTTCAGTATGAACCATCTAAATTTTACTGAACTTTGCCATCTCTTCAAGCAGTAAAGTGAGAGGGTAGCTTCCCCTGCTTGGTGAACCCATGTAAAAATCTGCTGTTGGGTGCATGCTTGACAAGCTGTTAGAGGCCTCATCCCTGTTCCTTTAACAAAAGGTCGATCATGCTGGGCAGGACCACAGCTTGTGTCGGAAGGACAGGGACCATGCATCTCTTCTCTAAGTACTGGGCAGGCCTGCACCTCTAGAGTAGAAACCAACTAATTTTGGAGGAAAATCCTTAAGTAAATTTTCCAGTGATGCAAGCCAACAGATCCTCCTCATGTTCCTATGTGTCTCTAAGTGGTAATTACGTAAATGCCACTGTTTCTTAGGCTAAATGTCCCAGTCTAGCATGATGTTTCCAAGTTTCTAGTTAGGACTGTTCTTTTAAGTAGAAGTATTAATTTACTGAGGATTGAATTCAGCTTACTCTAATACAATTTAAATTATAGTGGCCAAATAATCAGCATAAAAACGAAGATTTGAGTAAACGGAAGCATTTTTAATGTGATTTTGCCAGATTATTTTGGTTGGTAAAACATTCCCCACAATCATGAAAGAAACAAACCCCTGCATGTTTCATCTTGCCATTTAAAAAGTTTTATTCAGCTGTAGAAACATTGTTTCAGGACCTCAAAATCAAAATTGTTCTTACTCTCCCTAAAACTGAGTTAAACATTTTGTTCAATGCAAGTTTTGTGAGGTTTTACTTTTCATGCTGACAAATAGTTTGAAAAACAGTAATTTTAAGTTTATGATGAGTTTATAATTTGTGTATTTTTTAATTTAAAGGAAACTGTCACATTAGTTACTTGCACATCTGCAATGTAAATCAGTCACTAAAAGATGAAAATGATTAGCAAAAGGAATAGGTTCAGATTTTTATTACATTTGAGTGTAAATGCAAAAGACTAAGACACTTCATTCTAGTAGTTTAAATAAAAGACAAGTGAGGTCTTTGAATTTCATTGGTAAGGGCTTAGCAAAAAAATTTTTTAAAGTTTGCCATATATTAGTATTTAATTATTTTTAAAGTTCCTCAATTATGTAAAGTATTTCTTTTTTTTGCCATAGTACTGTACTTTTGAACTCCACTTTTCTGGAGCTAGAGTGCACTTTAATCTTGGTCCTAATCTCATAAAAACTTTTTTTAAAATAATAATTCATCAGAAGTGTTCCCTGGAAGTCACCCCTTCAATATGCAACTCCCTGTTGCATGTTTATTAAAGGAAGGGTGTTGACAGGCTTCAGGGGGGAACCACGTTTTTTCTTAATAACTTTGATGTTAGGAGACAGTTGTGTAACAGCAGATGGCCTTCTGGTGATAATTTCCTGCATGGCTCCTTTGGAAACATCAGTCTGATTTAATTTATTTTTTTTATAGGAAATACCAATGAATTTTGTGGATCCCAAAGAAATTGACATCCCAAGTCATGGAACTAAAAACCGCTATAAAACAATTTTGCCAAGTAAGTGAGCTAGTCCATGGTTTCCTACTATGACATTCAGTCCTGCTTTGAGAATGTACTGCTGTGAAAATCTGTCTTTATATTTGCTTAATGTGTACCCATTCATACTTGTATTTATAATCCATGTAGACAGATAACAGAAGCCCAGTGCTGTAGGACTGGCAAATGCAGAACTCTCACTGGATGCCTTAGTAGGTTCAGAGGTTGGCAGCATCCCAGCCATGTACTGAAGGGCAAGCCTGGCTCATGCTGATTTTCCCTGAAAGGCAGCTCAGGCAGATAGGAGAATGAAGTATGCCATGCCTTGCAGTAGCTCCTCACCATAGCCCAAACCATCTTGAAGTTACTGAATTCTCTCTGGTTGGGTCAAGATACTTGGGACTAAAAAAATGCAGACTACAAAAAGCAAGTGCAACCTATCTTGTAGTGGGCTTCCATCTTTAAAGGTCCTCTAGGATTGCTCTTTGTCTTCTCCATGCACTAAACTCTCTTTGCAGAAATCTTTACATTCCTGAAATAGCGCTGCCTCTCCATTGCTCTTAATTTGTTACTGCCTTGCTATACTGCTTCTGTATTTTCATTGGCCCAAATTCATATACAGTTGCTTTGTTATAATTGGATGTGATCGAAAACTTTTCAGTGGAATAGTTTTCCTTCAAAATACATGATTCTCTGAAATGCAGCTATTTCCATAACATTTGTTGGTGGATAATGAGATATTCCATTTCTCTTTTGTTAAACATTTTGGGTTTTTTTCTGTTTCAAAATAGCTTGCAGAAGTTTTAACATTACACGAAATATCGACATGAATAGTTGAGCTTTTATAATTTTTGACATCATCAAAGTAAAAAAGTTCAGTGATTCAAAATATTACAGAACATTCCCATAGAAAAATGTAAATCCTTTGCTTAGGTTTGGAATGAAGAATACTTTTAAAATGACAGCATATCCTATCAACTAGAAATTTGCTTTCTAAACATCTCTAGAATATCCTTGTGTGCCTATGTTATATGTTAGTCATTCAAATTCACACAAATTATGACATTTTTCTTACCAAACCTGAAAACATTATAGTTGGTTCATATCACACCAAGGTAGTCAAACTAATAAAAACTGATGGCCTTCAGTCTCTGGATTAATCTCAGAAATGTGATATGTATCTGGGAAAGAGGCTTGTGTGGAGTCCTTGCTTCTCTTCAGCCTCTAGTAAAATTTTCATTGTGTTCAAGGTTAGTTTATCTATTGCAACCAATAGTGTGCATCTGAGTACAGTCAAGAAATATTGAAGAGAATTAAAGACAGAAGGTAACTGAATTCAAGTTAGATACCAACAATCAGACAATTGTCTGTCCTTTAGAGTCTGGCCCAGCATCAGCAGGATGTACACAGAGGGTGAAATCCTGACCCCTTTGATGACAGCAGGACTTTTGCCATCTGCTGCAGTGGAGACAAGATATCTCCAGCCCCTCTTCTGCTTGATTGGCAGATTTTTGGAAGGAGTCCTCCCTTCCCATAGCATCTCATGTCCAGGCTGCCCCAGCCACCATCAGGTTCACCTCCAGCAATGCCTTGCAAATGCAATGAGTCCAATTTCACTGCAGCATGTGTTTTGAATTGGGCCGTGCTTGATGTTGATGAGCTTTGAGAACCAGCATGTCTGTGTGTCTTCACCTCCAGTTAGCCAGGATGTGCCACTAGCTCCACAGCACATTTCCAGTCCAAGCACACTGCTGGTGTGCACCACAGCTACCCACTGACAGGCACCATCCTTGACAGAAATCAGAAGGTCTGTTGTGTGTTAGCACCAGTTTTTTTCAAAGAGGATATTTTGAGGATTGAGGCACATGCTCATAATAAATATTCACACACTCCACACCCAGTCTGAGAGGGTTTGGAAATTATTTGAGTGGTTAAATAGAACAGCTTTCCTGGTTTCCTGCTCAGATTATATCAACCCACTGCTTTGTACACCCGCATCAGCTTTTCCATTCCCAGCACTGGGTGTGTCTCCTGAATCGGGGCACCTGTGATGACAAGTGACATCCTAAAAATGCCCAGTCCTGCCAGCTCCTCCCTCTATGCTGCAGTGGATATTCTCATTTTCTAAGAGATAATTCTGTGACAGGGTGCATGAGGGCAGGTTTATTTTGGCAGATACCACCCAACCAGACATACTCATGTGAAATACAGCTAATGCCTATTGAAAATTGTTCTATATGGAAAACTACGAAGTACAACACTCTTATGCAAACACCAGGCTGTCGCTTTAAGTTCTCTAAGTATTATTTGCATTACAATAATATTCTAATTCAACTACTGAAGGCCCAATGTGGGATCAGAGTCGAGTGGCTAAGCAGTTCCTTAAGATCAGTGTTTCTCCATCCTTCCTCCTGACTGTGACTCCACCCGCAGCCCCTGTTAAACCCTGCTCTGTATCTTTAGCTGCATCCCTTCTGCCACCAGTCTACAGTATTTCTTACACCGTCTGAGCAGGCTTCCAATCCTGCACAGAGATGTCCCAGTCTCTCACCACAGCCATGTTCTGGCAGAACAGCAGCCCTGCTGCTCATTGCTTATCCTCTTACTCCACATCTTCATCTTTGCCTGCTTGTCTCCTGCAGCCCCCACTACATGTCCCTGCAGTAGGACCTCAGCTTCCTGCTATCGTCTCTATATCTCCCGCTACTTCTTCAGCCCTATATCTTTCCTACTTCCGGTCTCACTTCTCCATCTCAAACCACAAGCAGAATTCCTGTGGTATTTCAGAGTATGCATGGACTTTTCCTTACAAAGGAGCAAGTGGTTTAACACTATTCTGTGGGTATCTTTGTATGTGCAACATATCCATTAGTTTGCCATTCTCCATCCCTCTCTGAAGACTTACCTCAAGTCAAAAGTCTGTGTGAAAGCACCCTGGGCAGAACAGCAGATTCACACTAACACAAAGACAGAAACCACTTAGGAGGGCAGACCCAGAAGTCTTCAATCTGTTGCTTGAAGTGTTTGTGATAGCACTGGCTCTGACGTTTCACTAAAGACAAGGGGAAAGTTAAATCATATGATCAAAGCACTTTATAATGAAAGAATATAAACAGATGCTGGAAAACCATTCTCTTGAGGCTGAAATTTTTGAGCTCCCTTGCACTCCCCAGTCCTGACTACAAATAGTCATATTTGCTCCAGTTCTGCTCTCAAATGAAAGCACCAATGGAGTTCATGGAGTGAATGGTCCTCCAGTATCCATGGCATGGTGGGAGGTTGTCCAGCACTGCTACCATATAACCCTGCTTGTTTCCTGCACCAGGCACTCTCATGGGGGCAACTTACAGTCCCTTTAATGCCCTCCTATTCCTCCAATGTTATAAATTCAGGACAACATTAATTTGTTAAAGGTGAAGTTAGAGGAAGCACCTTCTACTCTACTGAGAGAACTATTCCAGACTTCCTAGATATATGGAAAAAAACCAGCAGTATTTTTGCCTCAGTTAAAACTAGAAGACATATTTTATTAATAATTATCAGTGCTTTGCAGCATCAGTGCATTTTCAGATGCTTTATAGATATTGATGAATTCAACTTGCAGTCAACATCTGTCTTTCTGCTGTAGCTTCAGACTCCAAGACTTTGCCATCCTTAAGGATAAGCTATTTGTCATTCAGGAGGAAGCTAATGAATTACATTTGTGTCTGATAATTGCCTAGTGGCTCTGGATCTTTAGCATTGCTCAGGTTTTCCTCATCTCTGAGCTCAGTTTACAGCACTTGCCTATTTCATGAGTGATCATGACTGTTAATTTATAAAAGATTCCTGTTCGGAAGCAGTGTTTATTTCATTGATTGGAGTTGGAAGGAGGTCTCAGAAATTGTGAAGCTGATTTAGCTGCTCCCTAGTAACAGAGGATTTATCTCAAGACATTGTAATTAAACTGGATGTTGAGTCTGCTTGGAAGAGGTTTTTTAAGGTAGGGGTCAAGCAACACCAGAATCAGAGGCATTGTGTGAGCTAGAGGAAGCGGGTGTTTTTTCAAGGCCGTGTAGCCTCAGGCATTTGTGGAAATGGCTAATAACCACTCTGTGCTGCAAAGAAATGAGAGGTTTCCTGTCCTCATATTGTTAAGGGAAAAAAAAGCTCTAAGTGAAAAAAGTTAGGAAAGCTAGTACAAAGATATTTTAACACAAGTTAATTAGGGTTCACATAGTGCTACTAGCCACAGAAGACAAGACTTCACGTGCAGACTTTGAAGTCATGCAGTCATTTGCATATTTTAAGAAACATATTTTCAAAACATCATCCTGAGTTCTACAAAGGCTCCACTTCTGTCCAAGGTGCTCCTGTGACCCCCAGTAGGAAAAAGACATAAAATATGTTTGGGATCACACTCCTCTTCCTTTGATTTGCAAAGGTCTTATCATGTTCTTAGGAACAGGATAAAAAGTCACAAAAGAAATCCAGAAGCAACTCTGAAAATTAGTAGGTTTTGCTGCAGCATATGTGTATGTATCAGTTATATATTTTTTGTGTAAACAGCAGGGCCACACACTAAACAGTGTTTTCTTCTCTCTTTCCAGCTCAGTGCCCACATATGTATCTTTAAAGACATTGCCTAGATTGCACTCAGCAAAGGAGCTATCCAGAGACTATTTCCAAACCAATAAGTGTCTGTATACTGTCAAAAAACCCTGCTGATTATAACTAAGTATTAAGCAAAATGCCAGAATAAAATATTTTTTTTCAGCACTGAAATACTTCTATGTCATTTTGTTAGTGGTAGAATACTTTTTCAGAAAAAGTGTGAGAAAGTCAAAGTGTGTCCCTAGAAAACCAGAATCTGGGCATCTCACTCCTGGTCTGCTTCCTCCTTTCTGTTACATTGTATACTTGAGAATATACTGCTCTAATTCCAAAATGGTATTACATGGGAGGGAGGCGGAGAGGGGGGGTCATATCATCACAAATGAAGAAGCAAAACCTTCCTTTCCAGCAGGGATTTAATAAACCCCAGCTCTCTACTCAATAGAACTGGCCCCCACTCCATTCTAGAGCATCCAAGACTGAAGGAAAGAAGAGTGTGAAGGAAAATGTTCTTGTATTTTGGCATTGTGTCTCCAGTCCAGTACACACAAATGGTCACAAATTGTGTCAGATGAGGACACAGGACTGAAGGGAAGAATATGAATTACCTAGTCTAGCCCCTTACAGTGAACTTAAATTGTTAGAAAACACACATTTTATTTCATCCCAGACAGAGGAATCTTCTCTTAATTTAAATCCAACTGTCCAGTGCAGTCACTGAACACTACAGCTTCAGGCAAAAGTACCAAAGTCAAGTTCAGAGGGCTTGGTGCAATTATGAGCCACTGTACAATGATAGGACACAGGTTTCAGAGACAGCCTAGACAGGTCAGCTGAGCACTGCCTGGGGCTGACAGTGTTGCTTCAGTGCCCACAGCTCACTGAGATGGTTCTGCACAGCCCAGCATGGTGCAGTATAGGGGTGCCTTAGTTATATAGGACGATCCTTTGCAGAGGGAAGAATTTGGTACATAATTCTTTAATGCTTGATGACCCCAAATAACAGTAGCTTTTTCCTTCAGGAAGTCTTTGATTTTCTTTAGAAATCTTCTAACTATGGGTTTTCTTATTAATTTCCATCTTCCTTGTGCTCTTAGATCCTCTAAGCAGAGTGTATTTGAAACCAAAAAATCCATCTGACTCCTTGAGTACCTACATAAATGCTAACTACATTAGGGTAAGTAAATGTACACTCTTCATGTACTTTTGAGAAAATATTTTATTTGCCATGTGAATACCTGGCTTTGCCAAGGTGCTACTTACTTTATTCTTACCCATCTTCATTGGTAACTCCGAATCTTTTTGTCTACATATGTGTGGTAGAAATAGTTTCTTGAGCCATTTCTAACAGTCATATAGTCATGAATGTGCAAAAATGGTTGCAATAAAAAAATTATCAAATAGTTCATAAAAAATATTAAGAAACACATGTATTACTATCTGTTTACTTTGGTATTTACTGTTTCATATCAACCTACTGCCTTATAGTAAAGAAAAGAGGGTTACCTTTTAAAAGTGACAGATACCAGTATTTTCAAGATACCAATTGATAGTCCTGAAATCAACAGTTAAGTAATTAAGTAAATACTCAAATAAATAACAAGTTTGTGAAAAACAGACACGTTAAATATAGATGTGTGCCTAAAACACAGCTGTTCATATTTTACTCCCTATACTGGTCACATGACACAATGACAAAACCAGTATGAACCCTGTTGGAAAGCAGGATTTCTAAGTGTCAGGTATGCTATAGTCCTTGATCACACACACAGACACATACAGACACACAAAGCTTTCTTGAACTCATTACAGGGTATATATGCTGAATAGACTACAAAGAAACTACTTCAATCATATTTTAGGAGTGTAGTCCTGTACCTGCAAAATTAAATGTTTTCTTTAGAGTTATTATCCAGATCCTCAGATGGAATAAAGGTAATAGTGCAATGGAAATTTGGCCACAGAGCTCTACAGTGATCTTACTTCTTTAATCAACAGTACATTAATATGTAGGTGCACAGCACTATGCCCTTTATCCTGCCTCACTTTGCATCTTGTACTTTCAGCATTTCTTATGAAGATATCATCATGTAACTAAGAGTACATGATATCATCATGTAACAGAGAGGTTCTGTTTGGACAGCAACAACATCATGTCCAAGAGCCAGGCCATATATTGAGTCCTCTGAGGTTCCCTTTTCCCTATGCCACCACCCTTCACTCTCACACATGGTGATTCCTCCTGCTACTAACACTAGTTGAACTGTCAGCAGCTGTGGAAAAAAATGCAATCCAGCAATGAAATGAAATTTCACATCCATATATACAAAATCATTGGGCTTGCTGGGATCCTGACAGACCTGTCTTGGACAAAGTGTGTTCAGGCAGATTGGTGAGTGGCAGGAGGACAGATTGTGCCAGTTGAGGATTATCCCACTGGTTCATGCAATGAGTAACAGCTCTCATGGAGAAAGGCTCCCAAAAGGAAGACCCAAGGGTAAAGGCTCCCACACCACCTCATGCTGTTCTCCATTCACTCATTCCCTTCAGACATTGCCAGGCTCTCTCCTACATGACTGTTGGGTGCTCTGTCACTGCACAAAATCATAACTTCTCCTATCCACATAAGAATAAGAAGGTGTGTCCTGTTTTTCCCATTTTTTCTTGTCTTTCCATCTCTTCTGCTTCCCCATTGTTTGCCTGATCTTTCTGTGACCTCCTGAATGCTCATGTGTGTCCTGGGACTCCCTATAATCCCTATGTATGTTGTCCTTCCTATAAAGTCTCATAAAGGCGTTTCTGCCTTAGAAAACACATATAGCAGAGTCTTTGACTCCACAAGAAATGTATTTTAAAGTTGTTTCCTGTCATGAATCTTTGTAGATACCAGTTTTATAGTTCTTTTCTTTCCTGTGGATTGTTGACTATAAACTAGCTTGCAAACACTGCTGCAATTTAAGTTATAGATTAAAGTACCACTGGATGAGGAACATCCCAATAACTTGAAGAATGGAGTTAGCTAAAAGAAGCCAAGTAAGCAGGGAAATTTGAGAGGATTTGTTGTATTCTCAGGACCATTTAGATTCAGCAAATCAGTTTCCAGAGAAAAAAACTGTTCTACTGAAAAATTTCTGATCTGCTCTACTTTTAGTTGTAACTTGTTTCACTTAAAATATTTTTTTTAATTTTAGATTAATTTTTCTGCTCTTTCTGCTCTTTTATTCACCTGAAATATTGATTGATCACATGAATTTAAAGTAAATGCTTTTGTGTCTGTTTCTAAACCAGGGATATGGAGGTAAAGAGAAGGCTTTCATTGCAACTCAGGGACCCATGATTAATACCGTGAATGATTTCTGGCAGATGGTTTGGCAAGAAGACAGCCCTGTCATTGTTATGATCACAAAGCTGAAAGAAAAAAATGAGGTATGACAACTGGCCAAACTGCGAAATTATTCCTGTGGCTGCACATTATAGAAGGGATTTCAGAAGATATGGAAGGAAGCTAGCAGATAATGGGTTCTTAAATAATCTTTTAATAAGACATGTGAAAAATAATGAGGGGGTAGCCAAATACACCAAATGCAATAGCATAGCCATTATGTATTAAAAAAAAAGAATTCCATTTTCTAGATCTGTGTTGTTGGGTTCCTAACTTTTTAAGAAACATCTCATTTATCTGTTGGTCACCTCTTTACTTTCTGGTATATATAGACTAGATGGTTAATGTTATGATTAGCGGTTTCCCGACATGGCTGAAGTTTGCACTTTGCTATAATTTCAGGGATTTAATCCATTCCCAATGTTACAAATCTTCTGGACCATCCCAGAAATACAGTTTGGGCTCACAGATGCCAACACCACAGAGGAACGTAGACAGAATGGAAATAATACTCTTTACCTTGATATCAATTAGACTTGACAATTGCATTTTAGTGGTTAATGACCAACTAACTGCCTGTTATGCATTTCATGACTTTTGCATCAATTTCAAACTATATCTTCAATATCTTTATTTAGTAATCATATAATTTTTGTCAGGCTTTCCTTGCTAGTGCCAGAGTCCATATTTCTAAATACCAAAAATTAGGAACAAAAATCACTCTCTCAACACAAAACCTGTTCTGGATGACTGAGTGTTAAAGAAGCGGTTTACAGGGCTTGTGGACAAGAGGGAGTCAGAAATAAAGGAGATGGACTTTTTTCTGGAGTCCAGACTTAGTAACAATTCCCAGCTCCAGGTAGGTGCCTCAATCAAGTCTCAGCACACTGCCATGTAAGCAGCAGGGCTGTACTTCCCCTGCTACACTCACACCCCCACTATTCAAACTCAGATGCATGATGGTAGAGCAAGATTTATTCAGGCAAAGTTTCTAGTCTGAGTGATCAAGGACCAAGAGTCTGAGTGCATCCCCAGGGCTCAAACTCACTGCTTCATTTAAATGTGCACTCAGTAGATATACTCTTCTTTCTTCTGCCCTTGACTGTTGCTTTACTCTTTCTGAGCATGAGTTTGGACTTCTAACATGAACTTAAAATCCAGGGAATTTTAAGAAACTGTATATGAAAAGCAGGTTGGTCCTGTAAAATGTCTCAAGAGCTATTCTCACACCAGATGCCATTTTGCACTCTTCAAAGGTGTTTACAATCCCACATTTAGGATTAATCATGAAAGCATAGCAATCAACCAGGCTAATAGACAAAAAAAAGTAGGTATTTCACTGAGGAAATGCTGACTGTTTAAACACTCACATCTGACACTATGTAAGAAGAATGACTTGAAAGAAGTGCCCAGTGGTTTTCATCATGTCAGGAAGCTCTGTGTTTACCTGAGTTACACAGGCTCTAGGCACTGGTGTTTATCGGCATTGTTGTGCCTGGCAATGGTAATTTCCTCCACACAGAAAGGGTGAGGAATCTCAAGTCGTTCCCAGGCTATATAGAGAGGCTGTGTTTGTGCAAGCTGTCCTGTCTAGAAACCTTAGGAGCTCTCCCACTGTCAGCAGGTTCCTCCTAAAACCTTGCTTGCCATTGAAAAGAAAGCAAACTCTTATTGGCCATGCTCAGCATATTATCTTCACTGGTAAAATATTTGCTCTCTACAGAGAAGGCAAAAGCAGATCTTATTTAGCATAATAGCGCTTGGTATTTTTTCCTTTCTGCAGTCTGCTTTATTTCCATCATTTTCGGGGAGATGCATCTGCAGTATACAGACATACAAATACCTTCATACCTGCAAGAATATTTATCCACTCATCCACATTCACCCCTGAACAAATAAAACTCCATACCTGACTCTCATGTATAGGCTGTATTTCTCAGTTCGTGTAACACCAGTCAGCCTCCATTTGAGCTATGACGTACTGTAATGTATGAAGGATTGTATAATGAAGGAGCTCTCAAATGAGAGACATATGAAAAACCTTAATCTCAACAATAAATTAATTTGTTTTGCATAAGAAAAATTATTTGGGACATTAGTGTCCTAGTTCAAGATATTGATGTAATGAATTTGCATTAGCGATGGTAATTGTGTGAAATGATGATACATAAAGCTTGCTATAGAGTTACTTCCGTGTATCAGATGAAAAGTGGTTTAGACTTGCTGTGCTAAATATGAGTTTTTGCAAGATGGATGAATATATGAGCGTAGAGTGCTGAGCAAATATTTGTTTCAGCTGTACAAAGAAAACATGCAGAATTTTTAAAACCTGTGCCTCAAAACTGCACAATGTCTGAACAAATTGAAAATCTACTTGTGCAAGGTGAGTCCACAACAAAGGAGCTTCTGCTTGAATAACTGGTGAGAAACTTGGAAACTAGGCCATGGTTTTGGGGTTAGTATGAGGAAAAACACATCTCTTCTAGTGATCTATCTCTGTGGTCACTGAAGAGCGGTAGTCACCTCCAGAGGGTGATCCAAGAAAATGAGATAAATCACTAACTGAGGTGACCATCTCTAATTCTGTACTAATATTCTAGGACGCAATCCTCTGAAGCTTTAGACACAAGGCTCATATGATTTTCATAGATTACTGAGTTTCAACAGAACAACTGAGCAGTGGAATTTAGATAAATACATGGAATGTAAGAATGTCACAGACATATATATCATTTCATAGAGAAGTTTAGCTGTTGTATCAGCTAATTTTTGTCATTGAGCTATGTACTACATCAATAATAAGCATTTTTTCTGCCTTCAAAACTTACTAGCAACATCAGCTGGTAAACAGAAAACATATTTTGGGAAGCGTAAGTAAAGAATCTTGTACAGCATTCTGCAAGAAGAGAGAACTAATACTGCCTGATGTATCAGATTAGTCAGATAATGCAAATCTCGTTGTCAGTAATTATCTAGGACAATCTTGTTAACTCACTGTTTAAAGCTCATGTCATATTTCATGTAACATTTTTTCCCAGTCAGTCTGTATATGGTCTGCCCTTATACATGTACAGCCAAGTAGATTTTGGAATTCAGATATCCTACCTTTTACAGACTTCACATAAACTTCTTTGAAGATTACTTATTAGTTGAGTATTGGTGCCATAGATAGATTTTGGAAGAACTTAGGAAGATTTTGTGCTAACTGTGAGGATTTCAGTAAATGAAGGCACATCCTGCAAGCCCTCTTAAAGTGTACCTCTCACGCTTGAGTTAGTAGAGACAGTAAATAGCGGGCAGGAGTAAAAAGAGATTCTGGAATTGAAGCTTTGCTGCTATTATTCTTACTGTTGTAAGAATAATACTTCCTGTTGGGACCTTTAATGTGTAAATTTATAAGCATAGCTATATGGAGAAATACCCCAGAAGCAGAGTTGTAGTAAAGCAACTGCACAAATATTTGAGAATTGTTAAACCAATTTTGTTCAGAGTCCAAATCTAGAGAATGTAAAGGCAGTAAATACCATGTGACCTGGGACAGCCTTCCTCGTTTGGCAGAACTGAGGATCAAGCTGCAATAGGTGCAGTTGTGGCAAGTTGAAAACAATGACTGTGATAAATCACAGGTGCCAGCCCCAGACCGAGGCAGGGCAGATCCCACTCAGTTATGGAGATCCTCAGGAGCAGTCCCATGGAGCTTGGCACCCAGTGGGCATGGGACAGGGCATGCTAGGAGACAGGAGAGCGGATGGAAGGAAGCCCAAGCCTGCAGCCCTGCAGGGGAGAGGACAAAGGCTGAAACCAATTAAAGTCATGTGAGAGAGTGTTTCTTGTATAAACTTCCTGTTTGTCAGGGAATGTTTAGTTGGGGGTGGGGAGGGGCCATGTTTGGTTGTTTCTGATAAATCCTTTGTACAGTGAATTTTTACTGCTTGCACACTTGAGGCTGGACACCAGACTCCCCATCCACTATATCTGATGTTTGAACAGGTTTAAAATGTACTTACTAGAGAAGAATTTTCTTTTATGTCCAAGTAACAGCTTGAGGCAGTTTACTTTTTTTATTATGGTCCTGAGATTTTGTATATTATTTTCTATATATTATACATTATTTTATATCTACATATATTATATATATTATATATTTACCCCTCCTACCACCAGCTTTTTTTCCCTTTTTTCAGTTAACTTTCAAAAACATGTTAATTCCCCACTCCTTAGAAGTGCTTGCATCAGCTTATCCCACCTGTATTTTCAAGGCTATTTTTAAAGCAGCAACAAACAGTACTTTTAAAAGATGCACAGCAACAGTGTTGAAAATAATCCATTGTATCTCACTAAATGTTGACAGACTGTTAAATGAAAGTTATTTTAATGAACAGTCACATTTCATTGTCCACCCAGCACAAGTTGCCAATTCCAGTTCTGGGAAAGAGTCAAGAAAAATACTATTCTGGAGTGCCTGAAGGCTTTGTAATGAGTGTTGCATACTTACATTTATCAAGAAATCTCAGGAGTTTACTCAGCTATTGTTGATTGTCAGGGCACAATTGTGTATTTAGACTTTTCTTTTTCTCATATTAGCATTGAAAACTACACTCCCAGGGAGGGGCATGAACTGCAGATCTGGCAGATGATAGTAACTATACATGTCACATGGGTAGACTGTGGAACTTGTGAACACTCTTTTTTGTACAAATTTCTGAGTATTTTATTGCCATTCTTGATCTCTTCGGGGAGACATCAAATTTAGGATGTTCGAGTAGTTCTGCAAAAGACAGGATTTGAACGAAACCAGTCAGAATGGCCAGCATTATTTCAGGAAATGTGGCTTTCTCACACCTTACACTATTAAGGTAATGAGCATCTATTTTTAGAAAAGTATTTATACAACTGAGTTGATTCAGTTCAATCCACTATTGGGTTATTGAGTAGCAATTTAAATATCACACCAAGTGGTAAAGCCTTGCATTTCACTGATTGTTTTTCTGGATCATTTTTAGCAGTATTTTCTGGAAGTAGTGCTTTATGACAATTAATTCTATTAAAGAGATTGTTTCATTTTTCTGCATAATGTGGGCTGTCTATCTACATGTATACCAGTTGCTTCAGCATGAGTTTTTGAGGAAATACAAACAAGGTCTTTCTGGGATTCCTATTACTGTAGAACTGTTCTCTTGGCATTTTGGTATTTTTTGTTTGTTTATGTGTTTGTTTGGTTGGGTGTTCATACCTGTGTATTGCATATCAAAATAGAAAGTTTCCTTTAAGTGTTGGGCTGTCTTTTTATTTAATGAATGAGTTGGACTGGGCAGCATTATTTCAGAAAATGTGGCTTTCAAACACCGTACGTTCTTAAGGGAATAAGCATCCATTTCTAGAGAAATATTTATACAACAGAAGTATTTGTTTTCATATAACCTATGGAGATACTCTAATTGAAGGACTTGAAGATAAGAAGATAAGAAAACTATTGCAGGAAAAAATAAAATTATTTACCTTGTAAATACTATTTCTTCATATCCTTTTTATTAGATGCTTGTCAGATAAACTGCTGATATAGTGTAACATTATTGATTCATTGAGAATTCTGTATAAAATTTTTTTAGCTCTAGCAAGACCGAAGAATATTTTTAACACTAATTTCCAGAAAGTTGTATAGTAAAACAACTCATGTTTTTCAAAATACTTTAACATTCACATTAAGTCAAATTGAGTTTAGTAAGATCTAAGGACACATTTACATGCTTTCTTGTATCAGGGCCCAGGAGAGTAAATAGGATAAAAAGTCTTGTGAGAAGAGGAAAAATTCTGAATCTTTCATTCAGAAGGAAATCCCATTTGGAAACACAAAACTTCAAAAGTTGAATTTTAGAGTTTTCTAGGAAAAAAAACTCTTTAATTTTGAATGTGGAAAATAATTCCTATGACTGAACTTCACTGAGCTTTCAAGAATAAAAACAGCTGTGCAAATTGTTCTGTGGAAGAGAGCTATACTGTAAAACTCAGACCTTGAAAACCAGGCCTAAGTCATTCAGTAAGAAAAATCTTATTTAGGAATACTTCTGATATTAGTAACACTTCAGTTGAATTCATTTGGATTTTGCAGAAAAATACATTCTGCATAAAAATTATGACTCCAGGATCCAGTTTGTTGATGACACTGATGCTTGCTTTCCAGAAATGTGTGCTTTATTGGCCAGAAAAAAGAGGAATCTATGGGAAGGTTGAAGTCCTTGTTAACAGTGTGCAAGAATGCAAAAACTACACTGTCCGTCAGCTTACAATAAAGGTAATAATCTGCATCTGAGAATGCATAGCATTCACAATGCTCTCTTTTCTTTATTGTTAAATGAAGTTAAAGTTGGCTTTTTAAAAAGGGTATAAATTTTTGCAGGTGAAGCAATGACAGATGCCCCTTTTCTGAGTTAACTCCCCATATTACACTCTCATGCTATCAGATTGGCCTGCTGCTCCTGACAGGACATTACAATAAATAATGTATTGGGAAAATTTGTTCAGCCCCAGCATTGAGAAGTGAGCAGAAGCCGTTGTCATCCAATACAAATTACCTAGCCCATATATAGCCCCTTGTTGAAGTAAGTGGTAGCAGACTCTGCTGGAGAGAATAACTGAACAAACTAGGATACCTTATTAATCTAGAAGGGCAGTTCTTCTGCATCTTTAACTTCAATACCCTTGTAATTTTAATATCAGACCCTTATGATAATGACCTTAAAAGGTAGAAATACATTATAATTTGGGGATTCAGAAGCCCACATCAAGCTATTCTCTTTAGATGTTGTACCTGCTATATCACAGACCTCTGACAATTCCCAATTGACAATACAGTCATGAAGTCAGTAGTCAGATGGATAAAACAGAACTTACACAGCTGGAAAAACAGCCAAGTTTTCAGGTGCACAAACCCTTCTTACAACTGAGTGTCTGGAAGCACATCAGTTCCATCCACGGTTACATTCTCCAAGTCTGATATAAAAAAAATTGTTTAATCTCGCTTAACATTTTTACTGTCTTTTTACTATAACATTCTAAGAAATAAAAAGAATACAAATGTTCAAATAAAATCTTGGTGTTATTTTCAGCAAGGGAGTCAGTCCCGCAGTGTGAAGCACTACTGGTACACATCCTGGCCGGACCACAAAACCCCCGACAGCGCTCAGCCTCTGCTGCAGCTTATGCTGGATGTGGAGGAGGACAGGGTGGAATCACCAGGCAGAGGGCCTGTCGTTGTGCACTGCAGGTAATTAGCCAGTCCTTCTCTTAAGTGACTGCCTAAAGCAAGGCTACAGCAAACTGCATCAAATAGCCCTCCTAAAGAATGTGTTAGGGGAAGAGCAAAATTCCCCACTTCCTCTTCATGCTAATTGACTTTTTCAGTTCGTATTTGAGGACATGAGATTTGGTGAAAATTCCCTTGTTGTTAGCAGATCGCTTCTGAACTGTTGTCTATTTCTGCTAATGAACTCTGCTTGTGAAAGACCAGCTAGAAAAATTATTTTCCTTTTCTTTCTTATTTATGATTTCCTTACTTTTTTGTCTTGTTGCATGATTGCATACCTAATTCAGATGCAGTGCCTGGTGACCAGTAGGCCATAATATTGGCAAAGCAAGTCAGTTTTGAAGAGCAAGCACCAGGTACAAATTTGGAGAACAAAACACATCAGTACTACAATTTGTGGACATTTTCACAAAAGCAGTTGGTTGGATATTCAAGAGCAAAATGTTACTTGGTACTCAAGAATAGAGTTTTACTCACATAAATTGTAATGCACCTGAGAATGACTTTCTAATAATTCTAATTTGATTCTATTTTATTGTTTTATATTGATTCATTACCCCATGTTGCAGTTTAAATAATAGGAAGTAGCAGTGGATTTGTCATATTGGTAAAAAGAAGTAGATGAAGCAAAACAAAAAGTATAAATCAGTGTTTTCTTACTTGATTTGTCTCATAATGGTGATGATACATCTCTTAGAGTTGTGATAATACTTCTTTTTTTTTTTTTCTGCAAGTACATTAAATCAGAACTTTTCATCTTCAACAATTTCTTTCCAGCTCCATATTTAGAGGATTTAGAGAAATGGAAGACAGATTTAAACCACCCATAATTTTTGAAAACTAGAATGTGATGAATAAGCAAATTTCCCAAATTTTATGCAGCTGCATTTATCAGGAATTTTAGTTTCCCTAACAATGCAGAAATCTGTGGCTGGCTATTGAGATTACCCTTTTTCTAGTATAGATCTTCAGTAGTGAAGGTTTTTAAATGAATGGGATGTCTTTCTGAAATGAATGATATGACAGAAAAGTCGGTAAGCATGGGCAGGAATTTATTAATGATTAAAGAGAGATATCATCTCGATTGTGATTAAGATATCCCAGTTGTGATTAAGATTCTTAGTTTTTCAGTCATAACCCAGCTATCTGTGCGTTCACTACACTATGGTCTACAAATCTCACACTCAATTTTCCAGTCAGACTGTTTCTTGCCTTTTTGTCTGAGAGGGCTATGAAGATCTGGACCCCAAATTCATGCTTTAACTATTTTCCTCCAATTTTCCTGCCATTCAGCACGAAAGCCATGAGTTGCACTGCATTCCAAATTACTTAAGCAAGAAACAGAGTGGGACAGAGATTCTCAAAATTGTTGAGGCCTCAGGGATAAAAATAATGCCAAAATGGCTGTTTCCCAGCAGGCATCAAGAAAACCTGGGGAGCTATGGCACCAAATCCTTGACCATCCTGCAGAATCACAGGAGAGAGAGTTAACTCCATCAGCATGGGTCTAGGTCCTTTTTGCCTTCATGGTTAGAGGTATGGTTAGCAGACCCCTGTATACTTTGAGGGCTTTAAATAGAAAGCCCTAATGAATTTTGTCTTTAGGTTGGCTTCTCCCCCTTTTCAGTTCATATCTCCATCATTTGCTTGGACTGGGCCAGAGAATACTCAGATTTTGTAGTGCTACTGAAGCTTGGTTTTCTTACTTGTGTGCAATTTGAAAAAAATGTAAGCCTGACAATTACCCACAAATGGACTGCTGGAACAGTGCACACTTTCATTTCCCTCTATGAAAGTGAGCTGAGAAGTCAGCCTTGCAGGACATGCACCTAGAAACTGTGGGTTCTAGCAATTCCACGTTTCATATTTTTTTGTGTTTTCGTATCTATTTAGTGTTTTCCACACAATTCCTTGATCTGTGAACTTCATTCCCTTATTAAATTTTGCCTTCTTTTCAGTGCTGGTATAGGAAGAACTGGATGTTTTATTGCCACAGCCATTGGTTGTCAGCAGTTAAAGGAAGAGGGAGTTGTAGATGCATTGAGCATTGTCTGCCAGCTACGAGTGGATCGGTAAGTTCCAGAAGAACCCCAAATCAGTCAATGACTCAGAAATCATTACCAAAATGATTTGGTAATGATCAGTAACGATTCAGTAATGATTCTGAAAACATTTTCACAGTTGAGTGTTACTTTACATGAAATAGCTGCCATTGCTTTTGCTGACTTTTATGATCACATTAACTGAATATTCAAGGTAACGTTTTTATTTAGGTCCTGAATAAGGAATCTCATTGTTTTCTGGGTGAAACTTTCATTGAATGAAATTCCACCTCAAATGACAACCCTGTAGTTGCTGGGCACTTGTCACTTCTCTTTCTCCCTCCCTAGAACTTTCTGCTTGCTGTCTGCATTATCCCATTAGGACACAAGAGGTGAGGCAATCTGGAGACAAAAGGCTTTCTCTGAGATGGATTGACAAAGAAATCCAGGCTCTCTGAGTGTGTAGTTTCTTTGAGCACCGGAGAAAGACAAATCTGGTGCTGTTGCTATTTTCTCAGCTGTGCTGGGGGTCCTTTTGAATTGAATTGGCAAATTTACCCAGCCTAAGAAAATACCAAGGCATTTGTTCCAGACTTTTCTGAAGTCAGATCAATTCCCTGACTGAATTCACAGCTTGGGAGCAGGAACAGTGTAAGCCAGCATTGTTGCAGAGTGCTTTGTTTTGTGAAACCATGGCTGAGGAGGGATTTGTGTTTTAAAGAAGGATATGGGTATTGTGCACAATAGAAACTGTTGGTTGGGTTGTACTTTTCTTTCTTATTCTGCTTGGAGAAACAGGATTTTGTATAAAGTAAACAGAATTGCACCAAGAATAGAGGCGTCTCCTCTTTGGCTGTAGGTACAGGTCATATAATCTCCTTGCAAGTATCTTAACTGCTTTTGACATGCATGTCTTCTTTAAATGAAAAAAATCCATAAAGGTGCAAATGCTGAAAAAGAGCTTAGGTCAAAGGGTTAATACAGAATTTTTTGTGCTGTGAAGAGCCCTGAAAGGTGCTGGAACCATGAAGTGCAGAAAGACCAGAATCCATATAGTTGACTGTGTTTATGGATCATCTCCTCTGCCTTCCCTTCCCATATGGCTTCATCATACTAGACATTGTAATATGGTCTTTACAGGGCGACACGAGCCACTTGGAGTGTAAAATTCTCCAAGGGGAGTTACTGACCTAAAAATCTCAGCAACAAAATAAGAAGGAATAGCTGAGGGAAAAATGCTTACTTTGTTTTAAATTATCAACTGCAAATTTCCCACCCTCTTTTCTGAATATCTGTCTGTCTTACTGAGAAAGGTTTGAAGTGCTCTTCCCCATTTTAGTGTTTCTATTATGAGAGAATCTTTCTCTTATTGCTTTTAAAATCCATTATAGAGAAGTGATCTCCGATGCATCTTTTAATATCCCTATTTCAGACATAAAAAAACAACCCAGATTTTCAGCATTATTAACTGACAACACAATTTTATTCAGTGGATCTGCCTAATGAATTTTCTTTTACATATTAGTATCCTAGATAAACTTGGAAAGAGAATGGAAATCTGACCCAAATATAACATTCATAACAGCAATTTCCATGACACAAAGATTGTTACAAGAATTGTTAAATATTGTGATTTGTTCATTTCTGTATTTTTTCAAGTTTCAGATTATATAGACTACAGGGATCTTGTTTCATATTCTCAGGCATTGCCTGAGACAAAGAGTATGTCTCTGTTGTAATTTTTAAAGACATTTTTCTGGATAAAACTCAGTAACCAAAACCTGTCTTTTCCATTTTTTTTTTCCAATTGGCCATATTGCAGAATGAATCTCACTGACCTGGCAGTCAGTTTATAAGTCATGATTATTAAGGCAAAGCTTAGCAGCCCCAATGACTGCAATAGCCACTGCCAGCCCTATCAGATCATGGGTCCATAAAGTGGCCAAGTGTCAGTGTTACATGGACAAAGCTCAGTGAGACTGGCTTCCCCTGATGTCACAGTCCTGACATGGTGGTCATTGGCAGGTGGTGTGTGAGGCAGGATCATTAAACATGTCATGAAGCTGGCAAAACGAATTTAAATGAACCCACTAGACTTGAATGCGAGTGCTGGCTGTGGCCATCGTGCTGTTGCAGTGCAGTTGCCAGCACAGCCAATGTTAGCAGTGGGGTACAATCGTGAGCAGAGCAGGATCAGTGCTGAGGCTGTCTTCCTCATTTATGTTGGCCAGCAGCTGAGCTCTGGTTTTTTCTTTGTGCATCAGATTGCCCTAAAAAACAAAACCAAAAAGCAAAAAATTGAGAGTTTAGCAGAAAGCAGAACAGGATGGTTTTTATCTGACCACCTGGGATCCAGCAACCTGGCTAGGTGGTACACTGAATGTTTTATCCCTGGTATCCTATCTCCACTAGGTTCCTGGCCACTCCATCTTATGCTCAGAGCTGCATCTTCCAAACACAGCTTACTGATGGAATGAACACACTCCGGGATGTCCACTCTCATATGGACTTTTTATCACATGGGTCCATGACCACATTTCTATCAAAGTGAATCGAGCGATAGGAAAAAAAAAAAAGAGCTGACTTGAGTGAGTTACCAAAACATTCCTATTGACCAGCATATTCAATGGAAACCAAACAAGCATCCAGACAAATTGTAGATGGTGGCAAAAAGTTATGCTGGAAAATAGTTTAATTAATGGCCCATGTAGGTCTCCCTGGAAACAGAGTTTTAAATAGCGCTCCAACAGGGTTTGAGACAGAACAGAGCTGTTCCTAGGTAGGGTATGTCCTTCTTAGCTGTTTAGTGTAAGCTAAGGGGTGAATGGATCTGACAGTAATCATCAGTGCTGAGCTGATTTGAGAAAATGGACCTTCTACTCAAAATATTGGCCCAGAATGGAAATGCAGCCATGGTCTGTGTGAATTTGTAAAAAGACAGACCCACAGGTCTGCTCAGCTTGCTTTTTTTCCAGTTCACTTCTAATATTTTGCAACAGAAACAGGAAATGTTTGATGTGAGGCATCTTCAAGACTTACTGTGACATCGAGAAACTTTGCACATTCTTAACCTTAAAGGCACATTCTTGGAATGACATCCGATAACTTTGCTCTTGGCTCCTCAGACAGGATGAAAAGAGTTTCCAGTGTGCGTCAATTCATTGTTTAAGTGTTTTGACTAATGGCCTTAGGTAAAAAAAAAAATAATCCCAAACCCTGCATCAAATTCATTCTGGAACAGACTGCATGCAGCTGCACTAGCAGCAAGCCAGAGGGCAGGGTAAAGGACCCTTTATGCACCCACTGCTACCCAAGCAAAGATGGTCACAGTCCCTGAGCCCTCAGGATGCCAGGTTCTGTTCTTCCAAGCACCAGCCCAGAGTCTCAAAGAAGCAGAGATCCCAGCAGCTCACAGAGTAGCTGGCAGTGCAGGCTAGCAGATAGACAAAGGATGCACACCCAGAGGTGCTGTAGCTGTGGCTACATCCCTTCTGGGCACTAGGGACATGGGAGAGGAAACCTCCCTCCTTGAGCATTTCCTCCTGAAATGCTCTTCCACACAGACATTTCCACAAATCAATGTCTTGGGATCACAGATAATTCCCCACTATTAAATGTGAGCCTTGCATAAGAACAATGGTAAGAAGGACTTGGGACATTGGTAGATGAGAAATTGGACATGAGCCAGCAGTGTGCACTTGCAGCCCAGAAAGCCAAGTGTATCTTGGGCTGCATCCAAAGCTGCATGGCCAGCAGGGCCAGGGAGGATTCTGTCCCTCTGCTCTGCTCTGCTCTGCTCTGCTCTGCTCTGCTCTGCTCTGCTCTGGTGAGACCCCACCTGGAGGGGGTGCATCCAGCTCTGGGCCCCCTGCTACAGTGGATCCAGAGAAGGGCCATGAAAATGGTCAGAGGGGCAGAACATTCTCCTTTGAAGAAAGTCTGAGAGGGATGGAGCTTTTCAGCCTGAAGAAGGATCTGGGGACATGTTCTTGTTGCCTTTCAATATAAAAGGGGGCTTATAAGACAGAGAAAGCCTTTTTACCAGGGTCTGTAGTGATAGGACAAGAGATAATTATTTTAAACTTACAGAGAGTAAATTCAGATTGGCTATTAGGAAGAAATTACTTACTACCCCATCCTTAGAACTGTTTAAAGCCAGGTTGGATGGGGCTCTGAGCAATCTGGTCAGGGGAAGGTATCCCTGCCCATGGCAGGGGGTTTGGAGCTAGGTGGTCTTTAAGGTCCCTACCAACCCAAAACATTTTGTGGTACTATAGTTCAATAAATCCCATGTATAATGGTACTGGCAAGGCTAAGTTGTCTGAACCTCTGAATAAGACTCTTAATGCCCTTAAGCTGATAGAGATATGGACTGTTTGCCCATACAAGGTTCAGAAGCATCATAACCTCTGAATTGTGCTTGCTAACACAGGGTAGACATTATGGTGCTGGGCTCGGCCCCCACCAGTCTTACACACGCTTTCTTGAGGGTTTTGTATGTTGCTCAGCACTGAAGAGGAAGAGGTGAGGATCACCACCACAGAGCCTAGTGCAGCCAGAATTGTTTTAACCTGCCCTTTCTGCTAAGTCCTTCTCCCTGAATACATTCCCTTCCTCCACCCCTTCTACACAGTGGAGCTAACCTGGGAAGTGCCCTCCCTTAGAGAACATCTTGGGGAAACACTGATGAGGAAGGCAGGGAGGGAAACTGTTTGGGAAGGAGTTGCGTGGGCAGAGCAGGACGCAGCAGCAGGGAGGAAGGAAGGAGACTAGGCAGCACAGAGGACCAGAGCAAAGCCCTCCCATCACCTTTAGTATCTCACTGCATCTCCAGGCAGGGGACAAGCACAGAGGAAAGCAGCTGAAGGCAAAAGGCAGCCAAGAGTTATGAATTTGTGGATGTCTGTTGGCAAAGCTATAAGTGCTGCATTTTGGGATGGATGGGACCATTTAAAGGCCTGTGATTTTGTTCCTAGGAGTAGCATATCATAATAGTCATATGATTCACTAAAAGGTGTTCTCTATTTGCCTGAGCTCATTGGAGGAACACAGACCACTGGTCGCTTGATTAAAGAAGTAGGTATTATTTTATTTATTATTTTCCTGTCATAGCCATTTAGCCATCCAATAGCACTGAAGAAAATAAAAGGACCATGTATTGTAAATAACCTCCTCTAATACTGAAGGACAATACTTGTTGAGGAAATGTTGCCATTTTTCAAATAGCTTGGCATATTAGTACCATATTTGTTGTTAGGGATCTCATGAGATTTTCAGACCCACTCCTGCAAGATATCTGGCTCCGACAGCACTCTGGATCCAAATGCCTTACAAATTTAAATGTTTCAGTGAAGATCTAACTGTAGCCAGATGTGACATATCTCTTAATGTCTTCCTTCTCACTAAGGCCATTTAGTCTTTCATTCTCCCAAAGGTAACGAGCTGCTCCAGGATACACTGAGGATGAATCAGGGGCTTGTTTCTAGAAGAAGAGCAGATATCCTTGAATACCCTGGCAGATGAGATAACAGAAGTAGAATTAAGTAAACTTGAGGCCTTGCTCCATGAGAAGGAAGATCTCAAGTACCTCAGTATTGACAGAAAGAGGCTCAGTTTAATTTCAGAGCTAAATGGTAACACTATCGTATCTACCTCCTGTAGGACATTCCCTTCCTAGCACATTGAAACTGGCACTGGAGATGAGGGACTTGATCCTTGTACTTAGACTTGAAAAATTGATTGTTATCGGGTGAATGTATAAAACATAGGCATTTAATCCAAGCTGGCTGCAACTATCTTTTTTTATGGTTAGGTTAAACTCTTTTGCATTGTTGGTGGTGAAATGATTCACCGCTGTAAAATTTTGTAGGTGGTGGCTGTTCGGACAGGATGCATTGCAGGCGTTAGAAAGAGGGCAGGAAGAGCTGTTCTCTGCACAGGCCATCTGCAGGTCACAGAAGGTTACATTTTTAGTAAAGGACAAAAATTAAAGACCAGATTCTTCTACTTCCTTGCTCCATCAGTGGTAATGCTGCATACATGTATCTGGCCTTCCTTGCCCAAGTGATTGAGCAAAATCTTCTTTGATTATACTGAATTTGAAACGTAGGTTTTAACGCTGTAGATGCCAGATGTTTTCTTCTCTTATTCTTACTCTGAGGGAAGTGGGAATTCTTCATGTTGGGCATGTGCTGGATGGCATAAGTTGTGAAGATTTTTGCTCTGACAAAAATCTCCCACTTACTCAAGCAAACTAAGCCAAAAACTGAGAAAAGGGCTTCTGTCATCTGGTGGTCATGGGGCTGGCAGGAGCTGGAGAGTGTTGCAGTCTTAAGAAACGAGATTTCAGTGCAGTGTGTTTCCTTTCCAGGGGTGGAATGGTTCAGACCAGCGAGCAGTATGAATTTGTGCACCATGCACTGAGTCTGTATGAAAGCAGACTTTCTGCAGAAGCTGTCCAGTGAAGCCGAGGAGGGTAGAACCAAATGTCAGTCTCTTGAGGTAATTTGCTTCATTACCTACCAGCAGCTTCTTCAAGGAGTCTACTGCAGTGGGAGAGACGGCTTTGAGGCCAACTTCTGAAAGGATTGTGGACGGTTTGACAAAAGTACAGAGATTGCTGCACCCTTACTATATATGAATGTATTGTGAGCTTCCCAAAAATGATTTATAAAGAAGGTACTGTACTGAAATTACACATGGATTTTGTGTATGTATCTAAAGGTGGGTTTAATTCTGTAATGCTGATATCTGCCATATGGAATGTATGTATGTGCTACTGCTGCAGTCAGATGGACACTGGGACTTCTACAGAAGAAATGTTTAACAAGTGTATAAAAGCTTTGACGTTTGCAAACTGTCTTGTGAATGGACTGTCAAATGTACTGTAAAGTGCTATTACTGATTATGTGGTGAGCTTGTTTCTTGGCCACATAATATTCTTGCTGCTAAAATTGCAAGTGTTCAACTATGGATTAAAAAGAGATAATAAAAAAATTAAAATCTTGTTTTTGAAAATGCTCAAAAGCAGTAAATATTTTATATGGAAATATATGTTCTTCATACTATTAACTATTAAATGTGTATTTACTGTAGGTCTTACAGAGCAGTTGCAGAGCACAATGTCTGTTATTCAGTGTGTATGTATTTACCCTATACTGTTGATTGTCTTAAAACATGCTTCTGCTACAGACCAGAATCCAGTGTATTTGTAAATTGTGTAAGTCATTCTACTTTTAAAAGAAACTTTGTAGCATATATTAAATGGTAAGGATTTTAAATATTTGTCTGTCTTTTATTAATACAGAAATTTTTGCATATGTTGTTTATCTGCTCTATTTCTTTCAGTAAGAGATAGATGCCTTTAGTGATACAGACTCTTCCATGACAGGTTATACAAGAAAGAAAATGCTGCTATGACTCTTTCTTTTATTGTTCTGTAAAAGTTTGTTTTTAAGAGATATGCGAAGTTGGCATTATGGCTTACAGCACTGGGAGGTCTGTTTACAGGGTATAATGAGTTTTTAATGCAGTGATGTTGACTTTGCTTCATACTGCTAATAAATTACCCTTAATATAAAATATTAACTGAAGTCTCTGTTCTTGCCTAGAGTAGTTCATGCACACACACTCTTACACCCCCATAAACAGGCTCAGCCCAGCACAACTTGTTCAGCCTCCACCACGGCTTCAGACCACTTGGGAACCAATCCAGAAGACATGGGCAATCCCCAGCTGACATGCAGCAAGGTGCATCATCTGATGGGAAGGCAAACCCAGCATCACTTGATTCTTCAGGGGGAGTTTCTGTAAGACTTGGTACAGATGCCAGAGCTTTGCCTCCTCCTCTTCCCCTTCCTCCCCACCCTCCACTTAACTTCTAAAACTTGTGGAGCTAGAAATATATTGAGATTTTGCTTGATTGTGTATAGTTACAAAAAATATATGTTTTTCCCTGCATAATATAGAATATACTTAGTCAGCACCATCTGGATATCCTGTAGATTTTGTAATAGTTCACAGGCAACAAATTGCACAAAAGTATGATCCCCTTTCTTTTAGTCTAAAGAGATTCAATAAAATCTCTTTTAATTTCCTAGGTGTTTGAAAACTTCTCTTTCGCTTGTATTTTTCCAAAATAAACCAACTAGTAAACTGGAGAATCATATAAAAGGACAAAGTGCTGTAAAACCCCCCCAAAACAATTGAATAGAAGGAAGTGCTCGTCACTGACTTTTTCCCCCATGAAGGCACATTTCCTTCCTAGCCTTCGCTTCACTTATCTGAGGTGGGTTTTTTTAAGAGAAGCATGGGGAGTTGCTAGAGGGAAAATGGATTCTTTATTTCACGTCCTGGTATCTACCTGTCTTGCCTTGACATTCTCAGGTAAGTGTCTCTCCCCACTTCCCCTCTGCCGAATTCCTCTTTCTGCCACTGAGCAGAGCCCTCTGGCACAGCCGGTGACTTAGGAAAACCGAGTCACCTTTTCTCTGGGCTTTGTACCAGAGGAATGAGGGGCAGGGCCAACATAGCCCGTTCTGTTTAGATTCCTTTCCAAAGGAAAATAAACCTCTTCTTCTATGCTGGAGATACTTCTTTTTTTAAGAACATCTCCTGATAGACAATCCAGGAGCTGAGGTTTTCAGAAAAATGCTTCAGAGGGGAGATTCCTACCTTTTATTCATATTTTATGAAACTTCAGAGACAGGAACTTTCTGTAATGCTTAGTTAGAAAGGGTCTGTAAAAACCAGAGGGATGACAACATCAATTGAGGGTAATAAATACACATTTGGTTTAGCACTTTCTTACTAATGGGGCTGGAAATGTTTGAGTAACTGAGATTAAAAACAAAGAACAACCTAAACATGATATGGCAGGGAGGCTGCATTTGAAATAACCAGTTCTGTGTTCTGTAACAAGTATGTATTTTGCATTGGTAACTTTCTGAGGTTTTGATTAAAGCACTGTAATTTTCTTAATTTGAGTAGGTGGTGTTGATCTTTAAGTGTGGCGACACAGAGAGCTAATCTTATGTGAGTTGGAATGGTCACAAAGCTAACAGCTAGAGACATTGGAATAAATCCAGTAAAACAGATGTACTTCCTATCAGTAAAGAACCTCCATTCCTGTAACACAGGCACTGAGAGACACATTGATTTGTAAATATCCTTCTATATGTTTACACCAGAAGCATTATGAATTTTACTGAAACAACTTTTAGGCAGTAAATTACATTTTTAAAAGTCTGTGTTGTGAAATTGAAAGAGACTGAGAACTCATGTAGATCTCTGTATGCTTTCCAGCAGGGGAAATGAGGAACTGGTGTTTGAAGTTAATAGCTCTTGGATTTCTTTTATATCCAGTTTTATTTTTTCTTATTTTTTTATATAATGAAAGTCAAGATAACCCTGCCACAATAGCTTGGAGTTTTGCATTTTCATTATTTACATTACCCGCACATGCATCACATGGGTGTTGTGTTTGGAGGGGTTTTTTTAAATAGGTTCAACTTATGGGAAGTGTAATGAAAAGTTCAACACACAGAAAGTGGGAAGAGAGATTTATTTGCTGATGTATTTTAAATCATTGAGAATTTGCTTTTTGTCAAGTAAATTTGTAATCTATAATATTTTTCTGGAATTTGCCTTTTCCAGAAGGGTTTCTGATTATCCATGTCCAGAAGCAGCAGTGTCTTTCAGAAAAGAGAGGAGTCATTATGGAAAGATGCAATATGACCAGCTTGAACCAGAAGTGGCAGTGGATGGCAGATGACAGGCTCCTCCACGTGAAGTCTGCCCAGTGCCTGAGCATCTCTACGCTCTCTGCTCTGTCGTCTCGCAGCATCATCGTCGATTGTCCCCAGGCAGTCAGGTGGAATTGCCACGAGGATGGGCTCCTGAAGGTGGCCAACAGCTCTCTTTTCCTCACAAAACAAGGTCAGAAGGTGATGGCCAAGCGGAGTAAAAAATACCTTCATACATGGATGCAGCTAAAAGTCAGCGAGACTGGAAAACCTGTTTATGTAAATCTGTGCTCAAAGCAAGGTGAGTTATTCTTTCAAAAAAATATCTTGGGAGTTTTGGTAACAAAAATGTCTCTGTTAGCTAACTCAAATGTGAAAAATTATGATGTTTTATTCATAGAGAAGAATGTTTTTCACAGTTGAAAATTATTTTGTGAACTATTAAAGATCAGCTGAGTGCTGTCTTTCTCACACTGGTGAGAGTTTTTAGGCCACTATATATTTTCAAGATGCCTCTCCTTTTCCCAATCTTTGGATCAATGTGCGTATATGTAATCTCAGCTCACTATTATTGTGTCATTTCCTTTTTCCATTTCTAAACTGTGGGTACTGATTCCTAGTACTTTTAAAAAATGTGGATGCAAAGAAGTTCTCCTCTCCATTCATTTTATCATTCAAATCCAGATTCAGTCTATCAAGAGCAAGAAGACATCTGAAAATCAAACACAATTATTTCTCTGATTACCCTAAATGCATGATTAGAGCAGTCATGGCTTACACATCTACATGTTTATTCAGTGTGTGTAATTTTGCTCTTAGATGCCATATACATGAGAACACTCAAAATCCTGAGAATAATGAACTGGATCAAAAGTGTTAGAAATTCTTGGAATAAATAGTACCTTGAAATGCAAAGGTCCACATATCTACAGAAAGATAGCAGAGTATCTGTGTAGTTGTGGGTTTCTTGTTTTTACAGGGTTAAAAAAAATTTATGACCCAAAACTGTTGCATATGGCCAAGTTTTCAGAATGTTTAGATCTAATCCTCATTCTTTCTAAACTCCTAGTTATTTTAAGGCAGGCTACCATTTTTTTCAGCAAATTTGCACTTGCAGAACTCTACTTGTAGGATGAGGACTACTCACCTCAGTGGAAGTATGAAAGGATAGCTTGCAGAATCAAGGAATGGAAAAGTGGCCATGATGCCATCCCAGTCCTTCCATATATGTTAGAGATTAAAGAGGCAAAATAATTTTAAATCCTGTGGGGTGCATATGGCTTGCATATTCAAAGACACTATGAACAGTTCAGATGAGGTACATAGGTAGTGTTATTTCCTTTAGATCGCTGGATAGAGTGTGGCCTACCAAAGTTAAAGAAACCTTACACACTTTTCTTAATCATCCTCAGAGAAGAAGCAATTTAAGACCAATAAGCACTAAGACAATTGTCATGGGATTATAGCACCTTCTCATCTATTTATTGTGCTCAGTTCTTACATGAATTTACCTTGATTTTCCTGAAATTCTCTCTATATACAGGCCTGTAAATCCTTTCTAAGAGTGTTGCTTATTTTTGACAGCTCTGGGAAGCTCTGATGAAAAATCAACAAAACATTATAATCTTCAATACCTGAATAAGAACTGTAGGAATATAAGAAGCTTATAAAGTGGAAGTAGTGCAAAGAGATTAATTTTTCAAATAGTAGTAAGTACAATGAGAATAATATCTAATGCCCCCAATTCTGGTCGTGGCATCCATATACATGTCAAAATTTTCAATACTGAATGTGTAAAATTAGTCTTCCAAGAATACTTATCTGCTTTCAGTACAAGCAGAAGGGGATCAGCCTAAAATAATATATTTGGTCTATTTTTAGCTAAGGTAGTGAAAAATTGAGCAAAATCTTTGGAGCTGAAATGGCTGTTTTTCTACTCCTGACTAAGACCATATTTTGCTATCATTAACCCTCTGTTTTCACAGTACTCATAAAAATAGTTATATTTTGGCATAGGACTAATTCACTAAATTGCATCCCAAACATCAGCCCAGATAGAGTACAACTACAAACCAAATAACTGCAACTACCTTTTATTTTGAACCTTACTCAAATATCAAACATAATTTTTCTGAGCCTGGGGAAAGTCTGAACCTGGATTTGGATTTCAAATCAGCCATCTGAGATGTGTTTGGATTTACATGTTTTGTAACAGTCCTGACCTAAATGACTGTGGAAACCAGGATCAAATTGGGAATATAACCCATCTCTGCTCACTCAGAGGTAAATCCAAATCTAGCAGCAAACAGTCCTTCTCACACAAACTCATGTTTGAATCTGGCCTCCAGCTGAAACAGCTAACATGAAGAATAGTCATAAGGTATCAGTATCCCTTGAGAAAGTGAGACTTTGTTTCCCACCAAATTCTTGAGGACATTCTGGGCAGAGGAGAAAAATCTCCGTAATGCTAAAGCCTTCTTTTCACCAGCCCACTGTTGGGTTCAGAGCTTCTCTAAGCTCAGAAACTAGGAGAAAGAACAGGAATGGAATCAGGCAAGAGGAAAAGATGGAGCAGGTGAAGAGGCAGAAGGCAGGACAACTGAAAAGAACAGAGACTGTTGCATGTAAATAATACTTGTGGAACAAATGTCCGCCATTAATGCTGACACACTAACACTGATGTCACTCCTGAGCTGCGCAAGCAATTCTTACAAGCTTCTTTTGTTCTGGGTAGGTTAATTCCAATAAAATATCCAATTAAGAACAGATGCAATGCTATGTGGCACCTTGAATATTACCAGCAAACCTCAAAACCACTGTTGACCAAAAATTATTCACTAAGTAGAGAATTACTTCAAATGAGGAGACACAAGGCCAAGGTGTATGCTGCAGTTATGCACTGAGACAGTCACATGGCTGTAGAGCAGTCTGGATGCAGAAGGTGACATGAACTTTTTGTAATATGATGCTCTTCATAGCATTTCTCTTCTATCATATCATATGTGGTAGGGACAACCCTAAACCTGTGGATATTGAGGCATTCAAAAGGAGTGCTGATTTTGTGGTGGATTTACTTACAGTTGCCAAGCACTGAAGAACCATAATGGGATCTACAAAGATATAAAACATATTGTACAAGGAATTCAAATAGCAACTAGAACATCTTTCTATCTCTTTTTTGTTTTCAGCCTGAAATAGACAAAATACCACATACCAGGTATGAATGGAAGTCTTATGTGCCATCTGACGTTCATGCTGTTCCTTCCTCCTTTTCTACCCTTGCTTCTTGTCCAGGGTCATTTCTTTCACATGAGCTTCTCTCTTCCCCTTATCCCCTTTTCAGTTTAGCTGCTTCATAATCAGAACTTCTGCTAATTAAGTTCACATCCCACTGCTGATGCTTCAGTGCCTGAAAAAGAGCACAGAAGAGACCAGAGCAGTGCACACTCCAAGCATGCTCTAAACCTCTGGAGCAGCAGTAGCAACTGCAGAACATGGGAAGGGAAGACTCATGCATCTTCTTGGGACTCTTGGGGAGGTGGAAAAGCACCAAAGAAAGGTGGCAGAAGCACAGAAAAGGCAGCAACTCTTACCTATTTTTGAAATCATGTAAATTAAATGGCTTTAGGCTTTAAGCTTTCCACACCTTTAGTGTGTGTAGGTACTGCAATAATCCATCCATAAGTTCACTACCAGTTGTAATTTTTTTGTGTAACTTTTACAAATATCTTCAGGATAAATTAGAACAGTGATAAACAATATTTTCATTCCACCTTTAAGTTGACCCAAAACATTTTTCCTAAAATACCTTCACTGAAATTAATTTTAATCTCTCCAAGCTATTTTTATAGGATTTTGTAAGTATGAGAGTTTGCTAACATCTATGTGAACCTATGAAATATCAAAAATAACTTGAAACTTCTCTCTTTGGTCAAAGAAATACGTGGCTGACCACTTTTGCTGACCTCCACCTGGACAAAGAAAGGTGTCAATGTCAGATCCTTGGACATAATTACAAGACCTTGTACACAATCCAATAGCATACTGATAGAAGCTCAAAGATAAATGTGGGTTTAGATTTTCTAAAGAGAAAGGGAAAAATCTGCAGTGGAGCCTAAATCTTTGAGTTTTGTAAATTTTCAAATTCTCAATGAGCCACAGCACAAAGAATATAGAACAAAACGAGCTCAGCTACTTTCATAGGGGAAAAAATGGAACAATAGGCACAGCTTCTCGGCGCAATCAGGCAAGTCCTGCTTTATGATTTCATCTTCTGCTCATACTAGCAAAGACTCCAATTCCAAACATCTATACTGGTATTTTTCATTATTACATTCTCTCCCTTTGTTTTGTGTGGACCTTCATGTAGAAGCTGGAGTGGGTTTGAGCTTCTAGGTGTCTAAATGTGGGTGTCTGAAGGAAGGGATTATTTCACTTATCTCAACAAGGTGCTTTTTGTCATTTGAGGTGTTCCACAATGTTCCACCTGATCTCTGGCTGCCAGGCCAGAAAGACAAAAGTCTCCCATGAGTGTTATGAGAGCCCTGGGCAGATGCCTCAGATGCCCTAAGGCAATTCAGATTCCACTAGGTTTAGGCAACTCAACCAAGACTAGGTGTCTACATAATTCCTGAGTACCTGAGCTCTCTTCAGTAGAGGTGTAATCCATGGAGTTAATGGAGTCTAGATGCCCTTCCAGTGACCAAAATCTCACTTCAGAATGAGCTGGAATTATCCATAGTGTCAGAAATAGGCCTGGTACAGCAATGGTGTTATCATCATGGTTACATGGATGTTCTGCTATCACTGATGCTGAAAGAACCTTTCAGTGGCTACCTCAGCATTTCAAAAACAAGCAAGTAAAAGAGCAGCTCAGGATTAGACTGGAGTTTGGAGACATTTGACCTCTCTGACATAAGATACAAATGAGATACTAACTTCTACAACATTCAAATAAAGAAGGTAAAAAGCAGCACAGATTTTGCAAGTTTTAAAAGTCACATTGAATGGGAAAGAAAGGACATTTAGTGGATTTTGTTCTTCTGCCATACTCCTACATACAATAGAAATCTGAATTATGGGGTGTTTTTTTATTTAAAAGTAGTTAGCTAAAAAGATAATTAATTTTGTCCTGCACATAAAGAGATCTTAAAGCAACCCCTTCTTATTTCAAGTCTTGCAGTGAGTTGGATGCAGTCTTATAGAGTATTTTGTATCATATACACTAAATATCTGATTCAATTATGTTTCACTAGCAGTTTAGCCTTAGTTTTCTGAAACTGTGCTCTAATAGAGTAGGCAGATCAGTACAATGTGAGCTGTTTCAGAAAGCTGCACTGTGCCAGCTCAGCTAAGGCTGAAAGTACCACTGTAGTGTTCTCAGTTCATAACAACTAACCATCACTTTTGCTATTCATACATGCAAACGTATGGAAGTCCGTTCCTTGTAAGCAGCCTGCTGCTGTGTGGATGGATGTGGTTTGCAGTACACCCTGTGGATGAAATAGTCAGAACATCATCATTTCTCCTAGGTGTGCTACTGATTATTAAAATATTATGTTCACACACTGTATATCATGCAGCCACTAGCGACCAACATCAGTGTCAGTGTTGCTGTTCTGTTCCCAAGATGAGTTATAGAACTGATTTCCAAAGAGGCTCCTAGAATAATGCTAAACACATCTGAAAAATACCACTGTTGAGATTTCTGTGTACTTCACTAATGTCCTGAGAGTAGGTGAGTTTTCTCTGGTTATAAAATTTGGAACTCAGGTGTAGAAATCTGCTACATGGGCCTTATTCTACACAGTTTTCTTTTTTAAGTGTCAGCTACTGAAGAAGGGCTATGAGGGTCCTTATGCTAGGATCACAGTAGTGGTTTTACTTAGAATATAAACATGAATTCTGAGTTTCTGAAAGTGGGTAACAGATATGAACCCATTATTCTGTCCACTGTAGAATATATGGAAAATACTGGTACATATATCTGAAGTTCCAGTATGGCATAGTGCTATAAAAAATTCACTTCTATCCGTAGGTGACAGACTGTAACCAGTATTTTCTGGGAAAGATCCTTTATCTGGAAACCCAGAATAGCTTAACAAGAAAGGTTGGGTCATGAAGTGACCAAATGCTTGTTCATGGAACCTCTATGGGATGGTGGAACTTTTCTGAGGACCAAGTGTTTTGCTTCCAGGACAGTCAAGCTCTCCCCTCAGCTCTTGCACCAAGAATGCCAGTTATTCCCTGGCTGCTGAGTCCCATAAACATCACTGCTTCCTTTTCATGGAGGAGCAGCTGCAAATGTCTTCCTGCTGGAATCACTGCTTTTTGTCTGTAAATTAAGATTTTATTTTAGTGTGTTTTCATGTTGGGTGTGTAAATATATATTTAGGAATCCAACTGTGTGGCCTTTTTTCCTAAGCGATTGCTGACTGCAGATATACCCTTTTTGTGTTATCAGTAAGTTCTACTTCCGGCTGAACTCAGAGATAGGTGAGAGGCATAGAGTTCTCTCCTAGTCCTCGAGGCTAGGATTTCTAGCTGCCTAGCATTGAGTTTCAGAGACTCACAACTAATAGGAGATCTCCAGGAACTATGACTGACACAGAATCTAGACTGTCTGGACTTGTGTCAGCTAATGGGTTTGTTGCAGCAGCTGATGACAGCTTGAGCCCAAGGTTCCTGTCCTTCTGGTGGGAACCATGAAGTTTTGTGACATGGGACCACAGCAGACCCTGCACCTCAGGCTCTCTAGAGGGGGTTCTGCAGAGGCAGTAGCATGAAGATGATTGTGCAGAGTTGGACGAGATCTGAGGTTTCCATTAAATCCTTTGCACAAGTGTAAGAAAGAATTAGATCTGTAGTGTTTTCACTGCCTTGATTTGGAAAAATATTTGATCAACATTTTTTGTAATTTAATGGAGATTTGGATTTTTTTTTTCATTTTTTCATTTCCAGAGAAGCACAGTTAGATAAAAATCTACTCTGGATACCAAACCTTTCCAGTAAACCACTACTTTTAAAAAAGTTCCAGAACCATGCACCAAGTGAACACACTGTTCTGTCAAGCACAGCAAACACTTGCATGGAAATGTCTCCTACTAGGGCTTAAAATCTCACTTTTCAGAGCAAATCAGAGTGCTGCAAATTTCTTTACATATACATGTTAACATATATATTTACACATATACCAAAAACACCTGATAATGTTCATTTTATGGAAACTCACCCACTGCTCCTTTGGGTAAGAGGTAATCACAGATTGCCTGGCTAAGACATCATAACTGCACACCAAGTAATTGCATTTGAAAGCTTCTGCTGCAATTTAACCCAGTCACTACTTTGTTTTTAAAGGATTTGTGAGCTAAAATTGTTATAGATGGCAACCAGCCCAGTGGCTCAGTAGCAAAACAAGGTTCTGTCGTGCTGTAGACCCCAGTTCAAGGACAGACAAAGTGTCTTGGGCATCGAGCCAATACACACTAGCTGTGTTACAGCAATGGCAGGGCAGCTTTTTGTGAGAAGGGGCCAGTGAGTAATTCCAATAGTTTAGCTGAAATGTGATGCTACCAGATGTAGAGGCCACCATAGCTTGAACCCTGCCCTCACTGCCACAAAGAAAGGATATTAAATACATATCAATGGGGAGGAAGAGCCTGGAAAATGTGGAGGAAAAATGTGTAGTAAAATCTTTCCTGAGCTCTAATTGCAACTTTGGGCTTTCTCTGAAGAATACGTGACTAAAAAAGCGAATCCACTGTCATATTTAAAGGTACTTCAGTTAAATTATAGATCATTAGCTGAGCCTTGGGAAGGCAGCAGTCAGGAACTAGCATGGGGTGTGCATAGGACTGATTTTAGAAAGCAAGAGAAATATCCATGTGAGCACAAGGAACTTACCTTAAACATATATGTTGATTAAAAAAAAATTGAAAAAATCATCTTGAAAAATTCTATTGAACAAAGCCATGTTTTAAACTTACACCAACAAAGGCAGATGAGAATCCAGCCCATGCAATTAGAAAGGAGGGGAGAGGGTTGACAATATAAAGCTGAAACTGTGTGTCATTTTGATAGATGCAAGCAAGTGGAAAAGTTGCAAATTAAAAATACTGTGCCCTTAATGACAAAGTACAACCTTTCTCTTCACTCCAGAATCGCTGACAGACTACATTTAAAATGAATCATACGAGTGTTCAGACATTGGTTTTTTTCTGATTATGTTTTGCAGGCTTTGGTATTGATGCAAAAAGACATTTGCACTGAAAAAAAAAATTATAGAACTGACAGGTGCACTTAAACTACTTGGAAGTTGTATCAGCCACATTTATTGAATCTAATGAATTGTTTATTAAAATGTAGAGCTGATTTTAGTCATTTTCCTTTGTTTGTCTTAGATCTCCAAGATGTAGACACTTCTGTGTGGAGTACTAGAACTACATCCCCCTCTTCAAATGCTGTTACTTCTAGGCCTGAAAATGTTTTGAAGAGTAGCACAGAGATGTTCATCAGAAATGTGACTGAACACTTCAGTAAAAATCCCCTTGAAAACCTCTACTTTGACTTGAAATCTACAGCAACAGAGGAAGCCTGGATTCCAACAACCACTCTTCAGTACTCTAGCACTACAGAAGAGGTAAGACAGAAGAATTACTGATTTTTATTAAGCCTGCTCCACTCTGTGGAGCCTGATAGCTATTACAAGAGGATGTTTTGTGGGCTTAAAAAAACAACAAACCAAAACCTGAAAAAAACTAGCTACAGGACTAAGCTTTGTTCTTTTTTTGGTGGGATGCTTTGTTTTGATGTTCCTGCTGACAGTGTCCTTTGCTAGAAACATAGCTGCAGAAAAATTCTGCCTCTTATGTACAGCCCAATCCTGGTGCACATGTTGCATTGGGAAAAGTTCAAGGAAAATTACCAGGATATGTGAGAAGCAATGGAAAGCTCCTGGATGTGGCAGGACCCACAGGAGCCTGGGTATCTGCTCTCAGTGACTTGGGCTCTGCTATTATTTGTTGCATGATGTGAGGGTCTAGCTCTAATTACATGCTAAGAATTACAGTATGCAATGACCTTATCTACAGATATTTATATACATTGTTTACAGATCAAAGCAAGAGAAATCCAAATGCTTTAACTGGCCTCCAAAGGAACCCTGGCCTTGGCCATGGTCAGCTTATCTACTGGTGATAGGCAGAGTGGAAACACAGACACTTCTTGGTCTCTGCTCTGTCCAACCACAAACCACCCTGGCAGAGAAGGTGAATGGGGCTGCCAGCCCCAGCTGTAGAAGGAGCACATGGCAGGCCATTTGCTCCAAATCAATTTCCAGTCTTCCTTTTCTGCAAGACTCAGTTCAGTAATCTTAGAGCAAATCTGGAATCACCACTGGCAAAATGTATACAGGCAGTTAGAATTAAAGCATGAAGGACGTTATTGGTCACTGTGTTACTATGATCATATAGTGGTTTAGAACTGAAAACCTCTAAATTCCCTGTGGCTTATCTTCCAGGAGACCACACTATACTCAGTGTATTGGGGCAGACAAACATGTTTCAATTACTACTGTGTGTTGAAGCGGATAAGACTAAGAAATGTGTTTTATGTTTGGGAAGGCTGTGGACAGAGTGTTAAGATCCATAAAATTGATGGTTTACGGACCCCAACACCACTGTTCTGATGCTGATGAGGGGAAGGGACTGAGCCACTGCATCCCATTTCACAACTGATGCAGTTCTTTTTAAATATGATCTCTCTGGTTCAGTCCATGTAGGCTGAGCTTATTTCCCCATGCCCTCTGTTCATTCACATACATCCTGCACAGAATCCTTGTTCCTTCCAAATTGAAATGTCCTATAAAATCAGGTACTACCCAAACTGCCTCTAGCACTACTACTACATAATCTTGTCAAAGCAAAGGAAATGGCACCACTTTAACAGAAACTACTGCCTCTTGTGTGTCTACTCCACTTTACCTCCTGAATCACATAATTTGCATTTAGCAAGCTGCATAGGTCAAAACTTTCAAACCAGAATTCTGGTTCATATCTGGACAGATAAGCTGTCTAAGTGTATCTGTGAAAAAAAAAAATCAGTAATAGCTTTCTCTTGTAGCCTCCAACTGGCTCTGACATTTGAATCTAGATATACTAATTTAGACAGACAAACTTAAAATTTTTGGCCTCCATCTCTGTTTCCCAGCCTTTAGAATGGAATTTAAAACGTTTTTTGTCAAACTTCTGGGATGTTTAAAGGATTAACTGGATTTAACACAATACTTTGAAAACACATAGACTAAGTGCTGAGTATTGTTTTGAGGAAGACAATACCTTCTATAAACTATGTTTGCCTAGGCTTGGGTGTCTTTTGCAGAGGTAAAGCCATGTTGTTATTTGGCTGTGCACATACCCATTTTGGGGGGACAATAGTAACATTTCAATTGAACAAAATGTTTAGTTTAGAGCTGCCTTGGATTTCAAGTAAAACTGCAGCTTGCACTTTGAATCCATGACAAAAGCTATGCAAAGCCCATTTCCTCTTGATTAGAGAGACAGAGAGGTTGGTGTTAAAAAAAAAAAAAAGTCAGGAAACCTTGGGAAAGTGTCTGAAAGGGACTTTGGAGCCTGCTATTAGAGACATGTCCGGCAACTCCCAAAACTCACTTCCAGTTCTTTTTTCAGTTTAATTAGTTTCTTGGCTTGCCACACAGGTCAGTAAGTGTTAAAGGCTGTGTGACTGCTGATTTACTAAAAGCCCATTTATTAAATACCAGTCTGGAAATAATTACTTGCATTATGTTGGCTCCTCTATAAAATATATTGCTACCAGTGAATGATGGACCCCTCATGTTTTATTCCAGTGCTGGCATAGGTATCTGTGGTTCCTCCACAAACTGTCTTATGCTAGGTAGAAGAGACAAACAGGTATTTATTTACAAAAGTCTTTAAGTTTTACTTGCAGTAGATTCCACTTTTTCTCCTGAATTTTATGTTTGCAGTATTGATTATGCTTCTTTTTCCTTTTACTTGTTGCATCTACTTAAACAACTTACATCTAAAAACCCAAATTATGTCTTCCCTGCAAGCTCAGGTTTTCAAAGATCCTTAGAATAATGTGACCTGCTTTTCAAGAAAAGGCAGGTAACCCTGAATGTTTTAATTTTCAGAGAGGGTTTTGAAGTAATCCTAATATCCCAATAAGCCTTCAGATTTGCACTTCTTCAGTGCTGGAAAAGTGTTGGTGTGGTTTATGCTGTTAAGCCCAAAAAGCACAATCACCTAAAGAAGAAATCATACTGTAAAAGTCTCACCTTAAATCATTACAAGACATCTATGTCATTTTAGTCCCAGTTTAGGTCTAGGAAACACACCTTGTGTTTCCCATCAACAATATGATTATCCCTGTGATAGCTTTTTGGGTTTTGGTTCCTCCTTCTGTCTGAAGTATGTAAAACATCTCTTCCAAGGGAGATCTTCTGTGATGGGCTTGAGAATGGCATAATAACCGACACAGATTTATATTGTCACTTAAGGCAAAGATCATAAAGTGATTAACTATCTTCAGCTTTGCAAAGTACAGCACAACACTTCCAGCACCATGTCCCTAGGACCAGGCACGGAACTTCACTGGGACAGATTAAGTTTTATGTAGGTGCAGATAACACCCTTGAGTGCTCAGACATTTGATTTCAGAACAGAAGAAGGAGAGCTAAGGTTTTTCAGGTATTTGTATCTTGTTTGACAGGCTAGTGCCAGAAAAATCCTAGAGCAGCAGCTTCTCTAAAAAGCAGATTAATGTTTGTAAATCTAGAACCTTTTTCTTCCTTAAAAAGGGCAAAAGTGATACAGAGATGGTGTTGAAGTTGCTTGAAGTAATGCTTTTAAAAGTTAAAATCCCACATACATAATGCAGGACAGAAAGATGCAGAAAAATGCCATTCTCGTTGAAGAAAGTAAAATGTCCATTTCCTTCTCTTTTGTGCACCCCCAAAATCACTCCATGGCTGCTATTGTGTATTTGAAAATCTCAAGGTGCAAAATGGTTCTGGCTACACTTCTCTGTCCCCACATACACACTTACATATAAGTTTTCAGAGGCTGAAATTTAAACAAGAAGGAAAAGGGTATGGATGACAGAAATTGAAAGTTTTCATTTTGACAGTAGCCAACTCGAATTTGCAAGCAGCTTTATTGGTGCAGTCTGGAAACAGGGAGACTTTCTTGCTTTCCATGGTGTGTGTAATTTTAGCTTAGGAGTTTTTCAGGGGATGTGGGAAAGAATTGTTTAGAGGACACAAGTCAAAACAGAAAACGGGGATGACTTGGCTGCTTACAGACAGACCCTGCTGCTGCAGGCAGGAGCTCAGAGCTGGGCTCTGCTGGACTCTTCTGGATGCAAGGTCTCTGGTTGCAGTGCCACATGGCCAGGGAGAGAATGGAGACCTTGGTGGTCCATGGTTAACCCTTAAAAACATCAGTTTGGGATGCAGGAGCTGGAGTGGTGGGTTACTGATAGCTGAGGCCAAGAGGAGGGTGGGCCAGGAGGTGGGATGGCTGTCAAAGGTGGCAGGTGTGAGGAAAGCGGGCTTGCGAGATGAGGTGGCCATGGAATGAAACAAGCGTGAGGCCAGGCGTGCAAGAGGAGTGGCAGGCAGGAGGAGAAGGAGCCACAGGAGGCAAGACAGCCGTGAGGTAAGGCCGGCAAGAGGCAAGGTGGGAATGAGGCGCGACCAGTATGAGACAAGGCAGCTGCGAGGTGGGGTAGAGGCAAGAAGACATTGTGAGGCGATCAACCACTAGACAAGGCAAGGCAGTGATACAGTGAGGCGCAGCCAGCGGGAGACAAGAGCTACCCCACAACAGCGGCACCGGGGGAACGCTTGGGAAGACAAGACACAGGGGAAAACCGACGTGAGGAGGAAGCAGCGAGGAAGGAAGGGAGCTGGGGTGGGAGAGGAGCTGGGAGGAAGGTGGGATCCTTAAGGAGAGAGGGGCGGCACCCCGGGGCCAGTGGCCTGCCCGGTGGGCGGCAGGGCCCGAGTCGCCGAGCTTCGCCCCCCGCAGCGAGACGCGAGGAAATCGCCTCTTGATTGCGGAAGTCGGCGGGAAGGGCTCCGGGAGAGTCAGCCCGGGTCAGAATGGCAGCGTGGGAAGCGGCGGCCGCCTCCCCCGCCTCCTCCGCTCCTCCTCAGCCGCGGGCGGGCAGCCCCCCCAGCCCAGGCCGGTGTCAGGGAGGCGGCTCGGCGGCCGGGGCAGCCCCGAGCGCATGCAGCAGGCGGGCGGCCCGGCACAGGGCTCGGAGCCCGGCGGGGAGCGGG
>VXBI01001672.1:470136-547008 GCA_013397375.1 Toxostoma redivivum
GGGTCTCTCAGTGCTCTCGCCGCTCTCCGCAGGCCGCACCGGGGCAGGCGGCGGGATGCAGCGCCAACCTGACGGAGCGGAGCGTCGCCGGGCAGAGCGTTCGGCTGCGCTGGGGCGCCGCGGGCCGCGCCTGCAACTTCAGCCTGAGCGGGCACTCCGAGGACGGGGAGGCGGCCGGCTGCCAGCCCAGCCCCGAGGGCAACGGCACCTACGGCTGCACCCTGCGGAACCTGGAGGCCGGGACCTGGTACCACCTGCGCATCGAGCCGCTGGCCGGCGGCGAGGCTCTCAACATCTCCCTGCAGACAGGTACGGGCGCCGGCACGGCAGGGGGGGGGGGGGGGNNNACGGGCGCCGGCACGGCAGGTGCGCGGGGAGGGACGCCGGGCTTTTCCTTTCCCTCCCCTTGCTTCGGCCGGCTCCAACAGGCGGAGGAGAGCGATGCATTTACAGCTACTGCAAGCGGGCAGTGTTTGCTGAACTTAGCTGCTGCCCTGTGCTTGAGTTCGCTTTAGCTCACTACTTAATTACTACTAAGTAACTACTGCCGACAGTTGACCCAGCAGGCTTGAAGGAAGAGAGTGCTGTGAGGATATTAAGTTATAATTTTTTTTTTATTTTTTTTTTTTTAGTATCCCATAACATTCTTTGTGCTCCTGCAAACATATTGTTGTCATATTCCTCAACCGGCAGTTTATTTACCGTGTTTAAAATACAATCTATTGAAGGCAGGTAAGCCTTCTTTAAGGATAACTTACTGTTTCAGTCCTTTTCCATACTTTTATTCTGTCTAACCAGAGTCTAAAAGTCAGAAAGTAAGGCTGAATCTTCCTTCTTATATGTTTTCCTTGATATCACCAGTGAGGTGTTATGATATACAGTTGTATACAGAGCACTTACACATCCATATCTAGTTACAGAAATGGTCCAGCAGCCTGACAGAGGGCTGCCAAGGAAAGCACCCTTTCTGCATTCGTGTTTGTCTGGGCATGTGAACAATTCAGCTGTGAAGCAATGGACAACACTGAATGACAACAGCTGCAGTGGCACACCTGGCCTCTTTCTACCTGTATTTGTGCTTTTTTGAAGATGATAAAATATAATACAGTTCAATCTCTTAAAAGTAGTAGTTCAAGACCCAAAACAGAGATGTCTTAAATAAAGTCCATCATTAAATGCCTCTCTGACTTGCTCCTAAGGTGTTAGTTTTAGAGAGGTAATTCATATTAGTATTGAAGATTCTAGCAGCCAAATACTTCACCATTACCTGTTCAGAGGTGTCGCTTTCTGTCAGAAAAGCATTCACATTTCCTGCATTAACCATACAAATGCAATAAATACTCTCCACTAATCTGTTGTGATAACTCAAGTTTAAAAAAAATCCATTGGCAAGTCTGCTGGTGTCATAGCTATACACTAAGTACAAGTCATGTCAATTGGTAAAAATGAGTAATAGTTTCTATGCAGACAGTGATTTAAATTTGTTGTGTATCATGCTGATTACTTTTAATATTGATATTGATGACTTGTAATGTGAAAATTGAAAGAATAGATCAGCCATTATCAGAGAGACAGGTATAAATTACCATCATTTCTATATAGTAAAGTTCTATTATTGAACACTAACGTAGAAGTAGAGAAGATACCGCTTTAGAGCACGTTTTGATGAATGCATAACCATTAAAACAGGAGCTTGTACATGCCATTTATGATTTTTTTATCACTAAATAGATTTTTTCAAGGCTGTAAGATGAAAGTGTTTGGAAGAGCTGATTATTAGAGTCATGTTATTTAGCTGACATCAAAGTGAAAAGTCTGATTAAATTTTAAGTTGAAATACTTAAGATTGGTATAGCATATTTGAAGTGAGATTTACATTTGGATTTTGGATAGCAGAGGTCAGTCAAAAATATGAAAAAAGGATAGAGGAGCCATGAATGTTTCCTGCAGAGAGCTACTCAGATTGCTCTGTGGTTCCTTGCTTTCCTTGAGTTGAATTGCTTGATGGTGTGCAAAATACACAATTAGCCCAAAGTTTGTCCTTTGTTTTTTTTCTAAAGAATTTTTCCAAATTATGCCTGTGAACAACCCATGTTGTATTGTGCATACTAAACTTTTCAATGCAGAACAAGGAAGGATTATTCCTCTTATGTTTCCACCAGGGGCAGCATTTTAAACCAGTTTCTTGGAAGCTGTTTTTCACCTGTTCCTTTGTGACTTGTAGTTTTAGTTTACTACCTACTGAGCCTGAGTGTCTATAGGCATGCGTTCCTGGAAATTGTCTTTTGAATATGGAAGTATAAGCAGTCTTTCCAGCCATATTGTAAACAAAATTTCCATCAATTTCAATGGCAGTGGAACTGAGCCATCGTGGGCCATCTAAAACCATGATGTCTGACCTTGGTACTCAGTGAGAATCCCTTCTTGAGCTTTTTTTCTGAAGAAGATGGGATAAATTGTCCATTGAAGGTGCTTTCTCTACTGACTGTCAAAGGAGGCTAGGTTAGACTAGGAAGCTGAAGTATAGTTGGTTGAAGTGAAAGGAATCCCATCTCATATGTTTTATTTTTGCAAAACAATGTTTGAACATCTGTATCATCTTGACACCATAAATACACATGAGAAAGTGTGAAAAAATTGTTTGTTTATATACCTAGTTAAGAAACTAGCTTTTTGCTCATATTCAATCCTGTAAAAATTTTTGTGTGCCAGTTCTGAGTTAAGTTTTCATCAAGTTTCTTTTACAAAGTACCTGAGTAGCTAAGCACATAAAATCCAAAACATTTGGTTAAATTTTGAGTATGATCTTTTCTGATAAGGGATTTACGGTGAAAGAATAGAATAATGCATGCCACAGTTGCAGTGGTAATGTGAAAGCTTGGAGGACCAGATTGGGCTTTTGAGTATATAATGTCACATTAAAATTATAGTCTACGTTGTTTGCAAGTTTGATATTCCAATAGAATAATTATGCAGCTTGCCAAGATTCCATAAACTCTCAAGTAACACCAAATTCACCCTTGAGAATCTTTTTGTAGAGAAACAGCTTCTATTTCACTTGTGGATACATAGATCTGAAGTCTAATAATGTGTGAAATAGTGGAACAAGAATCTACACTAGTCCTCTAAAGTGACTGTCTTTACTCAAGAAGTTTTAATCTGTGGGTTGTCAATTTAAAACAGCAAGTATTTAAGCCTGTAGAGCAGAACCAAAATGGATCATCCAAATGATGGAAAATACAGTCACATATTCACTTCATAAGCCATGTATGCATGGACATGGAAACACACACAGTGGGGACATTTGTGCTATTTTGGTAGAATAGGAAAGAAAGAAAAAGCTGATAACACCATTTATCAGCTCTGAGCTACAGATAAATTTTCCACTGCAAAACTGAAATTACAGATGTTAGTAGGCACAAGTCTGCATATTTTCTTCATATTAATATTTACAATTTGTTGGGGTTTTTCTAAGATACACACACACACACGTATATCTATACATTAAACCATACAAGTAGTCAGCATGTTGCTGACATTGTAAAGCTGGGATATGCACCTTTCAGTCCTTTCATGTTATATTCTTTGTTTTTTCAGTAAAGCTATTTCTGTGATTAAGAACTGATGTATGGCAAATGGTAGGATTTTGCCATTCCTGATTTCAAGTAAGATACATTTTAAATTCTCAAATCTCCAAATATCTGTGCACCAGTATAACTATATTTCAATTAATGACTAGGTCTAGATAAAAAGAGTAGTATATGGATAGATTCTAAATTACAGTTATATTTATAAATTTCACTGTGAATTGAAATTCAGATTTGAGATTCTGGTCTAGAGAGTCATGAAAAACAATTTGGCAATTACTCCACTTTCAACTATGTCTTCTAAAATAGACTTATAATGGCCATTTTCAAAATGATTGTCTACAAAAATATTACACTGCTATATTATGTTACTGCCTAATCCAATCCTCCTGTACTGAGACAACTAACAGGTAAATAAATTTTTGTTAGAAAATCCATTAAATATTTGAATGAAAAGAAGATATGATTTTTATCTTTTAAGACACAGACTGTTAGAGTGTTTTTTCATTGTAATATCTAACTCTCTAAATGCCAGAAGCATACCCTGGCCATGTGTTCACTCCTGTAAATTTCAAATTATTTGGGACAAATTTGATTTATTAGCCATCTGTAGGAACAACATATGACATGGTTCTAACTATAGACTGTATAATCCTATCGTCTGTAATCATGTAATGGTTATAATCATCATTTCAGAGTACAAGGAGAAAATAAATAACTGTGTTTTAAAGATTCTCTAAGTTGCATATCATCCCAAGGAAATGGATATTTGTGCTTAGTAAAGACAATGAAATCAACCCTCTTTACTTATAATCTTAGGAAAGTCCTTATGAAGTAGGTTACTGTTTTATGAAGAGGGAAAGCTAGGGAAAAAAATGGATAATATGGTAGGAAGATGACTGAGACTGGCAGGAATTCTCTGTTACTGACTCCTGAGCTCATACCTCCCAGTTGCTGGTTTTTTTCTCCTGCATAAGTCAGGTGTGTTTCTGTGCTTACAGGCTGTATCTGGTAGTCATGTCACTGGAGTTTGACATAGCCATATCTGTAAATTGGATCTGCAGCAGCTGTGTACACAAAGCATATCCTCTTCCCCAAAAGTGAAAATGGAGTTGCAATATAATTCTATAATTCAAAGACCTTTAAGTCTTCCGAAAGATGCCTTTGTAGACCAGGGGACGTTAATTTGTATAGTGTCAAATGGTATAAAAATATCTTGATGAAAATATTTTATTTCTGTGATATATCAGTGTTGTATCATTGCCAACAGAGACTTGTATAACAATGTAAATGGTTTTTTAAGTGTTTGTTTCCATCCAGGGCTCTTTCAGCCCAGGCACTTCCCAGTCTCATTGTTCCTTTGTTCTAGCGGATGTACAAAGCACTGAATGTTTTGTTTTCTGGACCAGATAGATTAGATAAAGTCTGAATTTCTGAACTTCACCTTCTAGGCACGCAACTTTCTTCTTTGCTCATGCACCTTAGAAGACAGATTACCCAGGACAGTATAAGTGCTTCTAAAAATGTAGATATCTTCTTTTGTCAAATTCGGCAAATAATACAGATGACAATGGCGATTACTTTTGCAGGACTAAAGAACAGTCGACCTTATCCTAACTTAGTCAGAAAGGGGGTTAAACTTCTTGATAGTTCTCTCAATGTCAGTCAAATTGGAACTTTTTCAGCTGGCCCTGCATCTGACCATATATAGTGCTGGAATTCATTTCTGACTTCCAATGTCTGACCTTTCAGATTAGAACAATTGCCTTCAAGGAACAAGATTATACCCTCACTATTCACTTTTGCCAACATAATAGTCTTTAGTGGCTTAGTATATATTATAGGTGGAGCTGGTAGTCAAGCCTATTGTTAAGATTTCCTGACACTTTTCATTAAAACCTCATGTTTCAGTTGCTGTAACTGGATGAAGTTTTAACTATTTGGCCTGAAATTTGATATGCTTGGTTTTTGAATTGATTTTTTATATTACTTTTGTCTTTTTCAGATTTAAGCAGACTTAGTTTGGCCTTTAAGAAAGTGGTCAAGAAAAGATAGTTAATTTTATTGATTGATTTTGTAAATCAATTTGTTTAATTTTCATCTCTTTTTTTGAAGAGCACTAACATCTCTGTGGTCCAAAGAAAGAATTTGAATTTAAGCAGTGACATGGGTACAAAGGGACACAGTATTTTTCAGAGTCACAAAAAGGTTGAGGTTGGAAGGGACTTCTGGAGGTCATCTGGTCCAAGTTCCCGGCTCAAGCAGGGTCACCTGGATCTGGTTGCCCAGGACCATGTCCAGTCAGTTTTTGAATGTTTCTGAGGAAGGAGATGCTTCCTTGACATTCCTAATGTGTTTGATTGACAAAGTATACCACCAAAACTTGACACTACTCTGTTCTTAGCAGAGCTTTGTAGGAAGTGAATAAACCTTCCACACCACTCAGAATTTGAAGAAAAAGCAGCTTAAAGGCTCCTAAGGCCCTGCTATTTATGTATTTGTAGGCAGGGAGTAGATTCAACTTCATCCTTTCAGCCTTTACACATTGCATTTTTAAATTATGTGATTGACACATTTTCGTCTCCTTTGTTCAGGGAACCAAGCAGTAATGACTGCATTGGAAAAACAGTCTTGTTCTTCTGTGTTTGAGGTGCTGTTCATACAGAGACCACAGTTCTCAGCCTGGATGCACTTTACAATCCTGGTGTGATGCTAGGAAAGAGTAGCATAGAGTATACTCTCGTGATAGGCAAATTTATTCCTAAATTGTTGGGAAACTTTAACATCCCAACTTATGAACTTGATTTCACTACTTTGGGTTGTTTCATGATACCTTCTTAACAAGCATTTGCTTAACCTTATTGGAAGACATAAACTTCAATACCTTAGTGCATCAACACATAGTGCATTTTGTGTGGTTTGCATGAGATTTTGTTAGTGATGAAATACACTTGGAGAATAAAAGCAACCAGATTCTTTAGGTTTGGTCAGTTTGCCTTTCCGTTAGAGTGTATCGTATTTCACAGGTGATTTTACTGGAGAGCTTCTTAATAAACAACATAATGAATGTTGAGAGAAGTAATCCCAATATTAGTTCCTTAAGCTATATCCAATGTACTGTTTGGGGTTTTTTTTAAGTTTATATGAATGGTTCTACAACAAAGCAGAAGTATCTGTTTGAAGTCATTGAAGCTAATACTAAAAGCAAAAGATCATTGACCTTAAATTTGTATAAATGCTCATGCCCATAACTGATAAAGTGTTTAGAGTGAGTGCTAGGAAGTGAAAGCTGTTGCTGCCATCTATAAAGCTACATTACACTGAGGCACTGGGTATAATTTTCTGGGTCTACATGTTTACTGTTTCTTATTAAAGTTGTTACAGTTTTACTATCAACAAATTTCTAAGCTTGCAATATACATCCACAGTGGAAGTGTTTTGCTATGTGTATGTATGTGTGAGTATGTACAAATATATAAAAGTAATATTTCTGAATTCTGCAAGACTTGCTTGTAGACTGGCTTTAATGCACAGTGTTTATAAATAGAAAACTTTTTGAAAAGTGTTGGCAGCATGATGATGATAAAGGGAGAATTTTGGAATTTTTTTTGTGCTGCTGTGTAAAATTTCAGACAATCTCAAAGCAGGAAATTGTTTATATTTTCTGGTTTTTTTTTTTTCCTAACTGCAGTTCCCTTGTCACCATCTCATTTGGAAATTAATAAGGAAAAAACTACACTCACAAGCTTGCAGGTTCAATGGAATCCTTCCTCAGGAAAGGTGGACATGTACAAGCTAGTATTATTTGATCGTGATAAGAAAAAGATACAAGAAGTCTCCGTACCAGGAAGAATTTCAAAAACAGAAAATACATTTTCCAGTCTCATTCCTGGGAATACATACAACATTGTCCTCAGTGCCATTGCTGGAAATAAGACTACTCCAGAACTTCACATAAGTGGATCCACTGGTAGGATTTCTTTTCCTGTGGTTCATCTAAGTAAAAACACTTACAGTATTCTGCACTTCTGCATTTTGAAATTAGCAAATGGGTATTATTCTTCTACATGGCTATTTATTTATTTATTTATTTATGTAAGTATCTATTGATTATAATTAGAAATAAAATATGAATGACATAAAGAATTGTTTGCTAAGAATAGTATCATTTTTATTGTGTATTTGGAGTTGGGTTTTCAGTAACCCTAAAGAAACTCACCATATTCCAAGAGTACATCTGTTCAAAATTGCTGAAATCATGGAGACAACCATTGGGCCTTAAGCAGGTGTTCTTTTTATACCAACAGTGCCATCTCCTGTGAAAAATATTCAAGTCAGTGTCAAGACAGACACTATCCATGTTTCGTGGTCTTCTGGCTCTGGACATGTGGATCATTACAGGCTGCTGTTACTGGATAATCATGAAACAGTTCATGAGATTCACCAGGAAGGTTCTCTCACCTCCTACACTTTTTCAGGACTTACAGCAGGCCACCTGTATAACCTCTCTATCATAACCCAGGCTGCAGGGTTGGAGAGCAGCAGTTTTCAAACAGTCAGGACAGGTATGATTTCATAATTTATCACAACAAAACAAGAAGCTAAGGCCATAACCTAATAGTATTATAGGAACACATTTAAAAAAAATAAATTATTCATGTTCCAAGTTAGAGACACCATAAGCTTTTTTAATTCCCTAAGTTACCACTGCAACAAACTTAGAGGCTAAAATGAAAGTAGAAAAAGTGTGAAAGGGAAGTGGGGAAAAAATGTAAAGTTAAGAACTTTAAGTGGTGGTTTGGGTTATTTGGGGGTTTTGTTTGCCTAGTTGGTTGATTTGGTATTGGATTTTCTGGATTGTTGGGATTTTTTTTCCCCCCCACAAAGAAACATTGATGCACAGAACTAGAGTTTTAGGATTTTTTTTCAGGAACATTTTTCAGGCTAGAGTTCTGTGGTCATAAAGGTAATGATAAGATGACATCCTACTAGAGTCCTATGGTTAAAATATGTAGGCAAAAAAGGCTCATGCCTTTGCTCTCCTTAATTTCTGGGAAGAGTAAGATGCAGTTTCTTCTACAGAAATCTTATCATGTAAGCATAATGTAATATTAGGTGAAAATATTGTCATGTCTAGGATGCACTAGGATTAATACTGTTGTCTGGGCCATTCTGGGGATTACACTTATTTAATTCTGTTTCTTCAGAAATTTTTATTTCTTTTGTTGTGGGCTGAAAAAAATTTAAATCTCCCAGGTATTCTTAGAGCATAAAAGCACTCCATATAGCTTGCAGCATGGACCTACATTTCAGTACCTACTGTGCCCCGGGCCTGAGAAATTAAGATATTGGAGGTGTCTATGTTTTTCTTTTGATGGAGCATTTGAATAAAGGAGTCTTATTCAAATCCCTTTAACCCTGGTGTAAATCAGGCATAGTGCTGCAGTAATGCTGTAATGTTTACCAAAATATATGCAGGTATCTCTTGTTCTTAGGAGCATGTGTATGATCTGGTTTACAGTTAAAATGATCGGTGTGAGTGCAGACGCAGCTGCATGGAACATTTTATGTTCCATGAAAAAAGAGTGGACACCATAAGACGTATCATTCTCAGAAGTACAGTGTCTTACACAGGACAGGCTTCAGTTGCACTGTGACCAGACTTTACCCTTTCACTGTTCAGGCAAAATCAGTCATAATCCATCTCATACTACTATTCAAAATCAAAACTTAACTGTAGGAATTTGGGAGGCAGCAGGTCTTATAAGTTTTGTGGGGGATATATTTTATCCTCATTCTTATTTTCTTTTTTTAGCCCCAGCTGAAGTCTCAGATTTGACAGTGACTAATGATGGCAGCTTGGATGCTTTAACAGTTAAGTGGAGAAAACCTTCAGGAAACCTCAATTTTTATAATATCACTCTGTCTCATCTTGGATCAGTTAAAGAAGTAAAAACTGTGCAGCCGCCACTCACAGAGACGCAGTTTGACAAGCTAACTCCAGGACGTCTTTATCAGGTTACTGCCCGCACAATCAGTGGCGAACTGTTCACTGATCGGATGGCAACTGGCAGGACATGTAAGTCTTCTGCTTCAGTAACAAACATTGCAACTAATGCTATTTTTGCCTACACTGGCCTTTTAGCAAATCATTGTAAGAGACAAAGTGATTTGGATTCCAGGCAAAATGAGATTAAGAGCACAATACTGTTTCAGGAATACCCCCTGCTAACTCTCTGGCAACAGTTAATCTGACAGCCAAAAGCAGCTCTAGCATATTTTGAGAGCAGGCAACCCTCGTGAATTTTTATTGGACTTTATAGTTGAATGAGTCTGTTACAATACTGTTGCAAACTACTGCACTTCTGACCAACTTTTTAATCTTGAATTCAGCTCAGCATACTACATAAACTCAGTTACATTATGGAGAAGTGTGCATGTAGTCAAATTATTAACAGCTTTTGGAGAAATTTTGCAAGGTCAGTCTTATTCCTTCTTCCAGACACAAATTTACAAACCGGAAAAGACTACATCTCAGATTTCTTTACTATAAGCAGCATGGATTAACAAAGGCATGTGGCAGCAGGGACAGAGCCGAGTTAATGAGTTTTTTATCTTCTTCCAGAAGTAATAATTTTCTTTCAGGTATCTTTTGTATGAGTTCTGAAAAATCCTGCATAATTCTCCCACAGCATTACTGGCCCTAGAGGTGTGTCATTTTTTCCATACTGGCCTAGCCTGAGCAAAAGTTAGGTGGTAAAAAATGTCTAACCCAGTGAAGAATGCATCATAAATTTCTAGTAGACCCAGAGCCAAAAGGCAGAAAATGTGTATGTAAGAGAGCAGAGTACTTATTTTAGGAAATATTTATTGTCTACAACTAAACATCTCATGTGAAGGTTACATCCTTAACATACCTAGCTGATACCTCATTCTCACTGCAGGCTGGGAGAGCCCTAGAAGTCTTTCATACCCAGGAAGTACAAAGCTGGACTGGTTTATATGTGTGTCTTTTTTTTGTTTAGCCTACCATTAAAGTCCTTTAAAATTACCATTTCAATCTAAAGGGAGAACTTCAGGCCCTCACTCAACACCACTGATCCTCGGCTTTGTGACTTAGACCCAGTGCTTTCAAAGTTGGGGATTAGAATTAGGGTGCTGATCATATGCAATGCCTTCCTTTACCACAGACATCAAGAGCTTTGAAAACAATCACTTCAGCAGAAGCCCTGTGGAGTAAAGATAAATTTGTGAATCCAGACTGTCAGGTCTACAGATGCCGAAGGGATTAGATTTTTAGGATCTCTCTGTAACTCATAGAAAGAGCCAGGTGCCCAAGAACATAGTACACACATTGCTGTGTATTGAAAGGGTGCCTACAGCAGCAGAACCAGCCAATAAATGTGATGAGAAATATGGACATCTCAGAGATTGAAACTTTGTGCTATTCAGGTGTGATGATGTCCAGCTAGCCTGACAAGGCTGAACTTATCTGTTACAATGTAAGTTCATCTGTGCTTCCTAATGATACACTGTGTGCTTTTATCCACTCACTCAGAAATTGAAACACATTTCCCATATTCACTAGCATATGGGAGTTCTAGGTCTGATATCCAGTTACGCCCATGGGAAGTGCAGCTGGTGAGTATTTTGTGATGCTGGTAGAGAGGTTTCAATCCTGTGCTACATACTGAGCAATTAAATATTGACTAAGCTAGATAAAGCATAAGAACATGATGCTAGCCTTGTAGTTTAATACTTGTGGGTGGTCTCAGGGCTCCAATGCTGATCTCTGAGTATCTTAATATGAAGCTTACAGGTATCCTGTCCTAAGGGCCTGTTCCTGTCTTCTAATCTCTACTTGGTCTGGCTAATATTTAATTATTCCATGAAAATCAGAAAAGCTTTGGTAGTCCAATGTGACCTGGAGTGAAGAGTATAGCGTGAGAAGGTCAGGCATGTAAATTCAGGATCCTTGAAGTCCCTGAAGGACAGGAGGGAGTGGATTCTTTAATGGACCACTGTCTTAACCTTGATGCCTTATAGAGGAGGAAGGAATTAGGGCATATATTGTGGAAGAAGCTGTTTCTGTAAAAGAAGCCTTTAGGCTTTGCATTTCTCCTGCTGATACCAGAACTGGCCCAATAGAGATTGAAGTTTCAATCTTGACAGTTTCTAAGTGAGCTTAAGTGCAGGAAACAACAGGGAACCTGACTGAAAACTGTAAGGTGCATCTGAGAGGTGTGCAGGGGAGATTTTGCCTGCCCTAAGAGGAGTTGTCCATTTCTGATGTCAGAAACCAGCAAGAAAATAAGTGAGTGTTTTTGTGGGGAAGAGTAAAAATTGTCTTTAAAATGAATGCAAACCTTTGCAACAAGATAAGTCATGTTGCTCTAGCTGGTGCAAGCACTTGTACAATAGCTGTGCTGCAAGACAGGTTTTGCCAGTACACGCACATCTCACCAGAAATACCCCACTTCAGAATTGCTTTTTCACTTTCTCTTTCCAGTTCCCCAGAAAGTTTTGGAGCTGCAGGCGAGTGCTGGCGGCTGGCTGCGGTCTCTGCGAGTGAGCTGGGTGCCCCCTGCGGGAGACTGGGAGAGGTACCAGCTGCTCCTGTGGAACCGCTCTGCCCTGGTGCTCAACACCACCCTCGGAAAGGACAGCACCGAGTACCTCGTCCGTGACGCAGGCCTCATCCCAGGCAGGGAGTACGGTGTGGAAGTCATTGTGGAGAGCGGCAATTTGCAGAGCAAGATGAGTTGCACGGGGAGAACAGGTCAGCATCCTTGTCCAGGCACTGTGAGAGTGCAAGGTGTTCAGCTCTGTGAACAATGAAAGAGCATTTGGGAATCCACAAAGTAATGTCACTATTAATACTATTAATTAATAGTAGAAAGGAACTCCCTTGTATACTATAGAAATAATTTTACCAGTTCTGTGTAAACAGATTACTTTTGTAGTAAATATTTTGTTAGTGAAAGCTATGTGAGCTATATCACTATTCTGTCACAACTGTTACATTGCATGTTCATTTCACTGCTATATTTTCACTGCTGATTGCAGGGCACCCTATAAAGGTCTCAAAGAAAGCACTATAGGCCTTCCTGTATTGTTCATCAGTATGTTTCCTTGCCAGTCTGTGTAGGGAATCTTAACCATGTAGCTAAGGTGTATCTTAGTATAGCTGTCCTATAACATCCCAGTTCTTGTTTTTGTGCTCCACTAAAGAAAATGGGTTAGTCTGTTCAAGTCTATGTTTCCAAAGGAAATTCATATACACTACAGGGTCATGTGTGGAATTCTTTTGCAGTGTGTTAGTCAAAGCTACATCTGATTTACTTCAAACTTAAAAAATAAGTCCTACAAAATTGTTAGAATTTCTGCTCAGTGGATGCAGAATAAATGTAATTCAGAGGAAAGGATGACTTGGAGTAGGAATAACAGGCAAGGCTCGAGTCTAACCCTTATCTCATGGAAGAATGGGAGATAGGACAGGGCCATTCTACTTTATCTTCACTCTTCCCCGGGCCTACCTTTTCTACTATACCCTTACCTGTCATTCCCTGAGGACTTAATTTTGTTAATCTTGCACAACAGCAAGACCAGTAGAAGCTACAGAACTGAAGCTTTCTCTGACTTGTAGCAAACTTGATCAGAGCAAGATACATTCTCATCTTCCTTACTTTGACATATGTTGCAAGTAATTTAAGTTTATGACATTACTTTTAATTGACTCAGCTAAGCAATTAATACTTGAATCCAATGATTTTAGAGGTCTTTTCCAACTTAAGTGATTCTCTGATTCTGTAATTAGAATATGGTCCATTAAATAATATCCAGCAGTGGGTGTATCATGACTGTGTTTGACCCACAGTGACATGCATAATGTGTCTGTTATTAAGTATAGGTATTAGGCCCTGTCATGACTCAGTTTTCTCTTACATTAACCCACAGACTTGGAAAGTGAGTTGTATTTTGATGTGACAGGAACAAAATCAGATCAGGGACTATATTAGGCAAGTCTTGCTTGCTGGGTGTGCAGGTACACACACGCATGAACACACACAGGAATTCACTGATATAATTAATTCTTTTATGCCACTGTAAGTTTGAAGTGTCTCCCAACTTGACTGAGGTATAAAACAATGCAAAATCAATGTCACCCTGACCCTATAGTTTGCATCCTTGTTTTTTAGATGTACATTGGTGCAGATCTGACTTATGGTACAAATGTCTTATATCCTCGTTTAGCACCCAGAGTTCAAGAGGGAGTTTGCTGACTTCCCTGCTTTTCCATTTGCACTAAAATATATATCCTGATGTAAGTTTAAACCTAAGCATTACAGCCATAGTGCATTGCTGAAATCTGCTGCTAACAGTCCTTTACTGGAAGAGGGGCACAAATACTAGATTTGTAAGAACAGCTTCCTAGAGAAAGGTAAAGAATCTCCTCTTGATTACAGATACTCTGTTGCTCTCACATTTCTGTGTTACAGAATACATTTCTTACAACAGTTTGAAATAGGACATGTGTGCTCACTACACAGTCCTGTTCTTGTTGTTATATCTGTGTACTTTTCCAGCTCCAGAGCCTGTTCTCCAGCTCCGTGTGAAGCATGCTAATGAATCTTCACTTAGTGTCATGTGGATGACCCCTGTTGCAGAATGGGACAGCTATGTGGTTTCCTTGGAACACAGTTATCTCCCAATTGTGAAAAAAATACTTGCAAAAGAAGCTAAGGAATTCACTTTCACTGACTTGATACCTGGAAGGAAATATACAGCTACCATCACTACCATTAGTGGGACTTTAAGCAACTGGACTTCAGTGGAAGGAAGAACAGGTATCATTTTGTCAAACTGTTTTAATCTTTACTTCTGTTAACCATTAACAAGTTTTTTTTTTTGCTTTGTAGTGAACTGAATTAACTCAGTGTCTAAATCTCAAAAGTCTTGGCCTTATGTTTGTTTCCTCAGTAAAAAAGTTACCTGTCTGAGTCTCTCATTTCTGACTGTCAATTATCTTGCAGTATTTATTTAAGATTTTGGGGAAATAGATGTGTAATTTCTGGCAAAACAGTTTTCTGAATTATTATGTCACATTTAATCCATCTATATTAGCACAAGAAGCATTTTCACTGTGTATTTTCAGGAGGGTCACTTCCTTGATACAAACCATTCATCATCTGGGAAAAAGAGAAACATCACCATACAGGAAAATGTTACTTTAGGGGGAACATTCCATGGTTGACAGACACAAAACATATGTGACCTTGAAGATATATTTTGAATCTTTTTGCTCTTCTGATTCCAGAATAAGTATTTGTTACCGAGTATGATGACTGTATCACAAGGAAGGTCCCGTTCTCACCCCCTACAGGGTGCTAATTTTGTGCACATGTGCAAGTTTGAAACCATACAGGCTGCTTTACTCTGCTTAAGCACTGACTTAAGCATTCTCCAGTGCAAGAAAAGTTTTAAAATGTAGCTCTGGCCTTGCACAGCACAGGGAAAAGCAAGCTGCTTGTGTTTGAATCTAAGCATGCCTAGGGTTGATGGTGGTCCTTACTTAAATTTTATAACTCCTTCCAAGGCCTGAGAAGTTTAGCTTATACTTTAATTTCTCTGTTATGTTATTAGATAACTGGAATTTCACTTCCATCTGACTTACACCCCAGTAGGGGACCTATTCAGGCATAAAGGTCCTACTTCACTTGTATGAGTCAATGCTTGAAAATACATTATGCACTGATTGTCTATCAATATTGCATTCAAAGTGAGTTATAAAGAACAAACATAATTTGGCTTGAACATAGGTTTTAATAAGCATTCCAAACCTCTGAATCTTCCTTGCAGCAGGACAGCTTACTAGGCTTGAAAAATATTGCTGTATATATGACAAAAGTAGATCTTACTTCCATCTCAGATCTGTCAGCTTCCAGTGAAACCTGCAGTATCACTGAAAGAGCCTTTAGCACAGAAATGTGGCATTTTAGTATCTTGGAGCTAACTGTTATGAGAGCATTATAAAACAGGAAGGATTTTTGATGGAGTTTTTTGTCAACTTTACATTTTCTTCAGTCATGTGCCTAACTTTCTAGCTTTTGTTAATGATTACTACACTGGTACTATGTGTGCAAAAAGGTTGATATAAAACGAGCGGAAGAGTGCATTCACATTTTATAAATTTAGAGTCTTCTTTATTTCAGTTGTGCTTGGTCATATAAACAGAAATCTTTAGAAGTAATTATATTTCCTTGCTTTGACAAAGTATTGTCAAACCAAATTTTAAAAAGAGGATTTGGGATAAAATTTGTGCTACATGTTACATTCCTTTGTTATTTCTTTACCCTTTTTGGTCTGTCTAAGTTCATGAGCTTATTTATAGATAAATGTTATGTTTGTTTAATTCAACTTTTGATGCTATAAAAGTTGCTATCCCACAGATCTTCTGACATAAAAATTTAAACCATAACCATCCATCTCAGTTATCCCCAAAATTAAAGGGTCTGACACAGTATAGGTGACTGTGCCTGAGGTATTCTTCAAATAAGTCTGTCGTTTATTAGAAAAGAAAGATTGGGAATGGGGGAGGAAAGGGAAAATGAAAGACACAGACTATATTTGAAGTAGTCATCAAAAAAACCCTGAGTGATTTCCTAAATTGATGACTTTTATTTAATGGTATTTATAAAATGCCATCTCTTTCAGTTTCCCAACCTTGAATTATTTTCATCTGACTGAGAAAAGTTGTGCTAAAGGCTGAAAGACCTTTCTGTGCCTTAGTTAGTTTCCCATAGACCACATCCTAGACAGGAAGCGGTCCCCAGTTAAAGTATTTTTAGTCCTGTTGAGTCTGGCCACAACTTGGAATGTTCTTTTGATGCACTTCCTCAGTGTGACTAAACTTGTGTTCTTTGGGGGATTCTGTTTTGTTTTATTTTGTTTCTCCTCAGTAACAGTATGACAATTTCCTTTTCAGTGCCAGCCCAAGTGACAGGTCTGACTGTGGCAAGTCAGGGATCAACCAACAGCTTGTTCACTAACTGGACAAGAGCACAGGGAGATGTAGACTCATACCAAGTGCTACTGATTCATGAGAATGTTGTCATTAAAAATGAAACTGTTCCCAGTGAAACCAGCAGATATCACTTCTATCCCCTCAAACCTGGAGGACTCTATTCAGTTGTTGTCACCACTGTCAGTGGAGGGATATCTTCAAGGCAAACGATTGCAGAGGAAAGGACAGGTAAAAAGGAAAACACTCCAGCATGCTTTTTGGTAGTTCTTAAAAGCTGAATTTGTCTAAGAGAATGATTAAGAATCACTTAATCTAAGTGATTAAGCCACTGCACTGAGAATTAAAAAAAAACCAAGAGTTTCAGCCATATAGTTCCATATGTGTGTACTGTCTGTCTGGATTTGTGTAAATATAGCTTTAGAGAGCTAACTGCTCCAACTGCAGTGGGAACTCTACAGCAGGATCACTCTGTAATGAAGACAAAAATATGCCCAGAGAGCAATGAACAACTGTGCTGGGCAAATCACTCCTTGGAAAGGACTTTCTTGTTCCATTGGCTATGTGGTGTTTCTCCTTACTTATGTGTGCCAAGAACCTGCCTAAAGGTGGTGGGGTGAATTTGTATCTCAGTTTCTCACAACTTCTTTTCTTTTTCTTTATTCCAGCATCAAAGAATGTTCACCAGAGCTAATTAGTTATTATGAGGTCCTTCTATACTTCATAGAATAAGATTTACTGTTTCATCAAATTCTTTAGGTTTAAAGAGTCATGAAATGTAATACCAGTTCTGTGGATATTTAGAGGAAAAATTTGGCAACATACTGCAATTTCACTCATTATGTGATTTTGGCAAAGGCCAGGCACTCTGCAGTTTTCTGCAATGAAAACAACTATTTTCAGGTGAAAAGGCAAAATAAACCTGAGAAAATGGAGAAGAATAATTGACTCTGACAGCTGTTGGCCAGCCCCTCTGCTGAGATAAATAAGTTCAATGCAGAAGGATCCATTGAAAATAGAGACGTTCATTATGTCTAAGTTCTGCCCCTGTAATAACTGAGAGTTTTGTACCTGAGTAATGGTAATTCTGGCAATGCGGAGCCTTTGAGCTCACCTTGCTGGCTTGAAAAACAAGCGGCATTCATGTTTTGTCCACTAGGCGTCAGAGAACCCACTAGGAAATGAAACGTTCAGCTGTGGGCTTCAGCATCTTACCAGCCTCACCAGTTATTGCTGTTACTGAGGAATGGCAATTTGAGAGGATAACGTCTGGGATTTTAGAAGTGCTGGGATCAGGCCACCTTTGCTGTATTTAAAAAAGCAGATGAATGTTGCTGAGAGGTAGTCAGTACAGAACTTCTCAGGAGTCCCAGAATGCTTATTTTGCAGGGGATGGCATTCCAGGGATTCTCACGACAATAAGAATTGTCTAGTTAATGCTTTTTTTTGTTTTGTCCTCTTTGGTGCACAGTTCCTTCCAGTGTGACTGGAGTAACAGTAAATAACTCCGGTCGGAGTGACTACCTCAGTGTTTCTTGGCTGCCAGCTTCTGGAGATGTAGACAGTTATTTGGTAACACTCTCTCACGGTGACAAGATTGTTCAGACTCTCACCATTTCCAAATTGTTCAGTGAATGCTCCTTCAGCAGCCTGACGCCTGGGACACTTTATGATGTGATGATAACCACAAAGAGTGGAAAGTATGAAAACTATTCCCTCAGCCAGGAACGAACAGGTAAAGAAAGGCTCTGGGCAAGTACAATCACTGTAACCATTGTTATGTTGGTAATAGCTAATGTATAGCCATTAACAATGATTTATCAATCTGACCAAAATCGGATGGATGAGTAGGGGTTGGAGGGTCAAACCATAAAATTACAGCTTTATAGACTTAGTTTTATTCTTATGCCCCCATTGCTGCTTTATTTCATGCAAAAGTACTTTAGCATGAATAAAAGTCATGTTAGTCCTTATGAGTGAACAGAAATTATGTATCAGTTTTGGCTCAAATGTGTTATCCTGCCCTTAATGCCTCTACTTGGCCCTTCAGGTATATCCTGCAGAGCATGTCCTCAGAAAATTACTCACTGAAAGAACAGAATAGGATAGGCTAATTAGTAAAATTTTAGTGAGGTGTCACAATAATGAGTAACACCCTTGTCAATTGGTTTTTTGGTAATGTAACACACGTGTCTATGGTTTTGATCATACAATTTTCAAGGTTATTATAACAGGAATAGAGAAATCTCAGAAAAGGATGGCAATAACAATGGAGAACCTGTTAAAACTTTCTCAAAAATTGAAAAAAATGAGACTTTACACTTCGTAAACCAATAGAATAAAAGAAAGATTGGAAGAGGTGTTAAAATAACAAAGAGTATTAAGTTAATGCAAATTTAGTCTTCTCATGATCTAAGTGAAAATCCAAGGAACAGCTACAAAAGGACAAGAACCAAATTTTGGATCAGTGTTTGTCTGTGAAACTCACTACTTTTACAAAAACGGAGCAAGTTCCATAAGACCAAAAATTAGAAATGCAAACCATTGTATTGTCATAAGATGTAAAGCAGCCTGAAATTGCAGATACTATTTTATTGCTTTAAATCCACATTGTTGTCTTTTTGCAACTTCCTCACAAAACTCTGGTAACTACTACAGATGTAGTTCTCTAACACAACTCTGGTTACTTCAGGAAGTTATTGCTTTCTGAATCTTTAACTGTTTTTTTTTTCTTTCAGTCCCTTCAAGTGTCCAGGGACTTACTGTCAGCAATTCAGCCAGAAGTGACTATTTGAAGGTGTCCTGGTTGCATGCATCTGGATATTTTGATAATTATGAAGTGATCATCAGGAACAACAATGATTTCATCCAAACAAAAACAGTCCCAAAGGATGAAAATGAGTGTGTGTTCACCAGTCTGGTCCCAGGGAGGCAGTACAGTGTCACGGTCAGCACAAGGAGTGGGAAATATGAAACTAGTGAAAGAGTCTATGGCAGAACAAGTAAGTAAGCACCCAGAAACATTCTGAGGCACCCAGGGGTTTTTTGTTTTTTTTTTTTACCATACCCAGGAACAAAAATCTTATATGATCTTAATATTTTAACATATATTTTTAACATAGAATGTTGACTATGATTCTTTGAATGTGTATTATTCCAAATACAGAAAGCAGTATTTCATTTATGATCACTGTTTAAGTTCCAAACAAACAAGAAGTGAAAGAAGAGACCTGTGCTGTTAAATTGGAAAGCAAATCTTGAAACATTGAAAGCCAAAAAACAGTTGTACAGTTTTCCATGTGAGCTTAGTATTTATAATTAAATTATGCCAGAATGTACTAAACAGTTTTTTCTGATCATGGAAATATATAGGAAAGAAGATAGACTAGACCTTTCTCTATTCAAACTACCCCGAGCACTGTAATTGGAGAGCATGGGGCAAGAGTGGTAAGGTGGCTAGTTGGGAGCCAGCAGGGATCTGAGTGTAGTCTTCCTCTAGCACCATATGTGAGTTAAGGAGCCATGCTGAGAAACTCAGTTTATTAACAAAGACATAGCATGGGGCAAAAATAACTCACCTGTGTCTGGTGCAAGTTGGAAACTGCATTGTGGTGCTGCATCACACAGGTGGGTTGCCTTGGCTTGGCACTAGCTTGGGCCTCTTTCCTCTGTATTTGTTGTACATGCAGATTTTACTCAGTTTTTGTTTGTTAGGTAAACTCCCTGAAGGCTCTATTATTATTTATTTATTTTTCTAATGCTGATAGATTGTGGACTTCTGTTCTGCAATGAGACCTTCCAGTGTTAGATGCGGTGCAAACTACCCAAATAAATGCAATCTACTGCTTTTTCTGGGAAACTGAATGAAAAATTGTAGCTCAGAAGCATGCCTTCAGAGCTGCTAGCTTTTTGCTGTGATCTGCTTGTAAGTACTGAGAAGTTTCCCATCTTTCTTCTTACCTCTTCAGTGCCAGAGTCAGTGAAGGAATTGACTCTTAGTAACAGGAGCACAGAAGATCTGCAGGTAACTTGGTCAAAGGCTGAGGGGGATGTTGATAAGTATGAGATTCAGCTCCTCTTCAATGATATGAAGATCTTCCCACCCATTTTCCTTCGGAACACCATTGAGGGGTATTGGTTCACAGCTCTGACTCCAGGACGTCTATACAAAATTCTTGTTTTGACCATCAGTGGAGATGCACAGCGTGCTACTTTCATTGAAGGCCTGACAAGTAAGAAGCAATGTGGTATTTAAAATGTGTTTAGGCTTCTCTAGAACGAAGTCCTGAAAATCAAGGGTGAGCCATGATTATATTCAAGCTCCTGTAACACTGCCTCAGAGACAGCAGATCTCATTGAAAATCACACTAGTACCTCAACCAACCTGTGACCTGTGCTTAATAAAAAAGTGTCTCGTTTACTAATATTTGATTGTTGGCAGAGAATCTGATTTGTTGCATGGGAATTGTATTGAGATGTCATTGTTTAAGTTTCTGTTATTCCCATGCATGCCAGTTGTTTGCTTTGTCTCTAGCTAAATCACTTACCTATTTTACACCTCTGTTTGCCTAGCTGAAGTGATTGATTGAGATAACAGCAAAATAGCTAACTGACTGAGGGTACCTGAAGAGCTTTCATTTTTTGAGGTGTTTTTAAGGCATCATTGAGACAAGAGAGAGGTTACACTCAGAATTGCTTTTCTAAAATGGCATAATCCCACACAAATGTTTACAATTTTACTTGTGTTTACCCATGAATGACATTACTTGCACCTGTAAATGATCTTTCTCTTTTGAATTATTTTTCTGTGGCCATAAAACAGATAGAAATTAGGAAGCCTGAGTCAAAGAGTAAATTTGTGAGCAGATGTCTTTTTTTTCCCCTGTTTTTCTCCAGTTCCAAGCAAGGTCCGAAACATTCATGTGTCACCTAATGGCATGACAAACAGCCTGAAAGTGAGCTGGACCCCTGGAGGTGGAGATGTTGATTCCTACACAGTGACTATATTTCAGCAAAACCATCAGCTTGATTCCCAGAGTGTCTCCAAACACATCTCTGAGCATACGTTTCACAAGTTGGAACCTGGGGAGCAGTACCGGGTGGTGGTGCAATCTAACAGTGGCACCTTGCACAACAGCTTAGCAGCCTTTGGGAGAACAAGTATGTTTCTCTTGAGACAATGAAAAAGTTGCATTATATCTTCCCAGAGACTGACCCTTGTTTAATAATATTTATGAATGTACCATAGGGTATGGGGACATTCAGAATCATGGGAAGTTTTTATCTTGAAGCATGAGTCATGACGTAGGCATGGGTCTGTAATATACCAGTGAGATGTGTAATTTCAATAGCTTTACATGGGTGGATGTGCATGGAATTCTAGTCCAGCCCAGTGTCTTCCTTCATAGGATGAATACAGTTCCATCCCTCTCATTTCCTATGCCTGTACCCATCTGACACACTCCATGTAGTCAAGTATTGTGTTCTAGCAGAGCCTGTTGCATGATCAGTGTTGTTAGACAACATATTGCCCCAGTATCCAGAGTGTCAGAGCATACAAAACAATGCAATATCTTGTTTTTAGTCTATCCTCTCTTTAGCACCTGCATTTATTATCTATGGCCTTGACTTTTATGCAGCAGCTAACATTTTCCATTCTGGGCTACTATTTTGCACCAGTTTGCCACTCCTTTATTTTTCATATTCCTTTCTTAACTGTTTCAGTCAGTTCATTTCACTCTCCTTCTCCATCTTTTCATGATAGTCTGTATATATCGGTTGCTTCTCCATTCCCAGTTCAAATATCCATGATGCTCTGTAACTTTTCTGTTTGTATTTATGTCTAGGAATTATTTGTTTGCATGAACATGTGAACAGACATTTCTTTTCCCACAAGTGAACCTGAAAAAATACAAAGTTATGTTCTGTTAATTACTTTATTCAGATCTGTGTATTGAATAGTCTGTGTTTCACCTGGTAATATCCTGCCTTTAATTGTTGCTTCCAGTTCCAGCCTCTGTCCAGGAATTATTAGCCCATCATGCTTACAGCAGTCATTCCTTGTTAGTAACTTGGCAGAAAGCTCCTGGTGTAGCTGAAAGGTATGACATTCTGCTCTTGAATGACCAAGGAATCATCCTGAGTAACAAATCAGAGCCAGCTACAGCCAAACAGCACAAATTTGAAGATTTACTAGCTGGCAAGAAGTATAACATACAAGTTTTGACAGTCAGTGGTGGACTCTTCAGTAAGCGCGCAGAAACTGCTGGCCGAACAGGTAATTAGATTATCTTGGTTTACTTATTCTTCCCTCAGATATCATTAAATACATGAACCATCTGTATGTCTTGATTCTGCAAAGATTCTAATAAGGTACAGACTCTGGCTGTTTATGCATCATTTTCCTGATGTATGTGAATCTGAAATTTATTATCATAATAATGTGACCATGGCTCCTAATAAGGCTATTAAACCAAAATGCTGAGTGCTTCCCTCTTTTGTGGCAATAGCTGAATGCTTTATTGTCATCAAGTTTTTAATTCATAATCTCAAGGTTCTTAGTACAGGATTTGATGTGAATACACAGTACTAAACTCAAGGCCAAGTCTTGCTTGCAATCTTTACTGATTTAAAGCTTCTTGTAGAAGCTAATGGACAGTTCTGTTTGAGCAGAGTCTAGAGAATCAGGCCTTCTGGGAAATAAAAATATTGTATTGGAGAGACTCAGTGGAATTTCATAAAAGCTTTCCTCTTGTTTCTGACAGTTGCTCTTGATATTACTTAGCTACTTGTGGCTTAATTGAAATGTGTTACAGCCATGAGTTTGTTAAAGGCTTCACTTAGTGCCTAGACTCTGATATGTACTCTTACATTATCCTTCTTTTCAGTTCCAGCAGCTGTTACAAATCTGAAAGTCACAGAGAACACCACTGACCGACTGTCCTTCAGCTGGACCACCTCTCAAGGGGAGCTTGATTCGTATGACATCTTCCTATACAATCCAGACAAGTCCCTTCATGACAGGATTTCAGGAGAGCAGCATCTCCAGCAGTGTTCGTTCCAGAACCTGCGTCAAGGCAGGATATATCGAATGGTGATTGTTACACACAGTGGAGACCTCACTAACGAGTCATCTGTCTATGGAAGAACAGGTAAGAACGTCTAAGAAAACCATCTGTCTCCTCTGTGGTGTTCATGGGGGACACCAGTGAGCTGGTCTGAGTCTGATGCTCATACTAGATTAGAGCAACTATTAAAAGTATCAAAATTGGCTCTAATACGTAACAGGCATTAGTTATATAAAAAGGTAAATTCTGAATGATGTAGTTATCGCAGGAAAAATGAAGTGAGGAGCCCTACAACAGTTCCCAGGAGCTCGTGTCAGAAGAAAGACATGCCAGTGTATGCTCCTTAAGCAGGAAAATGGCTGTCTCCCATCCTGAAAGCAATATTGGCCTGAGCAGAAAAGGCAAAAAGGCAAAGCAAGTAGGGTTAATGGGATAGACTGTCTACCGATAAAATAAAACTTGTTTCCCATGGGAAGTTCTGGCTGCAGCTCTGTGTTTGTTCAGCCATGTGTGGGAAGCAGAGTTTTCTAAGCAGCTCTAGTAGCTCTGTCATTTTGTGAAACCTTTCTTTATTCCCATGCAGCGCCATGTAGGAACCCGTTTGTGAGACTATGTCTGCACAGTGGTTCACTTCCTTCAGCTATCTCTGAAATGGGTGTTTCCAAATACTGACTAGGAAAAAACTGCTTAATATTTTCAAAACTATCCATTATAAACACTGCCACCTCTTTTGGTAACACTGGCAGTTCAAAATAATAAAGGAAGCTACTGAGTATACTTTCTGTTTTTCAGCCAGCTATGGTGGCTGTCTAGTTTATAAAATTGCTATCATTACAGGGCAAGTATAAGGTCTGCTTGACCCTTTTGCTTCTTCTCACCCAAAGGATGTTCTACATAAAGTAATATTAATTCCTCCTTTTTTCAGTACCCGCCCCAGTTGTTGGTCTCAAGGCATCCAACCGAAATATGACAGACAGTCTGTGGTTCACTTGGGGCCAAGCAGCAGGAGACGTTGACTTCTACAAGCTGACTCTTTACAACCCAAATGGGACACAGAAAGAAACTGAGCAAAGCAAAGAACTGGAAGAGTGGCATTTCCAGGGGCTCATTCCTGGCAGAAAGTACACTTTGGTTGTGGTGACTCACAGTGGTGACCTGACCAACACAGCAAATGCTGAAGGAAGAACAGGTATGGAATTTTTTTTTTTTTAGTCCCGTCTGTTTGAATTCATTAGTTCACAACTATGCAACAGACTTACTCTGAGGGAGGATTTGTTGTAAGAGTCATTGAAGGTATAAAGATGAAAGAAAACCTTAAGTGAATTAAACCAATGGAATGTGAAAGAAAAGCAGTCAGCACTGTTTCTCTTTCAAAGGCTCAGGAATATGTTACAACTGTGAAAGTCACCATCATCAGCACAGGTGCAGTAACTGGCTGTGTATACAAGATAATACAAACTACTTTGCAATGCACTAAGAAAATAATGAATGTTTCATTTTGTCTTGTGTAAAAAGTTGTTAAGAATCTCTTTTTCTTCTCTCCTTTTTTACTCTCTGCATAGCACCCAGCCCTCCTAACACTGTGTCATTTACTGATGTTGCAAACACTTCTTTATCAATCACTTGGCTGGGTCCTCCAGACTGGACAGACTATGATGACTTTGAGGTGCAGTGGCTTCCAAAGGATCCCCTCACAGTATTCAATCCCTACAGCAGCAGCAAATCTAAAGTACGCATCATCTATGGCCTGCGACCAGGGAGACTGTATGAGTTCAGTGTCAGAACTGTCAGTGGTGACAGCTGGAAGACATACAGTCAGTCACAGTCTGCAAGTGTGAGAACAAGTAAGTAAAAATTTCCATTTCACCCTAACAGTCAGCTGAAGAACATGCAAAACTGTAAAATATTACCAATTCCTTGTGCAATCAGTCATTTCCATTAATAAATTCATGAATGACAGTGATGAATTCAGCTAGATTCTAAGCCCTTGCTGTGTGCAAGGTCAGCTGTTTAAAGACTGATAATGGACATACATTTATAATCTTCACATCCAGAGTCAAGCTATTTGGTTGCAGAGCCTGAATCAATCAGTTTCAGGGGTAAAATAAGGCTGAATATCCAAACTTCTCTGATGGGAGTATATTGAAATAATCATGTTTCTGAATGATAAGACAGGAAGGATGAAAGAAACTGTGCTAGATTTGAAACTGGAATCAGTGTTTCACTGCTCTGCATTTCTGCCCATGTCTGTGAATCTATTTCATCTCTAGCTGTCTCTAGCAACCTCAGTTGCTAGAGATTTGAAAAAATTACATGAAATTGTAAAAATAACTGAGTCATGGCAAATCCTCATGTCATTTGGGGTGGGATTCAGCTCTAAATTGACATCTATATGTTTTAAGCTATATAGCTCTTTAATACAGCATAATAATTAAAATTTCACCTGTACTTTATCACATAAATGTAGATGCATGCCATCTGAGGGTGAAATCCTGTCTTTGTTACATGTTATATGATATAAATGGTGCTCCCATATTACAGGGATGAAGCATATTTCTGTGTTACGTTTTAATAATATGGACACATCACATGCTGCCCAGGAAACCAGATCAGTCATGAGATGGCAGTGTCAGTATTGACTAAGTGACCACATGGAGCCTCCAAATGAGTTGTAACATCCTTCTAGAAATCCATTTCTTTGTGGTGTTGCTGTTCATGTTAAGACTTCATCAAGTAGGAGATTTTTCCTTGTTTTCACAATTAATTACTAGAGCTTCACAATGCTGGTGGGGTGGATGTCACTAGATCTGATTTCAGATGGCTAAAATTAGTTAGACAACCTTACATAATAATCAGGCAGCACTCATTTGCAGGATAACTGGGAATTTTGACTCCCAGCCTCCTGCTCTGATGGTTGATGCAGAATCTAGGAGCTGTAGTGTGAGCAGAGTGTATGACACCTGTCCCTTTTCCCACGAAGCTTCAACTTCTCAACATTTCTCTAGAACCAGACAAGATACAAAGTCTTCACTGTCGGCCCCAAACCTCTACTGCCATCGCGTGTTCCTGGACTCCTCCCGATTCTGACTTTGATGGGTATAGCGTTGAGTGCAAGAAAATGGACACTCGTGAAGTGGAATTTTCTAAAAGGATAGAAAAAGACAAATCTCTACTTAATATCATGACCCTTGTTCCCCACAAACGATACCTGGTGTCCATCAAGGTTCATTCTGCAGATATGACGAGTGAAGTGGTTGAAGACAGCACCATCACAATGATTGATCGTAAGTGGAATTTAGTTTCCCTGAAGAGAGGTGCTGAGCAGCAACAAGCAATTGCTCATGTTAGTTAGACAGTAAAAGGAGTTCTGAACTCCACAATTGCCAATGTGTGGAGTGGTGGCCAAAGTGGACTGAACCCATCCTTTGGTCCCTGTTGTGACAGACAATGCAGTATTTGGACTATATTGCCTCTTATTTCATTGCCAGACCCAATTATTTGGGTCATTCATGAAATATAGCCGGAGAAACATAAATAGCTTGTCCTCATCATCACATGCCTTCAGTTGTCGTCATGCTCACTGCTTGGCTTTCTGTATCTGGCTGCTTCCCTCCATAGATGGTAGCCATCCTGAGCACAAATATCCATCAATAAGGACACTGGATTGTAGTACTACATTCTCTTTTGGCTTCTAGAGACTCTTCTGAGGTGCTACCTGACCAAATTACCTGTAGGACTTTTACCTGAGGGAGGATCCAGGTTTCTATTGCATGTGCTTTGAAACAGATTCTTCAGTTTCTCTACCCATAGGCTACTGAGTGGAGTGTATCAGTAGCATCTGCTGGTACCTCTGAACTGACAGGGATCACTGCAGTCAACAGCCTGCCATCACTGACCTAGAGCTGCCCCAGATTTTGCATTACCTCGAGATTCAGTGGCACAGCACAATGCAGAGGCCTGCAGGTTCCAGAGGCCAGAAGTTCCAGGGTTAACTTCTCAAAAATGAGAGGACAGCCAGGAGGCCTATATTCAGGGATGCCTCTGTAGTTGTTTATTAAAAGCCACATCTGTGTGAAATGCTAGATCATAAAAATTATGTTTGCTTTGGGAGCTATTGAGCTAAGCTAGAGTTCAGTCACCAACCCACCTTCTCCTTTGCCCCTCAATTTCCTTTTAATCTCCTTCCTCTATCACAAAGGGTACTACAAATCCACATGTAAGACCTAGTTATTCATGTCACAAGAAGTGAGACTGAGTCTTATTTGAAAGTTTGCTGATCATGTTTATTCTTATTCAGCTTATGTTCATGTTTGTTTATTGTCACTTACTTGTTTTGAACATTGCTGCTCTCCCAGACCCTGGAGGCCCTACCTCAAGGAAACACAAAAAATTGCAGCTAGACTTTGTAGATGTAAGAGGTTTAGCTAAAAAGCACATACATATATGAATTTTTGGTTCTTTCAGCATTCTAAAGGCTTTTGAAATTTAGCCACCTGCTCACGGTTTTCATATGTTTCCCATATGTGCAATATAGTTTCAGTGCTACAGGTTTTTAAAAGAATCAGCAATGTAGATCCTTAAAATCCTGATTTTTCTGCACTTTGTTCCCTGCATACTTCACTTTCCAGTTTACTTCTACTGCGTCACTGTTCAAGGTATAATTTTGTATCATACAAAAAACATTTCCTGTGGAAATTCTGCAGTCAGTCTAGAAAATGGTGCTCTGTAGTTGAATGCTGTGTCTGGCTAACCCTGGCTGTTCCTCTGGAAAAGAGAGCAGAAATACAGATGCTTAAAATAGGTAACTTCTTTACTGAGTGTGTTAAGTGGCCTCCAAATACTTGGCTTAAACCTGTGTTGTTTTTAGCAGCTACAATTTCTGTTTTCATAGGCTTGGCACAACTTTAATGCATTTCCATGTGGGCTTCTGCAGGAATTCCTGCTGAGGAGGTGTCACTCTTGTGGTAAACACACTGGTGGCTTGTTTAATCTTTGGCAATTTCACTGTGGAGGTGAAGATGCTTTCTTGATTGCAAAGAGAATGGAATCAGAGACTAGGATCCAGGCAACCAAGATTTATTACAAATTGCATTTTCCTTACTAGGTCTAGCTCATAGCAAGTACATAGGTAATGCTTTCTCTCTATTTCGTATTTATTTTCTATTTATTTAATTACTCAGGTCCTCCTCAGCCACCTCCAGACATACGAGTGAACAAAAAGGAGGTGCTGATTACCAAATCCTCCATCAACTTTACTTTTAACTGCAGCTGGTTCAGTGATACTAATGGAGCTGTGAAGTACTTTACTGTGGTTGTGAGGGAAGCTGATGGTAAGTGTCATAATTGAATGCTACTCTCTCTATAGCAAATAAAATTTACATGGGGAAGTACATCCCTATCACTGCACAGCAAAGGGGTTTCTCCTCATCTAATGCCTGAGTATCATACAGATTTTGGATCTATACTTTCTCCCTAGCCTGAGGATGTAGGAACTCAGTCCTATTCTCAGAAAGTCTGTAGCAACTACAGAGCTCAGGCAGAAGCAGTAGTTAGCTTCTGTATTCTAGATTACACTGTCACGTATGTTCAGACAATTTCCATAGTAGAAGGCTTATGTTGATTGCCATTGCCAGTGTGATTGCCAAGACAGATTTGTGCCTTGCTGTGCACAGATCTCAAAAAGTAGTTTAAATGTTAGGTGCAAACACTAAAAGGCAACCCTTTTGGACAGTCTCAGTAAGCCATGCTGAGAAGGCACAGGTCTGCCAGGTGATGTTTGCTAACTGAAGAAAATGACTTTATGCAGCCCTATAAAACAGAACAGAAATTGCCCTTGTGACATGCATGTAAACCTCACTTTCTACAGCTGACCTATTGTTGAGACATGTCTGACAAATCAGATACAGTTCTCAACAATTTATACCTTGTTTTTAGAAGCGGCTTAATTTAATGGCATACCAGGACATATTTTGTGAGCCTTATGGATGTTTCTTAATCTCTCTGTCCATCAGCCCTTAGGGAAAAAAAACAGATAATATTTCCACTGTCTGCTTTGTCATGTTTGGGCAAACTACAAAGCTCTTTGAGAAAGGGACTACTCATTGCCATAGCTTTGCCTATATAAGTCTCTTATCCAGTGTTGTGAATTTGCATTCAAGGGACCCCTGTAATTTCCAACTTTATTTTTTCTCTATATACAGTAGAGTTGACAGTGTGTGGGGCTTTTTACTTGCCTTTTGAAGTAGCTAGTAGTAGGATCCAGGAATCTGGATCACAGAAACTCTCGCCAACAGCACGGGAAAAAATGTCATAGCATTCAACCTGTGCATGCCTATTGTGGCGAAAGTTGCCCTGAGGACTTGTGAGGAAATCTGCCTTAAAAATAATAGAAAGGTTGGTACTAGAAACAAGGTACCCTAATCATTGTAGCTATGTATTCATGAGGTAGCCTCCAATAAATAGAAAATTGGATAAGAATATGTCTGTTTATAGGCTTGAGCCTATAAACCTCATCACATTAATGGCTGTGGCATCTAAACCTTATGTCTTTCTCTGCACATGATATAGGCAGTGAAGGACCAAAGCCTGATGAGCAGCACCCATTACCTTCCTACCTGGAGTACAAACACAACGACTCTATACGCATCTACCAGACAAATTATTTTGCCAGTAGCTGTGCTGAAAACCCTGACAGTGACTATAAAAGCTTTGACATTAAGCTTGGAGGAGAAATGGAAAATCTGGGAGGAAAGTGTGATCCAGATCACCAGAAATTCTGCGATGGACCTCTAAAGCCTCGAACTGCGTATAGGTTAGACTTACACTGGTAGTTGACCCCTGTTGCATTATTAGGCTTGGTTTCATCTGGGTGCCTGATCCACTTGAGCTTCTGTACATTAGTAACTTTCTATGTTTTACAATGTTCTTTGTATTTCATTGCAAATTTATGAAAGCTTCATCCATGCCCCTGTTCCATAGGTAAGAACCAGTCATTCACTAGCATGAGAATAATATGATTAATTATGTACAAAACTCTATGCAGTGAATAAGCTTATTTATTTACCTCAATTTGATGGGAAGCTCTCCTATTGCTGCTCAACATTTCTTTGGAAAGACTGAAGACAATTGGCCAAGTTAGAAGAGTACTTAAGAGAAGGCGGCAAGCATGTTTCACTCAATCTGGAAGAACTACCCCACTTGTTCTTTTGGAACAAGCTAGAGAAACCACTGGAGGCCATTCTATCCTGTGGCACCATCCTCAGGCTCCAGAGCTAGGTCGAGGTTAGCTGTAGGGTGTAGAAGAGGATACCTGCGAAGACCAGTCTCAGGAGTTACACTGGCTGTGAGACCAAACATGAGCTCCAGTGTGGTTCAGTGACACCCCTCCCACAGGAAAATTCTGTCCCAAGAGATCTGCAAGGTGCTCACTGAAAATGCACATGGACAGAAGGCACATGCCAAGGAGTGCCCATTGTGCCTCTCAGCTCCATCATCATTAAAACAGTGCTAGGGTACTACGGTCTGCTTTCATTAGGGCACATTTCCCAAAACTTCAGTCTGCGAAATACCCACATTACCAGGAGAACAAAGAGGACTATAACATCTATCCATTAGCACAGTCGTGCCCAGCCAAGTGAAGGGAAAATGTGTCCCTCCTGAGGAGCATTAGTGAGTCCTCTCTCCTCTGCAGCTTCTGCTAGTCCTGCTTCAGACATGGTCAGGCTGTGTGTGCCAGCAGCCGAGCCCCATCTGTTACCTCTGCCAGAGTACCTCAGAGCCCTCCGCCTGTACTAGCTGGGCTTCCCTGTATTTAATTCATGGGTCAGTATTATTAATTAAGTGGAAGACTGATTAACTCAGGTATCTGTATTAAAAGTTATCTGTGGTCAGTGGAAAGGTTTTAGTTGTCTCAAAGGGGCAAATGAGTTTTTACTTTTCTGCTGTTGGTTCTGAACATCTGATGAGACATTTTTACTGTTTTTTTTTTTTTTAGAATCAGCATACGAGCTTTTACTCAGCTTTTCAGCGAAGACCCAAAGGAGCTTCCTAAACCTCTCTTTGCAGACACCTTCTTCTCTTTACCCATCACTACAGAGGCAGGTTAGTTTCAGGCTGTTATCGGTGACTGTGCCATGTGATTATATATTGCACCTAAGCATACTCTGGCATCTAGAACTATTTGTGAGGAGTGGAACAAAGCTTGTTGTGCATGTCCTGAGGGCTGCTCTGACAGGAAGCTGGAGCCGTGGTTTATCTACCTTTACTGGAAAATTCAGAGGTCTGCTTGACAGAGCTGCTGAAAGTAGAGAAAAGGAAAAATGCTCCATCAGGCTATCATCAAGAAAACTTTTAACTGCAAGAGAACCACTCCCATATAATGGAGTTGTGCTTTCTTTTAGTGTGTCTGGGAGTGAAACATTTTGTTTAATGGTTTGAAAAAATGAGCACAGAAAATCAAGGCCAGGTTTTAGCTGAGTATTTTAATGCCTTACATTTCCTTGTATTTAGCCATTTTCTTCAGCTGATAATAACAGATCCCCTGAAAGTTATTGATTATTTAATTCTTCTGATACATTCCTCAATATATATAAATACATTGTTTTGTTTCTAGAGCCTCTCTTTGGAGTTATTGAAGGTGTGAGTGCTGGCTTGTTTCTGATTGTGATGCTGGTGGCTGTTACTGCTTTATTTGTCTGCAGACAAAAAGTTGGGTAAGCTGACTCCCTTTATCAGTCTCTGTTATTGAAGTCATGTCAAATTATATTCATTTAAGTAATACAATTGATTAGGCATAGCTAGAAATTGGATGGATGCACAGAACTCTTCAACAGTTCAAAATCTATGTCCCCCACATTCTGTACACACTAAGAATACAACTAATGACTTGGATATTAAGAAATCTATATATACTTAATTCAAACGGTGTCAGAATTATGTCATAGAGGATCCTTGTAACTTTTAGTTTGCAATAGGAAGGACTCTAAATAGTTCTGAATAAAGAATGGTTTATCATTCAAACTTTTATCTTCTGGGAAAAATGTCTTTTGTCAAAAAATGAAGTATATTAGATTAATTGCATCTGCATTGTAGATGGGAAGCTTTTGAAACTTTATTTAGACTTTATCATTTCAATTCAAAAATACTGTGATTTGGCTTTACCTCAGTGTTCAAAAAAATTAGCTCAAACTTTGCTCCTCATTTTTTTCCAGATATAGTTGTATATGTCACAATATATATGAATCTTAAATAGTGAACTTACATCTTTTTAGAAAGTAAAATACTGTATCTCAACTGAAAAAGTCTTTATCCATTTAAACTATTTTGCATGACTGAAAGATGTGAAATTCTTTGTAGTTTCTGAAATTAGGAAAAAACCTCAACATTTCCCAGTGCATGGGAAACACTGCAAGTCTGAAATTCAGTTATTTTATTAAGCTGATATGTTTTTGAATTTTCATATGCTAGAATTTCAGTTTGAAAAAAACTGTTTTCTGACTAGTCATAGCTTTTAGTCAAAATGGATAAGCTTCATTATAGAATGTGGTTTCTTGTTGTAAGTTATATACCCAGCAGGATGGCAATAATATTGATAGGTTTTTCCCACATCACACATAAAGAGAAAATGTTCTCTAAGGGAGGTGTCTTGAAGGAAGAGATGGCAGCAAAAAAATGAAAGGCAGCACTAGCTGTGTAAAGTAAGTACCACTTCTATGGCTTTCCCAAAGCCTGCTGTGGTTCTGCCACTTACTCCTGCCATGAACGTGGGTGTCTGCTGTAGACCTGGTCTGCAGAGTGGATGTGCTGAAAGCTGTAGACTTTAACAGCTCTGAAAATCTACCTATGTGTTCCTCTACATGTATAGAATCAATGGATTTAGAGTCCATCTTAGCATAGGGCACCCTCCTTAATGATGGACTGGGCTGTGAGTGTTTCAGAACAAGAAAAATGTCTTACTACCTTTGTCATGCATACGCTCCACATCACTATTGCCAAGCTAAAATACAAAAAAACTCTGTGCCTCAGCTAAGAGCAATGTCACATGTTTAGACCCAGAAATCGAAACACACTGGAAAACAGTAAACTGGAAAAAAAGAAATTCAAGAAAGTATAAGTTATGTCATTGCCAACTCTTACCAGTTTCAAAACTTAATGATATAACAGAATACCTTCCTTTTTGTTCCAGCAATGGCCATGAGAGACCTACAACAAGGCTGAACATTCGCAGAGACAGGCCACTGTCAGTCCATTTGAACTTGGGGCAAAAAGGGTAATGTAAAAATTTTGGTTTTTTAGGATGGCATTATGGCTGAACAGACCCATCTGATCACTTACTGATGAAGTGTTTCTTTTTCTTTTGAAATAATTTCCAGGTACCGGAAAACTTCCAGGTAAAAGAAAAAAAATAATACCTAAAATACTTGTTGGTAACCAACTGGATAAATTATGACTGTGATTCATCCTGTGATTTTCTTCCTCCTGTTGAATATTTCAGTCCGATCAAAGTCAGTCACTTTGAAGCACACTTCACCAAACTTCAAGCAGACTCCAACTACCTTCTGTCCAAGGAGTATGAGGTGGGATTCTAACCTAGGCAAAGGACTTTCCTTGTGAAGGGGTGGGATGACTGAATCAACTCGTTAATGTATTAGAAAGGCCTGCATTTGTTTGTCTTTTTCACACAAATCCAAATAAGGTGGAACATTTCATTTGAACTCCACTTGTCCATGTGCAGAAACCAACTCTTCATTTGGCATCTTCTGGTTGGCAGCCTCTGTGTGATAGCTGTCTGGCTGAGATCAGGAGTGTTGGTTTGTATGGCACATCTGTGTGATAAAGTATGGAAAGTACCTGCCAGCTATGTGCTTGCTTTAGAACAGTATGATTACCTATGTAATTTCAGTTTGTTTTTTTTAAAAACCACCTGTTTTCTGTCCATGGCCTTTGAGACTTGATGAGCACTATTTCCCTTTGTGTTGTCTTGTCCTTTAATTATTTTTACTTCACATTTCATTCCTATTCCTTTTTTGCAGGACTTGAAAGATGTGGGTCGAAACCAGACATGTGACATAGCACTTCTGCCAGAGAACAGAGGGAAAAATCGATACAATAATATATTGCCCTGTGAGTTTTAGCTTTGGTTGTGTAATATTGCATCACACCAGCTATTTTTCACTTTTTTTCAGCAAGCCTAGTGGAAAAGAGTGCAGCCAATCCCTTCCCTCCTTTCCATCTGAGATGAAATATCTCTGCCAGCTCAGGTTCTTGTGCTAGGAGGCAGATGATGCATGACCCTGAATGGCTTCAGACAGACCAGTAATTTAATTTCACAGTAGAGGTGTAATGACTAGCATTCAATCCAGGGAGAAAAAGCTCAGCTATTGGAGGCATTCAGTCACTGCTGATAACAAGGATAGTAGAAATAACAGCAGGGTCTTTTACATATGGGGTATCATCCATTCAGTGCTCTTTGACAGCCTTGCCAAATCTTTGTTCTTCAGGGTACACAGCAAACCTACAATGCAGTGTAGAGCTAGTGTGATTCTGCATGGTAAGGCACATGTGTCAAATTAACTCTGTTCTTCTCAAGCAAGACCTGTCTGTTGTTGAGAGGTTCCCCCTTTAATCTCCTACCTGTCATTTTGGAGGTAGGACATTGAGGAGGAACACCATGTAACTCACTGCTCCACATCCCCACTTGCAGCACAGAGGCTTGCAGCACAGCCTCTCCTGTGTCCTGCCTGCTCATGCTAGCAGTGACACCTGACTGAGATCCAACATGGCATTATCTCACAAATCTGTCCTGGCAGCTCAGGCACTATGTGTCTCTGTACAGAGGGCCCTTCACCTACAGAAGGTATTTGTCCTGCTCAGCATTAGCTTGGAATATCACTGAAGTGCGACTGTTCTTTCAAGGGCAGAGCTGGGCGCTGCTTTCCAGTACAGCACGTTGCTGTCAGGATCAAGGGAGGATGCTATTTTGGCCCTTTTGTTGTCATAACAAATCCTATGCAGCTCAGCAGAGGAAATTCAGTATATTTACTGCTTCCTTCTTACCCATCTATCTCCCAGTCTCTGGAATACTCCACAGCACTCACGGATTAAGAGGCAGTAAAACCAGCAGTTATTCCTTATAAATTAGCTCTTCATAAAAAATATTTTAATAGTACTGGCAGTCCTTTCACAAATGCATTTCTGTAAGTGCCAAGAGGGACTGAAAATCAAGACCTAGCCCTAAGCCTCTTGTAATCAATTTCTTGCTAGATGATACATCAAGAGTGAAGCTTTCCAATGTGGATGATGACCCTTGCTCAGACTACATTAATGCAAGCTACATACCAGTAAGTGACTCAAGGGTGTTTTACAGTCCTCCTTCCAGTGGTAATTTTTCCTTCATCTAAAGCTGAATATAAAGCTGGATGGTCAAGGCTCCCCTCCTCCTTCCTTGATTCACTTGAGATAAAAAAACTGGAAACTCATTTTGTGGGTGTGCTGAAAGACTGGCTGTCTGACTGCCATTAAGTTAACTGTGAGTGATTTACCCAGAACTTAAGGATACTTTCTTGCATCCCTATAGTTATGTAAGATAGCAAGTCTAATTGGTCAAGGACATATTTTTAAAGGTCGCTGATTTTATACAGTGTCCACAACGACTATAGCTATCACTGCAGGTGGCATCCTCACTGTGGAGCTGTAGTTCATCCTGACAGCATTGGCACCTTGCAGGGTGATAAAACTGGCTGAAATTAAAATAATGCCCTTTGCCAAAGAGTTATGATAGATAATAGCAGTGACTTTAGCATTCCAGATTTCAAGCCAGAACTCAGCTAATTTATTAAAAATTATAAATAAAACAAAACCCCTAGCAGTTTTAAAATCGCTTGAGACTGTGCTGAACACAAAAGAACAATGGAAAGCTTTGACTGTCACAAAAGGAACAGTATTTAAATATACTGCCACAGTATATGTTCCAGTCAGTCACTTGCTTCCAGGTCCAAGGCAACAATTTAGCTTTCAAAACTATTGTCCCAGCAAGGGTTGCTGCAGAGCCCTGGCTGCAACCCCAAGGCTTGTTCAGTTGTTAGAAGATATTTTTTTCTCCTTTTTAGAAACTAATGGAGTTCTCTTTATTTGCAGGGCAATAATTTCCGCAGGGAATACATAGCAACTCAGGGCCCTTTGCCTGGAACCAAAGATGAGTTCTGGAAGATGGCATGGGAGCAAAATGTTCACAATATTGTCATGGTAACCCAGTGTGTTGAGAAGGGCCGGGTAAGCAGTGACTCTTCTTTATTATTAATGTCTGTTTTAACATCTATTAAAAGTTTTTTTTGCTTTTTATTTGCATCATGCTAAAGCCAAAAAGACCCCAGTGATGGGGATATATAGCATGAAAGAAAAGGTAAAGACTGGAGACAGATTAAGGATGTGAAGTGAGGATGCACAGACTGTCTCAAGATCATGCAGCATGTCAAGGCTAGAATTAGGAACAGAGCTCAGTGCTTCTTGTCTCTAATCCAGGACTTTGTTCACCAGACAGCTCTCTTCAGCATGCAGGAGAACCACCAACAAAAAAGTGCCTGTTTATCACATCAAATCTGATCAACTTCTACTTTAAATACAAGCTCTGGAGAGCAATTGTTGATCAGTAAATACATCAAATTATCTCTGACATATAAGCCCTGATGTGGTTAGCAAAGAGACCACTCATGTACTTAACACTCTTACTGAGTGAAGGTGTAGCATACCTCCCCAAGTATGACCACATCCTGTGCCCTTTGTAAGACTGTGACTAGATTGGTAAGAAAATTAAACAAACTTGAAGTAGTGATCCTCTGGTGGCACATATCTAGTCAGTTCCTTTCAACTTTTTTTCCTGAGGCGAGAATGAAAGCCTCCACAGAATAAGATTTGTGTCCTTCTGCATCTCACTGATGCCAAATGGGACCCTCCTGCCATGTCTCAGCAAGAGGTGAGGAAGGGGCACTGGAGGCAGAGCTCTGATCCAAGGAGAGATTTGAGAAGTGTGCAGAAAATGCACCCTATAAGAGGGCATCAGTGAAGTGCTTCCCATTCCCCCCATCACAAATGAATTATGAGAACTTCCCACCCTCATGCTAACCCATTCCCATGCCAGACCCTGTTTGTTAACATGGCAGAGAGTGGCATCTCTCTCTGAATCCAGTTGCTGCCTTTCTTCATCCTCAGGCACAGGAGATCTGAAGTCTCCTTCTGCCAGTGCAGGATGGAGGCACTGTTTATAGCTGTTTCAGGCACTAAATCTCTCTTTCCTTGTGTCCCTGCAGGTAAAGTGTGATCAATATTGGCCCCATGACCAGGATTCCTTGTACTATGGAGACCTGATTGTTGAGATGCTGTCTGAGTCAGTGCTCCCAGAGTGGACAATACGAGAGTTTAAAATCTGCAGTGTATGTTTGAATTTTTTTTCCTGATTAACTGGCTTAAAACACTTGCAATGCTAAATTAGGAATGTTTATTCTGCCATACCACAGTTGTGTCATGCCTGGCTCCCCTCTGGCGGAAGCCGTAGCATTTTCCCCAAAGGTACCTGTTTTATGTATCCCTTTCTCTCTTGTCCTGATGACCCACACTTTTGCATGCCAACAGGAAGAGCAGCTTGACTCAACAAGGCTCATTCGTCACTTCCACTACACTGTATGGCCAGATCATGGTGTGCCAGAGACCACCCAGTCCCTGATTCAGTTTGTAAGAACTGTAAGAGATTATATCAACAGGACCCCAGACACAGGACCAAGTATTGTACACTGCAGGTATGTGCAGCAGCAAAAGGTCAGTGGCACAGAGCCCTTGTGCCTACCCTTGGGAAGATCCCAAATCTTCATCCCTGTTAGACTATGAGCAGCCACAGAATCTGAGAGATAGCTGATGATCTTAAGTTTCCAGATACATCAGAGCAGTATTCCCAAGGCACGTGCATTCACCTACAGCCTCACCCTGGAGATGCCTCAAAAAATATTCTTAGGGAGCCACTGTGTCTCTGTGGTACCACTGGAGAGCACGAAAGTGTCAGCAGCTGCCACTGCTCATAAGCTTTTGCATTCTTAAATTGCCTATGTGCTGCTGTTGAGGCCCAACATTTGAATCACAAAGGAGTGTTTTAAAAGGTACACCCAGTGTGAATCTGACTATGTATGGATGTTGAGACTAGCTGACAGATCCATCCTTCCCCTATTCTGACTGAGACTCCCTTTTCTTACTGTCTTTTCATGCTCTTCTGCTTTTTCCATCCCTGGCAGTTGCAGGGCTGCAGCTGTAGTTTTCCCTCGGTTCTGTGGTCCAACACTTGCATAAAAAATAACAAAATTGAACTGCCTGATCTGTTATCCACTAGCCAGTAGCAGCAGAGTATAGGGCTACCGAGAGAGAAAGAGTGTAGTTGGTGCTGTATCTTCTGAGAAAGCCATTTGTTCACTGGTAGTACCTGATTGTAGTATCTGACTCCTCTACCATTATATGGGCTGAGGCTCATATCTTACCTGCCTTTACAGCATGTGCTGCAGCATGTCAGATGTCTACTGTGTCCCACAGTTGCATCCCTGGAGAGAAGAGGCTTCAAAGTTAGCGTCAGATGCAGTCTTTCAGTGTATCGCAATGACTGGGTTAATCTAAAGCAGAAAGCAGTGCAGGCAGTAGCAGAGGTACCTCTACCATTACTGTTCTTTCCTCCTTCCTAAATAAAATCCATTATAAAATGTTATAAAGGCCCAAAGGTGCATTTGAACAATTTACTTCTCACCCTGGAGATCTGAACTTTACAAAAGTATCACATGAAGGTAAAAGCTTTGATCCATCTGCTTTTAAATCTCTTGGGTTGTTTTCTTTTCCAGTGCTGGTGTTGGCAGGACTGGCACATTCATTGCACTGGACCGAATTCTGCAACAGCTGGATTCGAAGGACACTGTTGACATTTATGCAGCAGTACATGATCTAAGGCTTCACCGCGTTCACATGGTTCAGACAGAGGTAAGATTTGGATAGCCTGCTATGCAGCGACAACAGCTGCAGTATATAATAATCAGTCTCTCATCTTAAAGGCTCTCAGAGCACTTTGCAGTTACTCCACTGTGAAATACCAGGTAGATGTATTTTAGCTCTGTGAGAATTTCCAGTTCAGGTTTTTTTCCATTTGCCTCTTAGAGAGGGTCCAAACCATAACAAGTGGCAGTTATGCTTCCTGTAGATTTCTCCTTTTCTTTGCCCTGGCCCACAATCACCCCAGCAGCATTATGCAGCACACTTAACAGCACACTGTTGCTTTACTGCAGAGTCCAGTAAATGAGCTTTAAGTGGAGATAGGTCCTTCAGGAATGGGTTTGGAAGACAAGCCTAAACCATACAGATAGGTTGACATAATAGGAAAGAGGAATGCAGGACAGAGAAAATTAGATACATGCAATTTTAAAACTCTAGCTACTGTGACCTTATGCCTTTGCAGTTTATGTTTTATTGAGCTGCTCTGTCATTTTCATTAAAATGATTTTGAAAAGTTGATTGGCATTCTCCTAACATACTATGGAAAAGCTAGTACATTTATTCTCAAAGTTCAGAAAAAGTAAATGTTTTGTACTTCTTTCTGTGCTTTTAAAATGGCAAGAAAATCATGTTATACAGATAGGAGCTAAACACATAAGAACTGATTTAATAAAGGTGTGTTGTAGAGGTAGTCTTTGCATTTTCCCTATGAGCTGTTAATAGAAGAATGAGGAGTTTGATGAGTCTGCCTGTAACTTGATACTAATGGAGCTCTTTGCTGCAATTTGGAAACCAATATGTCAGTGACAGCATTTTCTGATAGATGTAAAAGTCTTATATGGGTATAAAGAGAGGCCCAGCTGGGAACACAAAACAAAGGGGTTCCTGGAAATATCTAATCACAGATGACCTTCCGTTGGAGGGGAGACAGATTCCCAGCTTGGTCTGGGATCTTTAAAGACAGATCCTCCTACATTCCCATCATCCATGGTCTACAATGGCAGAGACATCTCAGGAGAATGGCCTGGAAAAAAGAGGCAACTACCTCAAGAGTGTAAATTTGACTTATAGACAACTAAAGTGTGATATAAAACCTGCCTTTGGCATGAGCTTGACATGGCGTCTAAGTCAAAAGGCAGCCAGATCCACATAAAAGTCAAAGGCCATAGTACCATCATACTTGACAATATTCAGTCACAGAAAAACATCAGCAACAAAACAATGCTCCTGCTTCAGACTTGGCTCAACATTGTTTAAGACAAGGGTCTGCAGGGAGACATGCAAGGAAAAACTATGCATCAGCTCAAAAGGCAGCATGCTATAGCAGCTGCAACCATTCCAGTCAAAAATGGTCTTTGCCAAAGAAAGTCTCCATACTTGGCCAACTTTCCATCACATTGGTGTGTGGGATGCAGGATTCTGCTCCACAGAGGGAGCAGCTGCATGTGCATAACGGCAGATACCCTCACTTTCCCAGAGCCAGAGCACTGAGAAAAAGACACAGGGCAATGGCCAAAGATGTGAGGGGAGAAAATACATACATTGGAGAAATTATGTTTTTGAGATAATATTAAAAACATATGCCTTGATATATATAAACATGGTCAGCCTGACTTTTGGGTACCATGTTACATTAACCAAAATATTATTATGACCCATATCATAAACCACAAAGAAGAGCAAAGCATGAAAGTTTAATAATCTATTCTGTCAAGCTAGTTTGGTGAGTAGTCAATAGTCAGTAACATGCTGACCTCCTTACTTTGGTTGTGAATGTCATCTTAGCTACGTAATCGGCAACAATCTTAGAACTTACGCTGGATCAAAAAATAGGTTTTTCAGAGATTTTTCTGATTTTTTTCAGATTTAGGTTTCTCACAGTTGTCTGAAATATTTATATGTTATTATAAAAATTCTGTGGAAAAAATATTTCTTTTCAGAACAAAAAGAAAATTCAGGAAATTTTTTGTCATGCTGCCCTGTACATATTAATTCTTCTACATATACTTTATACCAAAGCATTCAGATGTAGTAGCTATCCAACACAGCACCATATGAACTTTACAGTTGCTAAAGCTTTCACTAATGGCATGATCTGTTAAAACATACTGTGTTCATTTATGTTTTACTGGTATTATTTCTAAAGAGAGGTGATCACAAAAGTTTACTATATTACTAGTGTGAAAAGGAGATTAATTTAAGAATGATATTTTTGTTCTTAACACCCCCCCTTGATTTTGTGAGGGAGTTAGGTTGTAATGATTTTTCGCAGTACAGAAAATTAAATTGCAAAATTCCTCAGTGTCTTAAAAACAAATTTTTTTTGCAGTGTCAATATGTGTATCTACATCAATGTGTGAGAGATGTGTTAAGAGCCAGAAAACTTCGCAGTGAACAAGAAAATCCCTTATTTCCAATATATGAAAATGTGAATCCAGAGTATCACAGAGGTAACTGCAAGTTTATCAAATTATAAAATGTTTCAAATGTAGTAGCTCACTGACAGTGTAATTGAGGGGGAATTGTACTATCCTTAACCATTGATATTTCTTTACTTCCTGGACCTTCATTTGTTCCTTCTGCTCTTTCCTTTCTTGCAGTTATGTCTTTGTCTCCATTAGTAGTCATCATAACATCGCCTCCTGCTCCCGCCTTACCTTTATGCTCTCCCTGTCTCACACTTCATGGCTCCTATGCTGTCAAGAGAACTGAACTCCTTTCCCTATCATGATGTTGGTTTTACCTCATAAGTCTTTAAACCATCCATAAGCAACTGAGGCCACTGCCAGCACTCACTGGGCTCTTCTGACATTCACGGTGTTCAATTTCTGTCTGTATCACCCTCATCTGCTGTTGACAATAAAGGCAGCCTTGGGAGACTTCTAATCTGCCTTGACTGGGAAATATAGGTGTCCTAGGCTGTGTTCTTTCTAACTCTTCAGACTCCTCATCCTTGTAGGCTCCTTTTCCTAGCCTGTATCCAGTCCCTTGTTGATAAGAGTTGCAGGAGTAGCAAACCTAGCATTAGCACTGCCCTTCACCTCCTGTGCCCATGGCCAGAGGACTGATGTGGAGAAGCTGTAAGCAGTGGTGGCCTTGTGCCTTGGTAAAGCTGATTCTTAAGGGATGTAGAAGGTTTTAGGGTCAAGACAGAAGGATCTCAGTAGCTCCACAAATTTGGATGTTAGGAATCAGGATTATATGATAAGAAATCAAAATAATTTTCTTGATCTAGCCTGTAGAAATCAGAATTGTCATTAACAGGTAGAGCAGCCTTGGAGGAGGCCAAAAACTGAAATATCCAGATTCCACCCACTGAGAGTCCAAGCAAAGGTGGGATCTGATCTTCAGCTGTTGCATCAGTCACCAGCCAGTGCTGCTACCACATGGCCACCTCTCAGATCACTGCTGAATCTCTGTTGGTTTGCTTTTTCTAATCTCAGTTTTCCTTGCTTTCAGATGCTGTTTATTCAAGGCGCTAAGAATGTTAGAGATACCTGCTTTTGTGAACACATTTGTTAACCAGGGGTTTTGTTTTGCTTTTTTTATGTATGTATTTCATGCACCAGAAAGGTGCCAGACCTTTTGGTTGAGACTGTGTATAATTTATTGGTCTAGTGATTTTTTTTTAAGATATATAATTTAAATGTAATAGATATTAATGTATATAATTGTATTTTGGCATTATGTATATATGTATTTTTTCTATATTGTTTATGTTAATGTTATGCTTCAGATAATACTATTTTTTCTTATCACAGTTTTTATAAACTGTTCTACATAAACTATTTTAAATTGTATGGCTAACAGGACTGCTGCGTTTGGGGCTCTATTGGCATGACACAGGAAAAGTCCTATAAGGAGAACCTCATTATTAAAAAGTATTTCAGTGTTTGTGAGATGAAATAAGCTACTATTAAGCAAGGCAACAATAGTCCTGTATAGGAATTACAATGTTACTCTACATTTTAAACTTACCACTTTTCATCTGACAAAAATGGGAGTAACCCATATCACAGTGGCATACCTTTTTGCAGAACTCATTAACAAGAGAGCAAAACAGGTTTCACCTCACTAGAAGCAACTGTTTCAGTCTAGTGTGACATAGTAGAAAAATATCAAACAACATGCTGCAGTGAAGTCTAGCAGACCTTTCTCCCACCACATGCTTTGGGGGGAGACTGGTCACATTCTGATTTCTTTACACTGGTTTAAGAGAGCAGAATCAGACTGCAACTTGTGCCTGTGAACTTCCACAGAAAGATGCTCAAGGAAACACCTCTGACATTTGTGTTAGCAAACCTGTGAGGATATGAAATCCGGTAACTTCCACAGAAAAATGCTGTACTATGGCAGCCAAAAAGTACAGAGATTGCAAACATATTGGAACAAAGACATAAAAAGGTATATATACCACAGTTTACACAACTGACCTTAAGCCTTTTCCCCAAGTGTTGGTATCCTTCAAATGCCACTTGCTTTCACAAAGGGACAGTTTGGCCTCAGCATGTCTGCATAGAAAATATTCTCCACTGGAATGTTACCTAATGTCACCACCACAGGGGCAGTTGGAATGGAAAAAGATTCATCAGGGAATGTAGGCTGGCAGGGCTGTGCTGATCATAGAATCATCAAATATTTTGGTTGGAAGAGACATAAAGATCATCTAGTTCCAACCCCTATGCCCCCAGGCAGGGACTCATTACTGAAAACATGGTGATTAGCAAGAAGTACAATGAAGGAGCGCTTACCAGGTATCATGCCCAGCCAAGTGGATTATGCACAGCCCCTCTCTCTCTCCTCTGCAAAGAGGCATCTCATTCAAGGGTCTAAACACTCTGTTTAGCTATTACTGTCTTTATAAAATGGTCCTCAAACAAACAGTGAAGAGACAGTACACAGTTCCTCTCTATCATGAAAAGAAGGAGTTCACAGTTCTTCTTTCATATATCTACCCATACTTTTCCTAGAGAAAACAGCTTGTTGCTGAAGACTAGTGCCTAAATTCTACTTCTGTTTTGGAGAAAAATAAATATTTCTGAAGGCCTTCTGAGGATCAGTGAGTAGCTAAGTGCCTAACTGAGGAACTCCTGTGGCTCAGCAGAACTGTGCACATCCATGTCACTCTAGTTTTCCTAGAGAGAAGGTAACAGCCTGATAGTTACTCTTCGTAATCCATCTGGAATCTCATCCTTTCTTGATCAAATATTCTCACATGCCTTAGCAAGCAGTCTTCAAATCAGCTGTCACATCTGCTCAAAACATATAAACTTGGTTAATCTTTTTAGGTGTTTCTGTATGAAGATACTGCTCATCCCTCCTGCATCCTTCTTTGGCACCACATAAACCTCAAAATTCACGACCCTTAATGGAAACTGAAGAAGGGAACTAGCATTAGAGTGGAAGACATTTTCACAGATGAAAGTCTAGGCAAAACAACAAAGAAATGTGCACATTTTTTGCAGATGCCTTCTTTTCTCTATTTCCTTTGCTAGATGACTAGGTTAGCAAGGAAGGACAAACAAGCATGGCAGCTTTATTTAGATGGATTGTTGATCGTGCTAGTAACTGCTGGACTCAAGGCATCGTGAAAACTGCTGTTGTATTACATGCAATGCATTTGGTCCTTTCTTTTTTGCAGGGGTAGCCGAGGAACGAAGATCATGATGTTAGTTATCAGCAGTACAATTACACTGTTAAGACACACCAAGTGTACCCTATAAATTACCTCATACTCCATATCACTGTCATTTTTTAATACTGAGGGAAATGGAGCTCACTCAATACTATATGATCTGAGGGCAAAAGTCTAATTGTGTGCTCTGTATGCATGTTGTTCATCATTTTCAGAAAGACACACCTCATTCTGCAGTTTATTTTATCACTCTCAGCTCCCTTGTCTGCAGCTACAGAGTTAGCACGTGTACCCAAAATGATGATGTCATAGCAGACAGCTAGTTTCATCTTTTCTCTCAGCTAATAATGAACACAGTTCATAAGCCTCTTCCTCCTCATCTCTTCATAACATGACAGATGACCTTAAACACTCTGGCACAGTGCTCTTGAGCAGCTTTACATTTCTGCCCAAGCAGGTCACACATGAGACTGTATACAGACATTATTGCTCTGGTTCTGCTCTCTAGCCAATTCTGCCCATATGAAACCAGTCTAAATCCACTGAGAAAAAGAAAAAAGTATCTATGTAGCATTTTGTTAATATACAACACCTACTTCTCAGTATAAGTATTTATATTTACTGTGCCTCTAAGCTGAATAACAGGACTGATGGGAAATTGTTTATGTAGCAAGAATGGATTTGAGGGAGCTTGTGTGCTGAACAAAGACAGCTCTTAAGGAAGAAGACATCTTTTGAATGTCCTTGATGATGTTGAGAATTCCCTTCTTGATGTTTCCCAATAATAATGTTAGAAAGCAAGGCTAGTGTTGTTGCTGATCCATAAGCTAAGATTTGCACACTTGGAGCCCATCCTTCGAATCTCTGCATTATCCCCATAGCTACCTGAGTACTTTCATGAAAGTCAGCTGGAATGCTTGTCTAAAGAAAATACCATTCCATTTCTGAAGCACTTGCAGGGTTGGGCTTTTAGGTTAATTCAAATTTTTGTATTAAAAGTTATTTAATAATGAAAAAATTGCAATAAATATTTTTTTAATCTGTGCAATACAATTACAAGATCCACTAGCGATTGTAGGAAAAAAAAGATTTTACATAGCTGGAGTTGATAAATGATATTTTTTGTTACTAATGGAACACAAAAGTGGGTGAGAGAAATAGGCATACTGTGAAGATGTCAAAAAGTGCAACTTTATACATTTTTTTCTGCTGCTATAGGTATTTAGCAATAAATAATGCCTAAAATGCCAGAAGTATTATTTTGTGCCATAATATACTATGAATTTCCTTTCAGTTGTAGAACAGAGAAAAGAAAATGTGTGAGCTTTAAGTTTATATTATGTATTGTATATGGTTATTTACACTTTGAAAGCAGAAAGTTAAACACTTTGACAGATAGGAGTACATGAGCACTTAGCCGTGCTCCTTAGCCTGAGATTTAATTTATGGACTAGAGGGATGAGAACAATAGCCATCAAAGCACTCTGTCATCATCTCTCTCCAAGATCACAGATCAGAGAAATGCACCTGACACTCAGAGATACAGCCTACCACAGCCACAGCTTCATGTCCAAGGAGTGCCTTGGCAGGTGCTTAATATTTGTTCAGATTTCTTTCAGTGCTTCAGACATACAGTTTGTGTAAATAAAATGCAATATAGAATGACCACTGCTTCCTTGTGGCCCTGTCACAGATGTCTGGGCTCTGGAGCTGTGAGCTCCAGGACCTGTAATCCCAGATGCTGTAACTTTGAACTGAAACGAGTGCTCACCCTAGTATTTGGGCAACTTGCTGTAGACCCCGAGCCCTCAACTGTCTCCCTCACACTGACAAAATCAAACTCCTGACCTGTTGGTAGCACCACTATGGCCAAAGCAAACTGGTCTATTATCAGCGACCTCACAGATCAACAGCTGGTTCAAACTGGGAATTTTTTTTTTTTTTTAAGGCTGGCAGGAAATACTGTAGACTAGAGACTAGCTAATTGAGAAAAAACTGTGGAATTGGGACACATACAGTGTCAGTGATGCTGGTAGTCTAATACCCATGACAGTTTAGTTGTTTCTTGGTTTATTTGAAAGCTAAAGAAATTCTGTAAGTAACATTAAGAAACTAAATATATGTTTCTCTAGAGCAGGGCAGTACGCTATAGTGAAAATCCCACAATTTTGAAATGTGGATAGCCATAAATTCTTTGCCAGTGCCTGGAGTAAAGTGTCTGAAAAACATCTTCAGTATGGATTCAATGCTCATATGCAATATAATTACTTATAATTGTGTTCCTAACAAACACTGGGTGAACACTGAACTGTGCTATTATTGTCAATTTAATTTATGCATTTAAGTATATTTTTATATTTTTAGCTACAGTCAACAAATCAAATATATTTGAGTGTATTGTACACATTTTTATAAATACTTCATTAATAAAATATTCATTTAAAAAAAGTAATATTCTTGTCTTCTGTTTGACTGCCTTTGCATTATGGATTTTGTTGTCCTGCTGCTCAGGGAAAAGGTCATAAGCGAGTTTGATTTCAATTGAGACAGTCTTAAGTGAACATTAAATTCATCAGAAGCCTCAGCCTGCTGGGGGAGAAGAGGCTCTGTTGTTGCCTGCTGGCCAGATTAGTGCCCATGTGGAAAGATACTGTTGTTCTCTTCTCCTCCCTGGTCTTGTGCCCTCCTTTAATATGCCAGATAGTGTCTGGGGTATGCAGTGGGTATTTGAAACCACAGTGGGTCTTGAACTTGAGTGCCTGTTATTTTAGAGACATTTTGCCAGGCAGTTGTACCAATTAGCACTGCACTGCAGTTCCATTGCTGCCTTCCCCTTGAGGATCTGAACCATGCTTTTTAACAAATGTATTTCTTCTCCATCTGCTCTCCACAGTTCTTATAAACCTTTAGCATAATCATCCTTGTGGGGTCAGGGTGCTTGGCATAGCATGCTTACTGCCAGTGCTCTATCTCAGTTACTCCTTATTGGTCATCAGAAGTGTTTAAGACAAGTTTGTTTAAAAGAAGGAATAATTTATTGACTTGTACTGTGAACTATTTGCTGAGGAGATGTGTAGTGAAGGCTGAGGGAGTTGTGAGATTTTTTCTTTGTGATGTAAAAGTTTATCTCTGAGTTCTACTCTGTCCTGAGACCAGTGTAGGCACAAAAGAGAAATGATAAAGATAAAATAGTGTACAGTTAATATCTCCACACAAGAGGAACAAGGCCAACATTGCAGACAAGGATAGATACAAATGTTTTTACAAGGTACAGCAAGGAAACTAAAGAGTCTCTTCTAGTTAAACAAGAGCACGGTAGTTGATTCCAGTTAAAATATCCCCAGAATCTAGTTTTTAACTTTGATATTTTTATATGCATTTGATTTGTACCTTGGCTTCATACCTACAAGCTGGTGTTTTGTCTGGTAAAGTCATCTCCTGTACCATAATCTCAGTTTTCTGTCTGTGCCTGTCTTCACTACCAGTTTCTTTATTGTGCCCTAGAAATAGCTGCTTAGATGTCTTATGCAGGCAGGATGTGGCAATGCTCGTATGTCAGCAAATACCACGAGTGAAAATTTCAGATGTTACTAGCCAAGCCTTTGCACATCATTCTGGTACAATACCACTCCCAACCTGTGAAAAAACAAAAAAACCCAAAAACAAACAAACAGAAAAACCAACAAACAAAAGACCCCAACAACAAACGCGCACCCCCCCAAAAAAAAAAGACCTAAAACACCACAGCAGAAAAAGAAGGTGGAAAAAAGCATTTCAATTAATTTGTGGAGATGTTCCAAAAGCAAAAGCCCTTCTGCTGTTGCCAGGGTCAGATGCTCTGCAGTGGCTGCACAGGCCGTGGTGGGGTCAGGAGGCAGCCGTGGCGTGGCTGGGCTGGTTTGGTCACTGAGTCACTCATGGCCTCCCCCTGGAGCTGACCTGCTGCTCTCCTCAGGCCAAAGCTGCAGCTTCTTGGGGTCTGGCTCCTGCAGGTGCCTGGCATCCTCTTTATACCCCAGCTGGGTGCTTAGTTCATCATGCAGAACCTTGCTGCAACAGGCAGCTTTCCTTGGGATGAGAGATGGTCCCAGCTCCCAGAGATCTGGAGTAGTAGTCAGCAGCACGGAGCAGGCATGAAGGCACTTTGGTCCAAGAGGGAAAAGGACTTTGTGGACCTCAAAGCCTTTAAGTCTTCAGGGAAAACATCACCTCAGCACCCACAGCTTTGCTGTTGCAGAGGTCCTGGGGCCCCCAAAAGAGGCTAAAATTCCCCTGAGGGCTCCCACTGACCAGCAGGATCCACACTGCCAACTCGGCGAGGGTACGCTCCAAGCCCAATTGCAGGCTCTCTTCCCCCACCCCGCCTGACTCCAATCCTCAGTTGGAAAGGGTGGCAAAAGCATGTCCTAGCCAACAGAGTGCTCCAGGTGTGTGCACACAGCTTCAGGGCTCAAGGAGAGGGGAAATGGTGAGGTAGCCCAGCTGGGATTCAGCACTGGTGTGATCCTCCCTCCATACTGAGGCCTTCACCGCTGAGCTGTGGGGACTGCAGAGGCATGTGATGGGGACACACCAGCCCTGCCAGTGCCCCCATCCCAAGGCTCACAGGGATCTGTACACTCCAGAGGCCCAGAGCATGAGCTCAGTTGCCACGAGTCAGGCCAAGAGGGCAACAGCCATGGCCTTGAGCAGCAGCCGAATACCAGGCTCCAAGCACCGCTGGCAAATGCTGAAGCAGCTTGGCCAGACATCAGTGTACACAGCTTTTTGCACACTCATGCCAAGATCCCTGCCAAATCACACAGTGTCCTTGCTTGCTTTTGGTGATGGCTTGCTGATGTGCCAAACCAAACCAGTAGCAGGTGGAGCAGCTACTTCTAACCAAGGATAAAGGCAGAGCTTTCGCCCTCCCCACATCGGTGAGGCCATTATAGGGCATGTATAAAGGTATGAGCTGAGTGAACCCCTCCTGGGGGTCCATATCTCCCAGTAGCCCTTTTTCAGAGGTTGCATCTCATGGATGTTTTTCTATGTATCTGTCTAGGCTGGGCTGGTTTGCACAAAGCATTAAAACTATCCATATCTTACTAAGCAATGCCCAAGTGTATCTTCATGCATAGGTCCAAAACTTGGGCAGAAGAGAGCTGAATATGAGGCTACTATAACATCTCCATAAAAACCCTTTGGTGGGTTATCAGGAGCATAAATTTGGCTTTGATCTGGTACTTCTTTCTTGTCTCTAAATCCTTGTCTCTCTCGGAGTCCGGTGGGATTTTGCTGCTCCAAGATGCGTAAGAGATCTTATTTTCAGCCCGTGCGTCTGAAGAATGAGTCAAAGCTCTTCAGTTTTTCGTTTTCAAGCTTCTTTATTATTCATTATCTATAACATTTTCTTTCTGCCCAGCCAAGGTCTGTCTAGCAAGGCAGCCAGCAGCATTCTCTTCCCCTTCAGGGAGGTGTTATCTTTTTATACTACAAACTACGTATACTATATTTACAATTATTTCCCAATGCCTGTCATCTATGCTAGACAGTGAAATTCTGCTCCAAAGCAATCCCAAAGTGCCAACATCACAGCAGAAGATGAGACAAAGAAGAACAAGATGGAGGACTAGACATGCCCAATTTCCTCCATCTTGTCCCCAAAAACCCCCATTCCCAAAATCCTAAAATCTACATTTTCACTCTGTGATAATTTTATTGTTATACTATTTAAACTTTTGTGACTTTCAGATTCTCATATAAAGCTGGTAATTTGTTCCATGGTTCATAATTGAACCCACAGGTGGTCTTGGCTGCTTGCCAGGGTCTGAGAGCCTCCTGGCAGGGGTCCCGGCAACTCTGGACACCCGGAGGGATGTTCTGAGTTCTGACAGTCTCCACTTCTAGTTCAGAAATTTTTACTTTGGAATCGTAGTAATGGAAGTTTAAAAAAAAACTTTCCCCACTATAATCACAAGATCTCTCCCAGTCCTGTTGGATGCATGGGATAAACATATCTGGTTTTTGCCCAGATAGAACTTGAGGCTGTAGTGTGGCCAGCACAGGAAGAAGGCCCTCCAATTCTGTTTTCCATACCAGAGAGAGTAAAGAATCTTGAAATTAAAAAAAAAGACTAGGGGTATTCTGGATAAGAACACCCAAATTTCTGGGGAAATCAAATACGGACCATATGGCCTGTAGTAAAGCTCTCCAAATAGGTTTGGTATGAATGGAGCTACACTGTAAAAACACAGAGTAAAAATAATTGGATGTAGAAAGAAAAGTGAAGATGTTCAGAATGCTCCGTGCATCTTAGCTAGGGAAAAAATGTTGAACAAATAAAAGACAGCTATGGAAAGGTCCATGTGTTAATTTGGGGCATTTCTCCTGCCTGTCAATGACTAAAGTTGCAGTATTGAAACCACTAAGATGAAAAGATGGATAGTTGCAAAGGCAATAAAGAAATATAAAATGTCCAAAATATCAAACATCAGAAAATATATGCTCAAGACACCACACATGATAAATGCCGGCATCCTGCTGTCTTATGATTGGAGCTAAAAGACATCTGGAGCCAAATTATTTGTGAAAATCCAACTTCGAGAGAATGAACTGGCAGGCAACTGGAATTAATTAATGCCCAACAGTTCTGTGCTAGAAAGGTTGGAGAGTACTAAAAATATCCAAGGAGCCTGTTTCTTTACACATCATGCCAATTAGATCTGGTCAGGCTGTGACAAATTTTCTGTAAACATTCTGGTGAGCAAGCAACTCCCCCAGCACCCTCCAGCAGTTCCCAGGGTGAAATCTTGCCTCTAAAATGCCAGAGCTTTCAATTACAAAAGTGGAAAAGGGAAAAAGCAAAAAGAAGTGCTAGTGTCAACTATGTTGTGGTTGTTGAACCAAGGCAGGTAAGAAAATTTCAGATCCTTAACCTGGCAATATTCTTTACCATGGATTTGTGTTTGCTTTGCTGGGATTAGAGCTAAACATCTTATTGCACTCAGTCCATAAGAGAAAAAGAAGAAAATCCAGAAAATAAGGTGAGTTAATTTTTTCTGTTCTTTTCTAGGGAAGATGCATCCATTTTGGTGGGGAAAAAACACACATATATCCATGCTGGGAAGGCAGTTAGGAAGAAGAATATAACCTCCAAAGACCTCCAACAGCATTGTGGTGGCATCTTTTATTTATTTCCCCTTCTCTATCCAGCACACTGTCAGGGAGCAGAAGAGAAATAAGCTGGTGAAGGACCATATGCTGTGATCACAGGGGATGGTCTCTGCTGTGCTCTGAGCAGGGGGCTGAGCTGACAAGATCACACAGAGCAGGAGCGCACTCACCTTGCACCAAGGGGAGGAACACCTTCCTTGCTCAGCCTCGCCAGGGAAAGCCACCCTGTAGCTGTCTGCGTGGGATGCTGTGTCCCCAAGGAAGTGGCTCTCTCCCACCTCCTCCTTTCCACCCCCTGTGCTGTCCACTTGTTCCCACATCTCCCTGCTTGTTGCCGCTCAGTGCAACAGACTGGGGAAGTGACCTGTGTTAAAATTACCTTGTCATCAACAAAAACAAATAGCTATTTTTAATCTCCCCAGTTTGTTCCAGGAGAGACAGTCTGAGGTTTTCATGCAGCCATGGCCGTGCTCACAGGGTTGTCAGACATCACTCTCTTTGTTTCTCAGAGGTTGTCCCACTCTCTTGGTCCAGCTGCTCTGGCCAAACATGATCTGCCACTCACAAGTCCTACAGGCTGTCCCTGAAAAATGAGACTCCAACCCACCTCAGCCCCCTTACCATCATCTATCCCTGTGAGGAATAGGAATTATGAGTTTGAAAAAAGGCTAGGTGTTGGGAAGGATAAGGATTTGACAAGAAGGTCTCACAGATATGTATGTATAACAGAAAGACCTTTGAATGTAGAATCTGAAGAAGGAATAGAAATGATAGCCAGTTTTGATATAGAAGAAAATAATTGCTGAGCCAGTCTTACTGGGTAACTAGAAGGCAAAGAGCAAGTTGAGTTGGAAGGGGATTTTATGACTTAGAGCAAAGGATAAATCCACCTCAAACAAAAGATGTTTTTACCAAACAAAATATTTTCACAGACAAACAAGAAAGCCAATGTTGCAAGTAAAGAAAAGGTCTCAGAATTTTCCACTGCAAGAAAACTGAAAAAGAACTTCTAGCTTAAACTATAACATACTAACCTTTTGTGATTGGAAATAGTAACAAGAATATGGTAATGTTAGTAGCTAGGATAGGCTATAGGTAATAGTAAAAGTATTGATTGGTTGTCATGTATTAAGATGCTCTGTAATGAAAAGTATATAATGCATTGTAACCAGAACTGGAGGAGGCTTCAGAGGAACCCACAGCTGTGGCTGAAAAGGCTGTGGGCTGGGCTCTTGTCTCCCATGACCCGTGAATTGCTGTATCATTTGGATATAATAAACAGCATTTTAAAGAGCTGCCTGGAGCCCCGTATCCCTCGTTTTTGGCTCTTACAGCTGGGCTAACACTGACTTTCCCATAGGAGCAAGTATGACCAGTGGCTGGGTACTAGCCTCAAAAGAGGAAGGGACCAGAGAAAGTGAAGGAAAATCTCTGGATAGCAGGAGGAGGATGGATACTGGTTCATGTCCTGTGTTATGACAAGCACAGGAAAGCCCAGCAGAGTGAGACTTTGTTCCCTGCATCAACCTTCTCCAAGGAGATGGGGAACCTGAGAGCATTGTTAGTGTGACCAAGTCCCCTTTGCTCCTGAAGTGCCAATTTACATCTTCTAATACCCACATACTGAAAGGGAGAACTGAATACAGAGGCTTCACAAACAAATTTCCCATTTTTCTCTTATCCTACCCCCTACCCTAGTTCTTATCTCAGTAATTAAATTATGCAGCTGAGGAAAGTGATTTGGAAAACAGATGGCATGCAAGATGCTATAGAAAACTGTGGTGCATTTTAAACCTTGCAGCAGAGACACAGACAGATTTGGGTGGTATATGGGCCTTGAAGTAATTGAACTTCAAAGGCTGCTTGTGCAATGACCTTTAAGCAGAAGGAATGAATGGCCCTCCAGCTTTCAACTGATACTCACAATTAAGCATCCAAATCAAGCTTTTCCACGAACATTGTGGATGGTCTAATTTGCCATAGAATGTGGCATGACCTAACCAGGGCTTTGGTAACTTACAATGGTAGAAAATCTGGGTATCTGGGCAAGATGGAGCCCTGAAGCAAGCCTTTTAGCCTAGAACAAGTCTGAAATGTAAGGGGAAAAGACACCAAAAAGAAGAGTTCATTAATCTGTGTGAGACTGTAAGCCCCCTCTCCCCCGTCTTCCTTATTTAAGACCACGGTGGGCAAGGCTGGGTGAGGACAAGCTGCCACACCTGCTGGCAGCACAAAAGCCATGTCCCCAGCCATGCAGGAGGAGCTGTGTGGTGGGAGGCCACTGTGGCACAACCAGCAGGACAGGAGAACGGCAGCTCTTTTGCCAGCATTACTGAGGAAAGGTGTTCACCAATGGCATTTGCCTCTGGATCTGCATTAAAAACACCTTCACTCAACACCTGGGTGGTAAAAGAGATTGCACTAGCTTGTGTTAGATGGGGCTGCGGCCTCTCTCCAGGAAAATGGCACAGTTATCAAATCCCACCCTCTGAATAGTGGAGGTCGCCTTGTAATGGAATCCGCCACAAGAGGAGCTGGGGAGCCCTGCAGCTGTTTCCACTGCTGAACATATTTCCACACAAAGCTGGAGGTAATTCTCAGAGAGATTAATAAATTGAACATAAAGAGTTTAAACCATCCAGATAAATAATGGCAGATGTTTAGGGATGGAATAGCAGGCAGAAATATGAGTTATGCAGTGCCTGCAGTTCAAAGAAAATGAGTTCAAACTGTGAGGGCATTGTTCAGAGGAACAGTAAAGCATAAAGCAACAGGGAGAGGGAGAAACAGGGAGGAAAAGCTGTCTCCCTCCCCTCAGATGTGTGAGCACCAACTGCTGCCAACACGGAGAACCACATCTTCATTGTCAAGCCAACATCCAGTGGGAGCAGCAGCAAGCACTGCCGCTCACAGCCTCACACCCTGGCCTGCACAGCTGGCTTCCCCAGAGCAGTTAAAGCATTTCATTGGGCTGCTGATATGCAAAGCACTGAACTGCTCCACAAAACCTGCATCTTCCCACAGATGTTTCCAGCAAAGGATGGGAACTGGGCTGGTCTCTGAGGCAGGGGTTGAGGAATCAGGATCCCTGCAGTTCATATCTGTCTCCGTTTCACTGTCCAGCCTTTCGTATAAAATCCAACCTCTGCATGTGACAGTTCAACTTCCTGTAAAAGAAATTCTGGCTTCCCAGAATTGGGAAGTTGTGAGGAGACCCAACTCCAATTAATAACTCTACTGCCAGCCCTCCTTCTCATCCAAGGACAGAGTACATTTTAATACAATACATTTGCCAGAAATTTACTCTTGTGAAAGAGGAAGCAAATGCTTCACTGTCAACAATACTGCAGCACTTCTCATGTGTTTGGTTTTTTTTCTCAAAAAGTAGTGTTTAAATGTAGAGGGACAAATTATCAGAACACTTTTGAACTACTTAATGAGTATTGCTAATAGCAATGCTTGACTTGGCAGCACAGTCTTCAAGGTTATTTAGCAAAGCACAGAATGTACATCAAACAAAATAAAAAGTTCATTTTAATATGTCTTTTCAAAATAAATATTAAAGTAATCAATTTGGCTTTTCATTTTTAATTTTGCCTTTTTGTTTTGGCTATCAATAAAAGCAACCTTGAAAATGTAACCTAAGAAGAGAGGCGAGATGGAGGAACAATAAAACAAGGAGGAATGCAAGTCGGTACAGAATGTCTTTGATCATTACAAAGCTAATTATTGAGAAAGACAGCTCAGTGTGCATGAATGCAGAATAATGATGAGTTTGGTAAACACTTACTGCACTATTCATATGCATTTGTGTGCCTGGAGAGAGGGTGCTTAGCAAGGAAGCTACGGAGGCAAATCAAAGTGTGTGTATGTCACTCCAGTAGCAGGAGGCAGGCAAGGGAGAACTTCCAATCCATCTTACTTTGATGCACACTTAGAGCTGCAATGAGTTCCCACTGTGCAGCCATACATTAGTTGTTCTATTCCTACAAAATGGGCTGTAAATCTAAATAGAAATCATAAACAAAAACAAGTAATTCCCACAAAGTTTCAATATAGGTCAAGACATAATTTAAAAACTGGCTTGAAATATGGAGTATTGCCTAAATAATTTTCAATTTTGCTTTGCTGGGCATAGTAAGAATTCTGTGGGCACACATGCATGTCCTGTCAATGAGGAAGACAGGTCAAGTAACTTGTGTGCAGTAATCTGGATAATGCCTAAAACAAGTCTGGAGGAGAACCCCACCTAGCCCCAAACCTGTTGACATTGACACCAGTGAACGTTGAGATATTCACTCCCAGCAATGTCCTGCTTGCTGCATCCAGTTGTTCAAATTGAATTTAGAGTTTAGGCAGTGATCCTCTGGTCATGCATGGGTTTGCAACAGAACTGTGTTGCTTTTTGGAAGCAAAAATCAGGGTGATGGTTCTGATGCTGCATTGGCAGAGCTTCAATTTGGCAGTAGAAGTTGCTACTCTGCTTTACCAGGACCCAGACAGGATGGGGCTGTTTTCATTGGGTTCTGCCTGCTTCAGATCCTTCCTCAGGCAATAAAAAACATCCAGATTGCTGTAAACAATCCCATGCAACACTGCTCTCTACTTCCCAGAAATTTCAACACAAAAAAATGGGAAATACATTGCTTTAAACAAAACAGGTAAAAAAAAATAGGTTGACATGGGTTAAAAAACATAGTATCCCCACATGTCCCCAAAATGTCACCTAGTGACATCTACTGGAGAAAGGCTACAGTTTCAGCCCCAAAACATCAGCTAAATGTCATCAAAACCCAGGGTTAGCTAGCACCAGTGTGTTTTTCAGCAGCTGTCTGAAGGCTTTACAGTCACAGTTTTGCTTGCTGAGATGTTTCCTCCCACCAAAACATTTGGTCTGTACCTTTTATCTTTATTTATTATCTTATATTTTCCAAGAATAGACAAGACATTTTATTCTTCTGCTAGTATTCTTAGTTACCTATATTTTTTATTGAATCACCTGCCCATCAAAATGAAGCTCATAAAGCTCCTAATCTGGCATAGTTTTAAAAATGCAATTAATTTTCCATTTATCTTGCCATTTAATGTCATGAAAAAAGTTGATGAGACATCTCATCTCACACCTGTGCTTGGTAGCTCACTCTTCTTTATTGCTTTGTGTTGAAAATTCTGCAGCCCATTTTCAGTCTCCTCTCTGTTGTTGCCAGCCTGAACAAAATTAACTATGTCAATAAGATCTTGAGATAATATTTTAAATGCTCCTTATGATGTATTGCTTCCCGTATATGTCTCCATTAGCAAAAAAGCAGGGAAGCTCACAGGATACCATTTATGTTTAATACAGCAGAATAATTTACTGCTGTGATTCACTTGTCCAGATACTTGCAGATTCGTAACATATGCTCTGTATTTTTGATAAGGATTGAAATTTCTTCCATCAAGAGCAAGAGACACTAGCTAACTCCATCATTTCCATGTATTTTTTCCTTTTGTATCAGACCAATTTTTCATTATTTTTTCTGAAAAAAAAAAAACCGGTGAGGATCTAGGCTACCAGCTGTTTAGGTGTGTTGACTGCTGTATATTTGGTCCTTCCAAACTACTCTCCCCCTGCCTAAGAACAGATTTCCTGAAAATTTCTCCTATGGGTACCACGAGACAAACCAGCCTGAAGGGAAGAAGGGAACTTACTGCAAAAAGGGAAAGGAATCGATTCTGCTGTATGGGATCCAAATAGTTGAAGTATTTTGCCCAGAAACCCTCAGTTGCTGAACAAGCAATTATGTGAAAGACCTTCTGGGCCAACTGCTTTTAGTGAATGTCAATTGGCATGCAAATAAAAATAAGGATAGAACTAATGCTAGGTAAAACACTCTGAAAAAGTTATATTACTAAAAGTAAAGTTTGACGCTCCATTAGCTCATTAAATTAAATTACAGAGTTTGCTTTTTTTACTTTAACAAAGTGTCAGAAGTAGTACTGCATTTCTGGGAGAGTTATTTTCGATTGATTTCTGTATGTGCTGTTTGGAGATTGTTTACCGTAGGTGTGTATGCAATTTTACAGCTATGCCAACATATTTTATAATATAACTTTACACGCAAATTACAGCTATATAGTGTAATGAGCTATTCTTTTTTCTTTTTGTAGCATATCCAGTCATGCATCCATTGCACACAGAGCTATTTTTTGGCTTACCAGACTTCAAACCATTAGACCACCAAAGAGCTGTGAATTAAACACAGTGCAAGCAATGGCAGCAACGGGCTCGTGTATCAAACCAGATGAGGATTGTGCAGCCTCTCAAATATCAAACTTTGGGGCTGATTCATCCAGCGGGTCTGTGACCTGACAAGGCAGTATGATTAATTGCACACATATTCCCTCTGAGCTTTTCCTGCTCATGCTTTCTGCAGCAAAGATTGTTAGCTTGACAGATCAGCATAGCAGCCTCTTAAGATGCCAGGAAGGGAAGCAGTTGGTTTCTGATTGAAAGTTAATGGAGGAACAGCAGCTGTTCCATGCTGAGGGGAAAAAAATCCAAACCAAACAGACTTTGATTCTCAGAGAAAACCACACACAGGAATAAGCTGATTTTTTGATAACTCTGGCTATGGGATTTCTGTCAGGGATTGAAAGACCATATTTGCATGATATAATAGGCATCATAATTAGAAATTCAGCTGTGCTTCCTTTCATCTGATTATTGAAATATAAGCCAAGGCATGAGTGCTTTTCTTTTCTTATTAAACACTATTCTAGGTGTCTCCTCTTCCACGTGTTTGTTCTTGATACTTTGGCCATTTAGGCTGAAGTTTGCAGAAACCCTGATTTGGCAGGCAGCTCCCATATTTCAGTGCTGAGCAAAGATGCTTGCACAGCACTTCCTTTCTGTTCACAGGCAATCCACACCATCCCTCTGTCAGACCAGCCACACTGCCAATTTTAAATAGTTTTCATTTTTCAAGTAAGCCTTAGAAAATTGCATTAGACACTTCCTCAAGAATACTGAAGCCCTACCACTTTATCTGTTAAAAGGTTTTAAACATTGCCCAGTGTTTCCCCTTCCACATTTCCCAGCTGGACTCTGACAGGGTAACACAGGCTTGATGGATGTTTTCGTGTGGTGTGTGAAACGAGCTGAGCTGTGTGTCTGCCCTTTGTAGGCATGCACCACAGTCTGGCTCAGCCAGGAGGGTTCCCAGAGGCAGCACAGGGCTGGGGTGGGCAGGGCAGGCTGATGAATAGAGAGCTCTGCACTCTCACACCTCGCAGATGTCTTTGCTCTGTTCTAGGACAAATCCCTCAAAACACAGGTGGAAGCGCAAGTCTGGAAACTGAGACCTGTGCTGCCTCCCCACTGCACTTCCCAGCCTGCATCCTGCAGCACACACCAAAGAGCTGAGTTGAAAACAGACCTTCAAATGCAGCACTCTGTGCTGGACCCCTCTCAAAGGGCTACGTTTATAGCAGACATTACGGGTAATGATCCTCCAAAATGCCCCTGGATTCTCCCATGAAATCCCTCATCTCCTCAGAGTTTGAATTTAGCTGTTCACTAAAAAGTTGAATTTTCTAACTTAGTGGAATCTTGTCTGTTACTGGCAACACAGAAACACACAAGCAGGAAAAAGGAACAAAAAATGCTTCTATTATCACAACTTTTAAAATGAGTGTAAGAAACTAACAGAGAAAGATACTGTATAAACAAATTGATTTAATTGCACTACATGAAAGAGAAGGCAGGTCTTACTGAAGTGGAGCAGTACAGAGCATGCCAGAACAAAATTCCTCAAAGCAATAGCATATAAATATTGAATAAAATGCAAAAGCCAACTCTGCAGATGGCTTTGGGAAAAGCAGCCGTTCTGACTGCAAATATGTTTCAGAGAGTACACCACAAAACCTGGAAATCTGCAAAGCCAAGGAGGAAATCAGTGAATAATCTGCTAGAGGGAAATCCCCAACTTCCACAGTCAAGTGCAGGGATTAAAAAGACATTTCTAAATCAGTGAGGGATGGGATGAGATGGAAGACTGAATGTTAGGATTCTGAGTTTTCCCCTTGGCATCACATACTGCCATGCCAGGCATATACCTACTGCTGGTCTTTGGATACCAATTTAGATCTTTAAATTGGGGTTTTAATCTCCCAGCAAAATAATTTAATATCATCTCTGTAGGCATTACTTTCTTCCAGAGGCCTTTGAAAAAGGTGTTTCCAAGGGATTTAAATATATGATGGCCAATCAAGGGAGCTGCATCCACTCAGTTTGCTTCTTGCCTTTTGCTCAGAGAACCAGCTGCACGATTTACTCACAAAAGCTTCTGGAGAAAAGCAAGAGAGGATTTTATTAATCTGGATTTGTGGGCCCCAAGCTACTGGTTTAAAATTTCATGCTGAATCTATGTCACTGTGTATTTCCTTCTCCCTTGGGAAAACAGAGGATGAATGGATGTAGAAAATCAGGCTTATTCCTTCTAACTGTAAGAAGCTACCAAAGAGAAATAAATGAAGATAATTTGGCTTCACCTTACTCAGATAACCAAACCACCCCACATCGACAGCTTCATGTGATTTGCAGAGTGAAAATAACTAATATAGATATTAAAAAATAGCAACCAAGTCCCCAAATCAGACACACAATACAGTATTTCTGTGGGCTGCTGAGGCAAGAGAATCACAGTGGATGCAAACAAGGCCACAGCACTGAGACATGAGTGAAACAAAACACAGAGTCATTTGCAGGACAGCTCTTTCAGAAGTTTGCAGGCTTTCCTCTGAGAGGCTGAGAGCTCACAACCTCTCTGCACCCAGCATATCCAGAACTATTCTTGTCAGTAGGCTGAGACAGAAGGTACTAGTGTGAGCTGGACAGCAGGCACCTTCAAAGTGGTGATGTTTAACACATAGAATTGGAATTTTTTCTTACAAGAAGTATTTTTTATCTACAGGACTGGAGATGCTTGAACATATGCAACCAACGCCAACTGGATCTTTCATACAGAGTAATGTGCCAAGAAGTATCAAGTTCCTGCTCCTACAAACATAATTCCTTAACTTGCTTTGAAGGAACAGCTATCCCAGTGTGGACTGGGACCAAAGGACACTCCAAAAATCACATAGCAAGTAAGAAGGGAAGCAGCAAATTACCTCCAGTCACTCAACTGCTCTTGCCATGCATCACCCTCATCACTGGGCATCACAGTGTGTACAAGAGGTCTTAGGGAAATCAGTTCTAAAACACACAATACAATTAATCTGAAAAGGACACTGGGCAAAAAAAGCAGGTTTGTCATCATGTCTTGTGCCAATTAAGCTTTCAGGCTTTCAAATCTAGCACTTTTCTCATCCTCAGGAAATATTTCTGCTATGTGTTAAAATCACAATGAACCCCAAAGTATTTACACATAATACTAAGAATATCAGAGATTAGTACAATGCACAGTATGTTTAGAATTGCAGAATTGTTAATGTAGATTAAAGTGCTTTGCCAGTAATCACTCACTTTCCTGACTGAGCCACATGGCTTTTCTTTTTTGCTGCACTCCAGCACTGCCAAGCTGCACAGCTGGTCCCGGGGGGGCCAGCCCTGTGGGGACAATGACAAGTGCCATGAAACTGCCCTGGCCCCAGCCCCTGACTATGGCACACAAAAATGTCTCTGGGAGACTGCCAGAAATACAGAACTCTCTGTGCTGAGCAAATGGACTGGAGTTGGTACTCCCATCTCACACAGCAAGGAGCTGGGGCAAGCAGAGAAAGCAGACCCAGCAAGATTCCATGGCCACAGTGCCATGTGTTTTCTGGAGCACCTCCTTCATGGAGCTGGTGGGACTGGGATAGGCAGCTCAGCAGAAAACACCCACAGCCCTACAAGGAGCTGATGTCCTTCTCTGGTGCCCTGAGTCACACCAATGACACACAGGCTCTCCTCAGCAAGCACTCAGGCTCTGCACTCTTGGGCAAGATGCTGGTAAAACACATTCATGTAAAACCATTTCTGCAAAATCCCTGCTCCTTACAGCCTGGAGCATTCATGAAGAAGGTATCAGAGAGGGGACAAGAAAAACTAGGGACTGAATACCACTGAGGCAATAAAGTTAGAGCCAGTATTTAATCATCTTTTCCAACAACTGTTTCATTTTTTTAGAAGTACTTCATCACAGTGAATGGATGACAATGAAAGAGTTTGTCTAGACAGAAGGTAAAGTTTGAATTTTAAAATTAAGTTCTACACAGTGGAAAAAAAAAATCAGCACAATGTTACGTTTGCCTTAAAGCAGAAAAAGAAAAGGAAAAAGAACAAACAAACAAAACAAAACAAAACCCCAAGAGTTAAAACCCCCAAAACAATAAAATTTTATTATTTTGGAAATATGCTCTATCTAAAGTAAATATTTTAAATATTTAATATTAAACATTAGCAAAGATCACTTTGTAGAGATGAAAATAACATCATCAGGGAGTTTTATAAACTGCCTCAATTTCTGGGTAGCTGCTCTTCAGCACTAACAGCACACAGCATATTTGTTGCAGTGTAGATTTTCTCTTTTTTTTTTGGTAGAATACACTTATTTAGTGCCATAGCAGAAGAAGCAATTAGCTGGCATTTCATGGGGCAATCTCCCAAGAACAATCCTGAGACAAGAGCAACTCCACCACAGATCAGACCCTGGAAGGAGGCGCAGCTGGGTGCCCCCGCAGACCTGCAGGTGTGTCTGGTTGCCCCACCTGAGACCTTCTTGCAGTTTTGTTTTTTTTCCATGAGCAGCCTTGCCACTCACAAATGTTTCTTCTTTTTTATTGCCTCTGCCCTGACAGCCAAGCTCTTGGCACAGATGGTCAGGACCACGATGAGGACTCCAACCAGGAAAGTCACCACGGGCCAGAGGAAGCAGTGCAAGAGAACAGTCTCATCATGGGTGCGCTTCAGCATCACATCATCTGGCCTGTGAAGAGGAGGAACAGAAGATGGAGAAAATATTAATACAATATCATCAATTCATCATAAGAAAAAGTCATCTAACATGGTAAGAGTAAAGGTGCTTTATTTGCCAAAGTGTTAGAACTTGATTAAATGGACCATTTCATTCACTGCTTACATTTGCCTTTTTATCACCAGCACTCATTGCAGATTGTGAGAGCTTTCCACTTGCAGTGTTTACAGGCTGACAAGTTCATTTGGATTAAAAAAGAAAGTAAAAAAAAAAAAGAAAAAAAAAGTGTTGGTGATTTAAATCTTCCAGGGAATGTGGTCATCACAAACAGCCATGAGAGATACAGTATGACACTGACTGTGGATTGCAAAATCACTCTGGCAAAAATTTAATACCAGGCAGCATTAATACATATCTACTTCAAATGTTATCAGGTCCTGTGAGATGGGTTTAAATAGTAATCAAAGCTTTGCTTGTAGCTTTGAGCACTGATGTGTCCATGGGGCTACAAGGAGGCTCCTGATGCAGCAAGCCCTGGCTGTGGTTTGGGTCTGGGCAGGAGCTGGTCCCTGTCCTCAACACTGGACTGCTGGTGGCCCAGGCTAGCCCAGCTGCACTGGCAGGCAACAGCCTGTATGAAATCTATCCCAACAAGGACTACAGCCTGCCCTGGGGTGCCCAAGGCTCCCAACTCAGCTCCTTCCCAGCAGTGGCTGTTCCAGCAATAAGCTGTGATTTGGGGCTGCAGACAGCAGTGCCTCAGTAGACTTGAGCAGGCTCCTACAGGCACAATTTGGCGAGACTCCCACAAAGGTTTGAACCTCCTTGCCTCCACCAGCAGCATCTAATACACAGTCATGGGGGCGTCTGTGAGAGGTTTATGCATTTCCAAAGGGAAATGGAGGGAGGAGGAAAATTGCAGGCAGAAGCATCTTGAGACATTTGGAAATATAGCTGTGCCATGTGTCTGAAAGATCTGCTGTCCATCTGCCTCTTCCAAGTCTGGGATATTGTTTGGAAAATGTGGTGGCAGGTTTTCCTCAGCTCTGGCTCTTACTGCTCTCCCTTGCAGTTTAATAGTTATTAAATCAGTCCCATGACATTTGCACTTTGCTCTTGCTTTCCCATCTGCAGCCAGAGACACACAGTCTGCTGGAAAACTATCTGCAAAGGAGAGAAAAAGAACTCTCTCCAATTAGAAAAATATCTATAGTCTTGACTCATATTGGTCCTCACTTACATCGAACACTGCCATCACATGCTGCTTTGTCAATGCCATCTGACACTTCTTGGAGCAGCAAACCTCACAGCCTTAAAATCCTGGCAACCCAAGCTCATCCAGCAACATCCTGGGAATCAAGGTCTCCTAACACAGTGGCACATGGGAGCAGATACCTGTTCAATGACTGTGCTGTCTCTCCCACTATAGCTTTGTCCTGATCAGGAAGAAGCACTAAGAAAGCATTCTCTGTGGGGGAAAAAGAAGGAACTCTTTTTCCTTCACCAACAAATTGAATGCAGATGCTTGCAAATCTACAGTTTTATCCATCCTTAAGGAGCTACCAGAGCCAGCCTGGCAAGTGACACCTGATGCCAGATTTAATTACACCTGCATTTGCATTTGGGGGGTCTCTCACCCAAAATTACTGTGTGGAGAATTCTAAGCACTGTGCCAGCCTGAAAGTCCTCAAGGCCAGCACCATGCATCTCTCTTTGTTTCTGCAGTAAGGAGCAGAATAAAACTCTGATTGGGAGCAGCTCAGCTATATAAAATTTGAAATTCAGCAGCATAAAAAGATATCAAAAGAATCCCAGGTGTATTCAGTAGTGGAATGCATGAATTCTGCGCAATCAAAATCCTCCAGATATATAAGCAGGCACAGGTGGAGACTATAAATTGAATAAAGCAGTATTAACCTGATGGGTGCAAACTCACCAACCTGTGCACCTGAACAGAGAAATCCTTTCACAAGAGATACAAGCCTGCTCCCTCACAGTTACTGTACCATCACCTGTGAATAAGAGTGTTAATTGGCAAGGAGGCCATAAGTAGGCAACACTCAATCTTCACAGCTCTGAACTTATTAGTGACATTGAATTTTAACTATTTTTTTAAGTAGATGTTAGTTCAAAACTCAGTGACAAGCAAAAACCTAGAAAACTGGACTCAATTAAAGGAAAGAAAGTGATTGGGGAAAGTAAGATATCTGTTTGATTGAATCCCTAATGTTTTGAAAAACATGGGTACCAAAAAGGTAGCAGTGATGGATGTCAAACACTCATTATAAATGTGACTGGGACTTAGTAATTTATAAGAGTTTATTTTGGAAAAGAGTCAGACAAAATCTTTAAGTAAATCCTGAGCTGAAGTTTGGGTTTAGATGGGTATTACTGCTATTTTTAGGTACAGCAAGAGTCCCTGCCCACTGGTGTGGCCTCTCCTTGATTCCTGTGTGCATTTTTGGGCGCCACAATATAAGAAAGTTGTTAAGCTGTTGGAGAGCAGGCAAAGGTGGGACATAAGGATGGTGAAGGGCCTTGAGGGGAAGCCATACGAGCAGTGGCTGAGGCCTCTTAGTTTGTTCAGTGTAGAGAAGAGAAGATTGAGGGGAGATCTCATTGCAGTTTGCTTCCTCACAAGAGGAAGAGGAGGGACAGACACTGATATTTTCTCTGTTGTGCCCAGTGACAGAACCCAAGGAAATGGCATGAAGCTTTCTCAGGAGAGGTTCAGGTTGGATATTAGAAAAAGGTTCTTCACCCAGATGGTGGTTGGGCACTGGAACAGGCTCCTCAGAGAAGTGGTCACAGCACCAAGCCTGTCTGAGTTCAAGAAGCATTTGGACAGTGCTCTTGGGCACATGGAGTCACTCGGGAATGGTGCTGTGCAGGGTCATTAGCTGGATTTGATAATCCTTGTGGGTGCCTTTCAAATCAGAGTATTCTGTGATTCTGTGGCACTTGAAACATAGTAATTGAACTGCTTTGGGTTTGCTTGGCAAAGCTAGCAGTTTTGACTTTTCATGCTATTTTTTTAAAGGTGAACCTGCCTGCTCCCTGGGTCTGAAGGCTTGTTGTTTTATTTGGAAAAAGAAAAGAAAAGGTGCTCTGTCCCCAGGGGAAGACTTCTCATGGTAAAGACCTGTCTTTGCTGGAAAGCCTAAGAGCATCACTCCCCTGGTGCTGAGGCAATGATGTGGAACCCAAAGGAGGTACATCATGCCTAGAAACACCTTTCTCTGTGAAAATCAGCAGATGTACTTAGATTTGTTGCCTTGCTCCTGTAAGTACAGTGTCTTTAATAAACCTGTCTTTGCTCTGTGACTTTGCATAGTACTTCAGTTAAAAAATGTTGGCAGAGGGGTTGTGCATTTTCTCCCTAAGCTTGATTATTGGCAGTCTCTTCTTCTAGCAATGCTGCCATTCAGGTTTCCAGTAAATGCAAAGCCTCTTGAGAGAATGCACCCAAAATCCTAATGCCAGTTATCCCTGCACAAAGCAGTGGCAGAGGCAGTGGGACAAAAGGAGGAAAAGCCCCAGTGATTGCAAGCCATGCCCAGGCATTCACACCTGGTTCTTGCTGTGAACAGTGATGGCCACTGTGCAGCACCACCACTGTCCCGCAGCAGTCCCTGGGTGAAACAACAAACAAACTGGAAAAAAAAAATCCCTGAAGAAGCCTTTGCCTTAAACCTGAAAACACAGCTTTCCCTTTCACTGAACAGACAAGAAGGAAGGAATTTTGTTTTTGTTGCTAAAAGGTGAAACCAGGGCTTGTTTTTAGTAGGACTTCGAGCTCAGGACTAGACCCTTGTGGAGCTTTGAGCAGGGCTAACTGGATGAGTTGCATTGTATAACACATCCCTGCTAGGTTCTGCCAGGTAGTTCAGACAGACACCAGATAAAACAGGTCTCCATCAGAGCCTTCAGAGCAATTTCTGCACATTACAGGGAGAATTGCAGTGCAGGGATTATAAAAAAGTCATGTAGGACCAAAAGGTTACAGGCACATAAACATTTCAGTCATCACTTAAGAACCACACTGTGAACCTTATGTTGCACAACAATATCAGACAGAGGTGGAGGTGCAGGATAGGAAAACCTTACAAATATTTTGTATTCAAACAATCAGGATTTAAAGATGTTTGCAATACACTGATTTTTTTTCCCACAGATATTCACATCCCTTCACTCTGACAAGCAGTAATTTTTTCCCCTTATTGTTGCAAGATGCAGAGATCCTCAGCTGGATGGCTGCATGCAGAGGCAGCACAGTGTCTTACTGACAGTAAAGTCCTTTCCCCATCAGGCCCAAGCTCCACAGGTGGAGGGAATTAATTTAGAAAACTGAGAAGTAACAGAGAAAACCAAGATTCATATTCCAACATTTTATGGATGAGCAGCCCTACTACCTGAGCACCCTTGGCTTACACACATAATTATTCTGAGATAAATGGGAACCCTGCAGGGCACCCCAACAACATACAAGTTGTCACTAATCACTTGACAAGGTTTGGTCTTCAAATCTCTGATGAATTTGTGTACAGTGTCCTGCAGCAAACACAGAGGAGTTTAAAGCATGGCTGGCTTCTCTGCTGTGCCACAGCAAAGGAAACACAGAGCATTCTTGCATATGGGATAAACCCAGAGTTAACAAGCAATAACACCACATAAATTAGCCCTAATTAGAAATTACTTGACACAGTTTGCTCTGTCTGTCTCTGCATGGCATGAGACAGTGAGGTCTAAGCTCATGACAATCTTAACTTCTCTCTTTTTATTCTTGTTGTGGATGTCAATGAGACCTGGAACATGACGCAGTAAAGTGACAGGATTTTTCCCATCCTGCCTGTTCCTGCAGGTCTCACACTTAAGGGCATGCAGCTGTGGCCCTTGTTTGCACAAGTCATGATTGCAGACCCCTGGGACACTTGGTGTGAGATCCAGAACACCAAAGCCCTAGAGTTCTGTGCCTTCTCAAACCTTTGGCAGCAGCCTGAGAACTTCATCTGAATTTGTCCTTTACTTTAGAGTCTGGAACACTGATGGCTGGTTTCTGCTTCCTTCAGACTGGAGTATCATCATGTCAGCAGACAGGCACCTTCACCAGAGATCCAGGAAAGCAACTTCCCCATGCAGCTTGAACCCCTTGTCCCAAAGCATGTCAGAGATGAGTGGGACACTAAAGTTAAGTGCCTACAGTGGCAAAGCAAAACCTCACTCTTCAGTAAAGCACTGAGGTCCAAGATAAGCTGCACTCTGATTCCCCAAGATAAATGTCAGGCAGCTAATTTTGCTGGGCAGTTTGAGAAGTAAGAATGGTTAAAATTGCCAAGTCTGCTTCTCATCCCTTTTGTATAAATTTGAACTGTAAGAATGGCACGCCTTGTTTTCATCTTTTCAAAGAAACCTGTTGAAACCACCAAACTGAAAGGGAGATGTTACCCAACAGTACATTCTGCATGCAGCAACAGTTCTGACAATGAAGATGAAGTAAATTCGATGAAGAGATGATGTTCATTCATTGCCTGTATATTTACCTAGAATTTTATTCTGCTGTTTCAAAAGAGGGGGTATTAATATTACAAATACTACATTCTCTATGGAGTTACTTACTATATGTTTTATACAGACTGACAGAGAACAGTTAGCTTATCCACACAGTGAAAAGAAAATACTGTCAGAAAATATGCACACTTCTATTTTGAAGGGAACAGATTTCTCCCTCAGTTTGTTATGGTTTCTTTTCACTGCTTCACAGGCTGCTTAGTCATCATTGCTCTAAAAGTATATCCAAGCAAGCACATTCCTAGTCAGCAGAACTTATCTCCCAAGGCTCATTGCTATCTCCAAAAGAAAATAGATGGTGTACACATTTTGGCTTAGATTATCTTCTAGTATATCTGGCAGTGAGCCTCTCTTATACTGTGTATGAATTGTTGTATGATCAGCAAAAGGCAGTGTTTCAAGGCAGCCATTGTGCTGGCAAGAACTTTTAGCAATACAGGACTCAGCACCTTCCTGAGTGCTGCACAATTCTTCAGTGCCAGCTTACATAAATGTCAGATGCTAGGCAGCATGCAGCCTCAGAAAAGCTTTGTCTTTGCTTCACCAAAATGTAATATGAGAATCAGCTCACATAGCTCTGGACACCTACCACCCTACACTCCTTTACAGGAGAGAAAAAAACATCTCTGGGCATCTGACCTGTATCAGGCATTTACTTTGGGGTAAGATATAAGGCTCCTATTTCTCTCCACTGGCTAAAAAAGTTAACTTTCACATCATCCTTTCCATACCAGTTAAGATGTATTCTAACCATGACTTCTCCCACAGACAATCCCATGTTTTTGACTGAATCCCATGCTTCTGACTCTCCTGCTCCCTTGGGCAGTGGGTGCTGCAAGTCCCAGTTATCAGGAGTACAAGGAACTGGCAACACCTGCCTGCCCAGAAAAACCATAATCATAACTTGGCTCCTGGTTACCAGATCCAAGCATTGGCACCTTGTGGACCAGAGGACTCCCAAGAAGGTCCCTGACAGGTCTGATGTCATCACACAGAGTGCTCTAAGTTTTAACCTCTGCATGCTGTAAACAACATTTCTTTCCCCTCTAAAGGAAAAAAATGTTGCTACAAAGTTTTGGTGGTGTCCCTCTGCAAAGAGTTAACCAGGGAGAAGCAGCTCATCCTGGACATGCTGGCTAGGTCTGCAGTCTCTCCTATTATAGCCAGCCTAGGACAAACCTGGAGCCCCCAAGGCACTCAGCAGGACACTCACAGGAGAGCCAGGCATTTCTCTGCCTGCCATCCATTTTCCTCCTGTTTGTCTTTCTGATCTTAAATATCTGGTGCCAATTTTCCCACACTGAGCCCTGAATGACACCTGCAGGTCATGAGCTACTCCCTCATGTATTTAACTTCCAAGTGCTTGTGGGATAGGACTAACCTCTTCCTGCAGCCACGTTACCTTTTATTTCCTGGCATATCACCATCAGAAAGAGACAGGAAGAAGGACTCCCTCCCCTTTCTGTTTACTGAAGGAAGGAAACCACATGTCACTCTCATACACATGGAACTCACATCAACACTGGCAGTAAAAGTGAGAATTGAAATAGAAGGAGTTACAACTTTAGAAGGGCTTCAGGTTACAACTTTCTACTCTGCAAGCATGTATGAAACCTGGCAGTTCTGTTGCTGTTTATTACACATATTTGATCCATTAATCCTCTATGAACACAATTACTGAGTTAGTTTGTAGCATTTACCGATTTCCCCTTTTCTTCCATGAACACAGTAGGGTTTCTTTTCTGTGGAGAAAAGGAATGTTAATATCCACACCAGAAATCAGTCATTTGAGTGTTACAAGCCAAGATGCTGTTTGCTATAAAAATTGCATGTTTTAAAGAAAACTTTTCCCAGAGTTTTATATTTTTACTTCAAGTGGTAAAAATATTTCTTTCCTTTCTGTATAGCTTTTCATCAACAGAGCTGTCTTGCAAAGTTCTGCACTGAGCTCTGTGTGATAAACGTCATTGCTCTGGAGGGGGGTCTCTGTGTGTGACTATACATATGCATGTATTTATATATATTTTCAAACAGAACCAAGGGACAGGTGTTAAGCAGATGCATAAGCACTCCTGCATAGCCAAATAGAGATTACTCACCTCAAGTGCTGGTTAAAATAGCATGTAAATGGTTGAGAACCCACTTTCTCTTTCCAGTATTTCTGCTTGTATGTGACGTTCTCAGAGTTCTCCTGATCGTCTCTTGCACAGGGAGGGATGTATGAGCACTGCCAAGACACATTGCAAAACAGAGTTATTGCTGTGCTCAAGAACACAGGGCATCACTTCTCTGTGATTTCCCCATGATACCAGTGTGACTGAAATGGACACAGAATAATAAACAAAAGCTCCAATGAAACAGAAAAGAAATATTAGCTGAACTTCAATTCCTAATTATTCTGTTCAGGTACTGGAAAAGAACATAGTAGCATTTAGAAAGAAAATAAAGGTTTTGTCATGTTTGTTCCACTCTTAAACCAAACCACCTCGTAGCATCTTGGGGTTTGGCATGATGAATGTGAAAATTATAATATAATTTTTATATATTCCTAGCCAGCTGCATGGATTGGATTTTAATAACTTCCTGCTTTCAGTGAGGCACGTAATCACATGTTTGTTAAATATCATGGTAATAAATAATCCAGAGTCCAGAAAGCTTTCCCAGATGATGGGATATCTGGCTGATGTCCACTGATAAAAGCAGGTATTCTTCCACTATTACAACACAAGGGAAGAAGAAAAAAGTTCACAGCCCTGCTTCAGTAGAAAGGTTCAGCATCTGCTTCTGTTGTACAGAAGTCACGGAGAGTTGAACGTGCAGCTGAGCTCTCTGCAGATCTCACCCTCAGACATCTGCTTCAAAGCCCAGAAATCAAGAGAAATTCCTCCCCCAGCTTGGTGCCCTTGGGGCTGGGCTTTCAGAGGCTCCCCTTCAGGTCACACACACACACACACACACACACACACACACACACATACCTTGTTTCCAAGTCTTTGACACACCACCCTAAAGTCCTAGCCACAGGCAGTTGAACAACAGAAAACAAATAGTGCACTGAATCACATGCCAGCACAATCAGAGTACAGTGCCCAAGCACAGTCCCTCTCATTTTTACCAGGTACCCATATAGGAGACCACAAGAGGAGGTGTTGAACCACTGAGTGGCACAGTTAACTGATCCTCCCATAACACAGAGGCTTTTCACCCTGCAGGACATATTGACACCAAGGCTTCAGGTGCACACACTGAATTTTAATTCCTTTAAAATTGGGAGCTGCAAACAGAAAAAGTGTGACTTGGAAGGTAGCTAAAAAGCCTCCTACTTAGGAAGGATGAGGAAGCAGGAGGTGAAGGGTGTGGGAAGCCCCTAAAGGGGGGTCCATATATGATCACAACATTAATTTCTTCACAGTATCCTGAAGGCAGTAACAGCAAAGAGACTCTCTGACATGAGAATAAAGATGACCATGACTCACTGTGCCTAGTGAGTGCTTCCTCTCCTTCTGCTGAGGTTTCAAAGGGACGTACCTTGCCCCCAGCTGCACACTATGCCTAAGATGTACAGACCTGCAAGTCTATGTTCACCATACAACAGCTTGAGGATTTGCCATTCCAAGGGCAAAGGAGAAATCTCAGCATTTCTTCCCCTGATTATGTAAAATCTGACCACTTCTGTCAGCACCTGCAATTGCTGCCAGTGTCTTGCATGCTTCAGAATGAAAGAATCTGCAAAGTCTTCCTTGCTGCTTCCAAACAGAAACCTACCTTTTCCACATGCAAGGATCCCCATTTTCCCATGGACTCCAGTCTGGTGTTGCCATGGCACAAAGCTCCCTTTAGTTCCCTGTTCACAGGACCCTAAATAAAGATTGTCCCACTGCTGATGAGAGATAGAAATGAGCAGCAACACCACTCTACTTCAGAAAATAGAATGCAGGATTTATCACATACTGTTATTGCCATCTTAGATAATATTCCATGGTCAGCAGAACTTTTGGTTTGGTTGTCCACTTTGGAAGCATCAAACACCCCCCTTTTTCCTCCACACTCCCAGTGCATAAACACATCTGTGCAGCAGCTGGGCAGAGTCAGCAAATTTGGCACAAAGACACCTGAGAGCACTGCTGGCTCTGCTTTGACCCCCTGACAGCACCAACATGCTGCATATCCCAGCTGGTCCCCTCCTCCCTGCTTGGCCCGGGGTCCAGCATTTCCAACATCCTCCACTGTGATTTTTTCCTTTATGGAGCATTTCCTGCTTTGGAAATGGCACCATCTCCCAGGAGTTGAGCACTCACTGCCTACATCTGACTGTAATCACCACCCAGCTCTTCCTGAGCCCCCAGCTTCTAAGGGCTCTAGAAAGAGCTCCCAAACCAGCCACTATTTAGCCAGCACACAAAATGCAGAACTAGAAAAAAACAGCTAAGTACTAATAGACATTCTTTGCCTAAGCTCACTCAGCTCTCTCAAAGTTCCTTTTCCTGTGTTCCTGGCTCTGGTATACACATTTTCTCTATCCTCTGAAATGTTTCTTCCTGCTGGCTGAGCCTACTGCTGTCCTCTGCTATTAAAGTGCAACCACCCCACCAGTCCTGGTTAAACTTTCTCTGGATCCTTCAGAAACCTTCCACCCTCACAAAGTATTACTTGAATCCTACACAAAGTTTATAATCTGGTGAGCTGTTGGTTAGCCCATCCTGAGTTTCAGGCTTAGAAACAATCAAAGAGGTCTCTTTTCCAAAGAGATGTCCATCTCAACAGGCAAGTATCAAGCTTTAACAGTCTTCCAGGGCATTTCATCCAGAGTACTTCACATTTTTTTCCCATCAGTCCCCATGCTGTTAGCTCAATATAAAGATATTAAAAACTGAGTTTTTCAGGGCAGGGATTTTTCTTGGTTTGGAAGATGTAAAGGGGCTCACAGACAGTTTCTCTAGGCAACACTTCTGTATTTTCCTGTGCCAAAGCAAGACAGCGTATGGGAGTATTGCCAGTACCTACAGGAGGGACACCTGGAAGCTGGGCACAACAGTGAGTGCTTTCCATAGCTCAAACTTCACACCATTCTCTGCACAGGTAATCCCAGCTGACAGAAAGCATGCTGGATACACTTCTACCTCTTTATCTTCATGTGCCCAACACTAAGGAGACACCCAGGATCTCGCCATAAATTGATGTGGCCTCACTGCTTCAGCCAGTTGAGGGCTGTTAATCCTCAGAGGAGTGGTCCCTGTCCAAATATGAGTCCCAGAGTCTCCCAAAACATCAGCTCAATGTGACAAAGGCCTTAAACCACAGAGGACACCCAGTGTGAACATACCAGCTGCTACACAAACACTGGAGCTTGTTTGCCTCCCCAAATGCCAGCACAGTCCCCACCAACCCAAGGTGCTTTTTGACCCTTTCCAATCCAGGTGGTTCTCTCTTTACTCACCCTCCCAAGCACACTCCTAGGGCACTTTTCTTGACCAGCTCTATCTCTCTTCAAAGCAGATTCAGCAGACAGATAAAAGGGAATCATATCCTCACAATTTCTACTGCTGTGAGTTGGTGGATGAATGTGAAATAACTTCCACTGTGGCAATAGGCAGTTTCTGAAACGTTAATTCTGTAGTCCTCCCTTACAAGACATGGAATGAAATACTGGTGTCAAGGCACAAACCTGTCAAGGGAAAGCAAGCTAGGACACCAGTAAAAATGTCAGTGAACAGCTAATACATCCTTATACCAAGGTTTTGTAGGATTTGTATCTGTGTTTGCTGCTGGATGCTCCCACTTCAGTGCCACTGCAGATGCCTGGGAAGATTCCTGGTCCTTCTGAACACTTAGTGAGGGCAGATATTCTCCCATATCACAGAGAAAGAACAGGTGCATGAACTCTTGACTATGGTTCAAGTTCCAGATTGCATTTCATGCTTTTCAAAGATCAACTCCTGCCTAATTCAGTTTTTATTTAAAACAAAGACAGACTTTGTAGACTACAAGTCCAGGAAAGTTTCAAATACAAAGAGACATCCCAGCCCAAAGCAGAAGCAAGTCCGCCCAATAGAAGACAAACCAAAGTAATTCAGGAGCAAGACTTCAAACTCAGTTTCCAAGTGACATGTGGGACCATCCTCCTGGCTCCTGTCCTGGTGATCTATGGGACAGAGCAAGTACCATTTGTTTGGTGTGGCAAAGCCCCACAGCACATGCTGGATCAGAGATCCACCTGCAGCCCATGGTGGACCCCACACCACCAAAGGGATGCCCAAAGGGGGTTGTGACTCTGAGGGGAGCCCACATGGGAGCAGGGTGCTGGCAGAACCTGTGACCCTGCGGGGGACCCATGCTGGAGCACTTGGTAAAGAGCTACAGCCTGTGGGAAGGACTCACATTGGAGAAGGTAATGGAGGACTGTGTCCTGTGGGAGAGAACCCACAATGGAGCAGGGAAACAGTGTGAAGAGGAAGGAGTGCAAATGTGTGATGAACTGACCACGGCCCACATTCCCTCTCCCTGTGTGCCAGTGGGAAGTAGGAGGTAAAGAAAATCAGGAGTGGAATTGAGCTCAGGAAGAGCCAATGGGTAGGGGAAAGGCATTTTTAGATTTGATTTTATTTATGCAGTACTCTTCTCTGATTTAATTGGCAATAAAGCAGATTAATTTCCCTGAGTCAAGTCCATTTTTCCCATGACAATAAAGGGTAAGTGATCTCTCCCTGTCCTTATCTCAACCCATAAACCTTTTGTTATATTTTCTCTCCCCTGTCCACCTGAGGAGTGATACAGCAGCTTGGGTGGAGACCTGAAGTCCAGCCAGGGTGAACCCACCACATCAAGAAATATATGAGCTTCTCCTAACTTTGTGTGTGTCTCCATTCACTACTGGGTTACCTTCATGGCAGGGAAGGGAGGAAGCACTGCCACAGCCATGGCACTGGGGCAGGACATGAGCAGGTGGACTCACTCCATTAGTACAAAAAACTGCCTCCTCCCAGCTGAGTGTCCTGAGGGAACTGGAGCTGAGCTCCAATGTGTCTGGTTTCACCTGCATCTGTCAGTGCAGATGATGATCATCAGCACAACCCATCAGGAGTGATCAAACCCAAGACCCCTCACAGAGGCTCTAGGCAGGGAGTGGTACCCCAGGCGAGACAAGTGTGTGATAGGGTTTATCCATGGCCCCTGGGCCCACTTCCAGAGGAATTGCTAGGCAGCATCTGCATGGTTGGCCTGTCGCAGGTACCAGCCCAAACACAGATCTGAATGCTTCACCAGAGGCACCAGACTCTCACAAAATTATTGTGAAGTTATATTTTGTTATGAAACCTCCTCTGCCATGGGTCATATTTAAGAGAGTCCAAAAATTAAGCCAAATTCTATTTACAAGTGCACAGAAGAGATGACTGCACATCATCCTGTCGGGGGAACCATTACACAGAGCAGTGTGACAGGAGCACAGGCAGGTGTGGAGTGCAGACAAGGGCCAGCAGCTGGTTTGCTCCCTTGCCTGGACAAGGATGGGGAGAACCTGCTGCACAGCTGCTAACATCTGTCTTACCAGTCACTCCCCTAAAAGTTCATTTGGCAAAACAGGGGGCAACTTCTACCAAGCCTACACTTAACTGCAGATGTAGAAGGGGACATGTCTAAAAAGCCAGAGAGCAGCTGACATACCCCTGTCATTTTCCCCAGGCAGAGCTAGGGCCTGGTCCCTGTGCTGGCTGTATGCACCACGGACGTACCCGACGGCTGGAGAGTGATGGAGACAAATTGACTTTGGAATTAATCCTGCTTATCCCTTATCTCAGAGATTATTATTGCTGTCAAGGCAGCTGAAGAAAGGCTACTGTCACTCCAATAAATTTCTTCCTCTGAGACAGCAATCAAAAAAAAAAAAAAA